>JAQFVV010012714.1:226140-296174 GCA_028023455.1 Epiperipatus broadwayi
TATATATATATATATATATATATATATATATATATATATATATATATATATATATATATATATATATATATATTCAATAGGACAATGAATAATGAAGATCAGTTAATCTAATTGTTTTGATTATGGAAGGGATCTAGCTATAAATAGTCAATCCAGTTGGAGGTAAAATGAAATAACAATTAACTGTCTGAATGGCAATAGGCATGTTGTCTGCTATATGGTTAAAGCAGTGAAGCAAGTTTATATTAGAACTGGAAGCTGCTAAACCTAAATAAGACATGAGGAAAACTATCAAAGTGGCATCATAATTACATACAAGGTAAGCTGTTACAGAACATCCAGAAGTGTTCACTGTACCTACTTATGAATCAAACTGTTATGGTACATATAGAAGTGATAGGTAAAATCTAGAACAGTATCTGAAGATAAAAACAGTTTCATGGAAATTAAATATTATACAAAGCCAATGATATCAGGTGAAGGTATAACTGTTGTATATATTGTAAATACATATTTATATATTTGTTTTAATTAATAAATATTTAATCATATTTTACAAGTTTGTGTTCACCATAATCATACATTAAAGTTTAGAATGTTAAATACGTTTATTAAAGTTTTATTTAAATCAACTATTTTATTTGAATGAAAATAAAATTATTTAAACACGAGTGTTGTATGAACATTTACTTTTTTGTATACTTACATTCACTCTTAGTTTGATATAATGTTTATATTGTTAGGTTAACTATTAAAATAACAATATTTCATTTTTAGAACTTTTTTATATCCACACATATTTTAGTTAATTCATTATTTCTTCCCAAAAATTATTCTATTTCTAGATTACTTATTGCTATGAAGTAATCATTTTTATGTATTCATATATATATTAAATTGAAGATTTTCATGAGCTACAGATATAAATGAAATTTTATCCAGGTACATCATATATCATTTATTAAAAGTCTATATATAAAATATGTAAAACCTTTACAATTATTTTATATTTATTATCCAATGTGATCTGGTCAAAATGTTGGTTTATATATATTGTAATGTTTTACATTTTGCATGTAGGTCTTATATTGCGCATTATAAAGTGCTAGTTAATCAAACTGTGAAAAAAATCATCTTCCAATCATCTAGGAATCCAGATATTTCAAGAACACTGACCTAATATTTTCAATGCTCACAGAATCAGTTTTATATTTATTTAAAAGGATGCCAGAGTCCATAGATTCACTGGTCCATTGCATCATGTCACATATTTATGCAGTATATAACTAAATTTAATTTTTTTTTACAATTTTCCCTGGGTTTAATTATTAAACAAGCATATTAGCAAAGGTAAATTATACAATTCTCTGAAATTAATAATCTTTTTAATAATCGAATTAAACCAATTAAAATATTTGATGATAAATTATTAATATAATTGAAAGAATATACATATCCCATCCAGATAATATTGATCAAATAATTAAAACAATTCATTTTACACTTAAGTTTCTCCTAGATGAATGTTTATATTGGTATTAAAAGAATCATAGTTAAGGTTAGTTTGCAAACATTTAATGAGTCACAAATTAGGGTATGAATAATCGTAGCTTACTGGTAAGTTTGGGTAGATTATAGATTCTTGTAGGGTGTATGTATTTCTTCGGATCCCAAGCTGATTGGAAGTTAACTGATTTCTTCTGGCAACATTTTCATGTTTGCAGTTAGTTGCAAAGTATGATTAGATGCAAAGCCCTTGGAGTGACCTCTTTTCAATGAGAGGTGTATGCACAATGCTCCAGTTTTTATTCATGCAAGACATACTGTTTTAGAAAATGAATATTCCCGAACTTTTATTACAGTTGAGAAAACAAGAGAACAACAAATAGACCCCATCCTCTCACCCATCCAAGGTACACAAAATCTTTAGCAAAAAAAGATTTTGTTTGCACTTTTTCTGTCTCTTTTATAATCTTGGATAAGTTTTTTAGATTTCTGTGCATATATTCTTCTCTTTTGTTATCAAAATACTAATTGATAATCTTTTATATTTATTTTCCTTTTTTGTTACTAAGTTATCTTTTTTTATAAATTCTTTAGCTCATCTTTAATTAGCGTTAAAATTTTGATTGTAATCTCTTGCATTTGTTTTTTCTTTTATTTATCTGGATTAACAATTTGTATGCACTCACATTCTTTCCAGTATCACCATTGCTTAAATTAAATTAAATAGATAATACGAAACACAAAAATATGTTTCTCTGTACTGTATCTAAAAGTAAAACTATGCTAATACAAAAAAAAAAATAACTCGAGTCCATTGATGATTTTTAAATTTTTACTTCTGTTTTTAAATATTACAAATTCCAAAATACTCATGAACTATACGTATTTTATCAATATATATATATATATATAATAAATTATAAACAGATGTATCTGGATATTTCATTTATATATATATAAAGAAATGAAATGAATGGATTTGAGCATATATGGAAATGAAAACTTATGGTCAAATGTATTTAAAATAAATATCGGATCACATGGTGTAATCTCAGCAAGAACCATGGTTAATTCTCACAAATGGTAATGCCAAGATTATTATTTTTCCTGCAAAAGGGGATCATCATTTGTTAGATACTAGATCTTATATATGATAAATAATTTAGATATCAAAACGAAAACGGACTATAGTTTAAATATTCACTAATACTTTATTTCCCAAATTAGAGCAATTTACTATTTTTTTTAAGTCTGTGAAAAAGACAAGCACTAATTAAATGTTAAGAGATGCTAATTAAATACCAAATCATATAATATAATTTTTTGAGATGATAATATTTACTAAATTTACAGTAAAATAAATCTAAACCAGTATTGAAAACTGTATTATCAATACTGTTTTCAGTGACAGAGTTATTCATCATGAATATTTTCTTTAAAGACTTCTGTTAAATGCAATACTTAATTCAATCACTATCTATTATTTGACTAAACATCACATGATCACCATCTCTACACTAGCACATAATTGTTGTAAACAAAGGCAAAACTCTCCATACAGTAGTGCCACCCTGTGCCAAACAGAGTAATCAATGGATGCCAGAAAGCTTGTGCATAAAATCCCTATCTCAGATCCAAGGCTCCTCACTGATGATGGCCACAAGACAGAAACTAGTGTGGGGATATTGGATGAGTAGGCACTAGATAGGGATTTTATGCACAAGCCTTCTGGCATCCATGATTACTCTGTTTGGCACAGGGTGGCACTACTATATGGAGAGTTTTGCCTTTGTTTATCTATTATTTGAAAAGATAATCACTGTTAGAGTATTTAATGTAGATTCATATAATGTCATATATTCTGCCTATTACCTATTCTACACGAAGAAATGTATTCCTGAATTGATAGTCTGTCTATAAATAGAAAAACATGTGGAGAAATTGAAATTCAGTAAAATTATTGACCTAAAATTGATATCATAAAAATATAAAAGATAAAATTCAGGATTATTGGCGTAGGATTATTGCTGAGAGGAAAAGAAACATTTGTAAAAATAATCTCCAGAACTTGAAGGATTTATCGAGGAAATAGGAAGATTACTTTGAATACCGCTAAATGTGTATTTTTCAAAATTACACTATGAATGTGAAAATAATTGGTGATATTAAAGATAGTAGAGGACGATGCTAAACAGCTAAATAATGATAAGATGTCGAATTTAAATTATGCTTTATAAAATCTTCAATAATTATAATTGATTAAAATATTATCAATATGCTAACATTAATTTTGATAATAGAAAATGTAATTGACGAATTCTTCATTAATAACTTTATATTTTTTTTAAATATGAAATGCTTAACAGTGCAAGTTTTTGCATTAAGAATATACTTTATTAACTCATTATATATAGTTAACAAGTGATTTTAGAGATCTTATGCAATATATACCCATATCATTGAAGAAAGTTTTTTTACTTGTTTTTTTTTTTTCTTATACAAGCATTTAAAGATAGGTAAATAAGGTAGCAAACTCAATCTGGGACATAAAAAGACAGGGAGCTAGACAAGGGAAATTTATGCATTTTTATATACAAGCAACATGATTTTCTTTTTCATATTTCTTTGTCATTTTTTTAACTTGTTATCATTAAAATGCTATTTTAAAATATGATAAGAATAGTGTATCCATCTTTGTTCCAGTGTTTATCTAATTGCATATACTTATCCTTATATATATGCCTGTAAGTTAAGTACAGAAGAGAATTTTAAACAATTTCAGACAAATAATGAAACTTAAGATAGCAATCTGTATTAATTATTACTTTGCTTCACTGTATCATAGTTGTTGTTTTTTCTCATGTGTCATAGCATCAGCCGGGAAGCGAACCCGCTAACCCGGGACAACTGCTTGTAAAGCATCTGTCTCTGACCTCTCGACCACCAGTGCTTGACATACTGTATCATAAAATTTATTTTTAAAAAATATACCAAGGAATTGCGTATTAAATTTCTAACATTTAAAGTTAAAACAGCTTTCAAACAGCTAATTGCAGTAAAAATATCTTTCCAACATTTTTTTACATAAACAAACCATTAAAAAGAAAAAAAAATTATTAGCTTTTCCAATTGCTAGATAGTGAAGTTTTAAATAGTTTTCCATTCTTGTTTTAAATTTTAATTAAAAACAGTGAAATATCAATTTACTGGGCAATATTGGATGGTTAGCTAAGGCTGGTCATTATAAATTCGAAACCTGATTGTATGTTGGTCTACAGCTTACGGACAAGAATAATCACGTGGTAACAACAGATATAATGATAAGGTAAGGGATATTAAAAATTTGCTTTAAATTTGAATGCATTAAGAGTATAAAATATTTCTCTTTTTAATTATATCAACTTACTTTTTGCAACCATATATATGGCTACAAAAAAGAAGTTTGATCTATATAAATTTTATGGCTTGATTATGATATTAGAACACCAAAAATACATTTGGCAAAAAAAGTTCTACTGTGAACGACTTGCATTTTAAAAATTTCAGTCGCTAACTTTAAATGCTTTGGTTATTACTAGAATTTGTATATATATATTAAAAAAGTTAAAAACAAAATATTTCATGTAACATAATATTTATTTACAAAATATGATAATTTACCCACGAGTAGTTTATTGGTATTCAAAGAAAGCTTGCTGAAAGATTAAGTCTGATTTTCAAAAATCTGTAAATAAAAAAAAGTTAATTGTGTTACATATATACATAATCAGAATCATGAATTAAATTTGTAAATAAATAAACAAGTTTACAATGTTTACACACACACACGTATAAATATTTATAATCAGAACCATTAAATAAATCATAAAACTATTTTTTTTCTCTCTTTTATCTATTAAAAGATAAAAAATAACATTGCTCCACACGTTCTATACAAATATTTATACATCAAAAATTATCTTGGTACTGTGGTATTAGAGCTGCGACATGAAGAATTATAATCGTTTAATCATTAAATTAATTAAGTTATTAAATCAAAAACATATTTTAAAATCTACATTTAAAAAAAAACAATTTAACAAAAAAAAAATACGAAAAGCATTAATGTGAAGAATAGTTAAAAATGCGTGTTTAAATCAAATTGAGTGTGTGCTTGCACGTGCATATTCTGCATGATCTATTTTAATACATTGTATAGGCTTACACCTGCATTTATATATGTAATATATGCGGGATTCGAACTCACACTTTCACACGACCTACAACTCTCAGTGCCATCTTATATTGCTGACTCACCTGATCACACACATGTTGAAAAGATAAATAATCACCAATATACGTATTTCGTGCTAAACCAGCACTCATTAAAGTATGAAGATTGCTTATCTTAATATAAAACTGAGTACTAATTGTATATATGTGTGAAGATGGTAATCTGAACCAACTGATGAGTGCTGGTTTAGCACGAAATAGGTATATTGGTGATTATTTATCTTTTCAACATGTGTGTGATCAGGTGAGTCAGCAATATAAGATGGCACTGAGAGTTGTAGGTTGTGTGAAATTCTGAGTTCGAATCCCGCATATATTACATATATAAATGCAGGCATAAGCCTGTAGAATGTATTAAAATAGATTATGCAGAATATGCATATGCAAACACACACTCAATTTGATTTAAACATGCATTTTAACTATTCTTCACATTAATGCTTTTTGTATTTTTTTTTTTTTGTTAAATTGATTTTTTTTTAAATGTAGATTTTAAAATATGTTTTGGATTTAATAACCTAATTAATTTAATGATTAAACGATTATAATTCATCATGTCGCTGCTCTAATACCATATCTTTATTTGACAAATATTTTAAATATATATATATATATGTTTGTGTGAGAGTTTATGATGATACATTTTACTTGGAATTATATTTTTGGATTATTTCCATCATCTAATTTATTCAGTTAAATACTTTTAGTAAAGTCAAAATGTATACTATTGCAAATACATTCAACTGTTAGTAATAACGTTTAGATTAGAAAGAAAAAAACAGATTGTAGCAGACCATGATTGTACTAATGATTATATGTTTATTTAGTAGTCATTAAGTAGAAAGGGAAAACTAAAAAGAAATTTAAGAAAGCTGTTCACTGGCAATGGCAAACAATCTCATAAGTTAATCTAGTGAGATAATCTATAATGTTTGAAACTGATTTATTAATTTTGAAAAATCAAAAAATCTCTTGGAGATAAGTATATAAAGTTGAGAGTAGTCTAGTTAGTTAGACCCTTAAATTTAATAGTACTCATGAACTTAAAGGTCTTAAAGTCAATGATTCCATTTCAGAAGTGGAATTGATAGATTACCAACCCCAAAGACTGAATAAAAGAGAAAAATAATACCACTAATCTAATGTGTTATCATTAACAATTAAATTGTATTTGAAAAAGTTGAGTTTTTTCCTAAAAACATTTAATAATTAAAGTAGCTGGCAGAAATAATCCAATATACAATTCCAAACAAATATATACAAATTATACATTGATATTTAATAATACTGCTCTATTGTTTATAACTCTTATTTTCTAACTTGATTGTTTATAAGCTTATTTAAGAAACAATGAAAGAAAAAATGTGAAAAAGAATCAGTTAAATTTGTGAAAAATCTAATTATAATTTTAAAATTATGTTGAGGGAGGGGCATGTAAGTATGTAGATAGGCATTGATATTACTAACCCTATTGGTAAATTTTGACAATATGCTTATATAATTGTAATAAATCTGGCAAAACATGACATTTAGCTTTTCCATAGATATACTATAATTATTCAACTCTCTCCTTTGTGTTTTTAAAACCTTATTGCTGACTTTATAAACTTTATGTAAAAAAATAAGTTACTTTGTTTTAAAATTAAATTTTAAATTATGATTTTACAATGGTTAGGTAAGTGCTTGGAATATGCAATATTAATAATAGCTAATAATTAACTGTTTCAGATGGGAGGGACATGTAATGTTTAAGCACAACAAGCTGCTTTTTTTAATATTAATTTTCCTCATTTGAAAATTTATCCAGGAACTTTTAGCTTTCGAGTCCTAATGAATTGAAAAAAATAATAATTGAGAATAATATATCTGACATATACTTATATATCAGTTTTTAAAAGATTTTTTTAACTAGTAGCATTTTTTAATAAAATAATTTTTTGATAATTATAAAGCAAAACCAAATATTTTTATTAGCCTTTAAATATAATGCTGGTTCTTAACTTCCTTAATTTTTTCAATATGGCACTACAAATGAAAAATCACAAAATTTAATTTTCTATTCATTGAGAAAAATCACTAACCTTTTTTTTTAATATCTGTAATTTTATGTGTATTTTATTCTAATAATTTAATTCCAAAAAAATTTAACTGATGATAGAGTAAATGAAAATGTGGTGACTTAAAAGACTTGTAAACTCTGCTTTGATGAACTTCTATTCAGCCTTGGCAATCTTCAACTTTGTGTTACTACTTTGAGAAAATATTTTAAACAGCTAAAACTTGATTTTTTTGTGAAGTTTATTAAGATTCGTGATTATTGATGCACAATAATTGTGTAATTCTTATATGAAATATTACTTATTTATTTTGAAAATATTTTATTCTTAAAAATAATGTTATATTTTCCATCCTAATTTTAGCAATGCCAATTATAATGAAAGCTGTTTTCTAACATGTCATCTCTGGTATCTGTTAAAATATATTGCAATATGGAAAAAATTATTTTCAAAAATTTAAATTTTGAAAGTGTAATTTGATTTATTTATCAGATATTGATATTAATTCACTCACATTTTAAAAATAATTGTCAATAAAAAAAATTTTGTTCATTATTTGAAATGAAGCTGCTATTGACTATTGATTATAAACTATTTATTGTTTTGATTATGACATAATTTTTTCAATATTTACACAAATAAAATGTAATTTTCTACAAATTTACTTCATTTTTAAATAAAAATATTTATCAATTAGATCAAATTTATTATATTCTGATAAATAATAATGTTAATATTAAAATTAATATGGAAATCCTACAGTCAGGGAAAAGAATTAAAACTGTCACAATGCTAGTGCACTATAAGAGGACTAAATCTAAATGATAGTTCTATACTTCATAAGATTTTTTACAATTTATATATATATATATATATATATATATATCTAATTTAATAAGATTTTTTACAATTTATATATATATACTGTAACAGTATGGTGAAAAATAGGATGAACCTGGTGTGATAATACTCATAATCATCATCAATCTCAAGTTACTACAAACTTTAAACCTAAAAATTAAATATAAATGAAAATAGTGAGGAATGAGTATGAGATATCAGCCCAGACCTTAAGTATAAATATAAGTTCATTAGCATTACACAAAAGTAATAATCATTCATCATCATAAATGATCAAGAATAAAAATAAATGAACAATCTTGTGACTAGATTTAAAATCAGTCTACTATAAACCAGATTAATTATTTTGCACTTGCAGCTTGGGACAGATTATTTAAGCAATAATTTGGATGCACAAACTTAAGTGATAATCCATAAGAATATAACAATTAAAAAATAATGCTGGGATAGTAAAACATGCTAATCATTATCAATGCTCTGGCCACTAATTATCATTAATCTACTTGTCAACTATAAATAATTTCTAATAAATAATAAACTAAATAAAATGTAGTGCACGAATTTTAAAAAATATCCCCTGTATGCAAAACCAGGATCATTATTATCTGAATGTCCATAAACCCAAAATATAAATCCATTTTATATAACAAACCATTATGCATGACTCTAACTCAGGATCAAAAGCTCTATAACTTATTCTAATCAAGAGATATAATACAGCATATAATAATTTATAATATTTTAGAATTAAATAAATTCACTGGATTAACTTTAAACAATGAAATATAAATTTATTAATAACAATTAAATTAATTAAGTTAAGGTCTGCTGAATATGAATATACATTTAAATTAAGCCCCCTATTGTTGATTAATACCAAAAAGAAATCTACTATTACATCATAATTTACACATATATTCCAATAGATTTGCATAAAACATTTATGTGTCAGCATACAATGTGTGATATAATAAGTTATGAACATTTGATTAATCTTAAACCTATAAATAAATTCATTTTTATAATTATAATGACTGATTTAACATATATGTATCACCATGACATTCATCTGCATAAGCTTGCAAACATGCTGTGACATATGGAAATTACCATAAAATGATAAAAAATTAAGCTATATCATTTTAATGATATATAAATATGACTGATTTAACATATATGTTTGTGCACATAAAAATGTATGCTCACTAACATTTATATCATATGATATTTTAATTTATCAAAATAATAAACTTTTTTAAAAAAGTGATATTAATTTTTTGACAGTCAATCATAAAACTTTTTTCTTTTTTAACAACTTGCTCTTGATTAATTATAAATGTCTTTAAACATACTCCAGTAAGTTTTTTTATTCCCTAATATAGAAAAATTTTTGGAGTTTTTTTTTTTTTTTTTTTGCAAAATAAAATTGACTATGAATCAATCATTTATTTTTTAGACTTTTAATTCAAGCAAAAATTATTTACTTATTTTACTTTTAAATTATAGATTTTAAATGTCATTTTTAAGGAATTATTTAAAATAACTCACTAGCTCTAGTTTATATAAATATGACACAGTATCTTTATCTTGATTGGGTATGCCCTTCTCAACAGTATAATGGCTTATTGTTATCATGTGGAAAGGTATAATTTGATAACTGATGATATTCAATCAGCTTCATTTTGTTTAGAATTGGATAGACTTCAGACATACCATCTAATACAATATGGGCTATGGAGAACACAGAAAAGCTGGGTTTTTGCTTCCATGTGAATTCAAATTATCATTGTTGCACTAGTAGCAGCAGCTGGATCTACTGTTTTGCCTTCAGTTATATCTTCATAGTAGTAGTAATCTTGTTGTTATCTGTAAAATTATGAAAAACTTTCCTTTAATCTTTTTTAACCTTTTTATAGTCAGAATGGAAAAAAATAAGTTTTACCTATCTTGATTGAAAAAAGTTAATGATTCTATTCAATTCACTTTAATCCTTTGAAAAATAACTTTGTAGCATTTTTATTAAAATATGTTACACAAGCTTTAATTTAAAAAATTTGCTAATCAAAATAGATAGTGGCATTTTATAATTACCTGTATATCTATTGTAATATAAAAACATGCTTGTTTTAATTTCAAAATTAAAATTAATAAAATATTAATTAGTTCTTTTTAAATATTTAATTTATAATAAAAAAACTGAATTCAAAATGATTTAATCCTTAACTATTATTTCAGTGTACAATAAAAAAATCTACAAAAAAATTTGCCCATGTTTATTTCTACTCTTCCTTTTAACTTTATATATATATATATATATATATATATAAAATACTATGTTATTACATGACATGAGATACATAACTATCTCAAAACCCACCCCATGGGGAAAAGAAAAATAGAAATGAAACACCCATCTAACAATATTTGACATAATATACATGTATCATCAAAATAAAGTTTATATCTCTATATATTTATCAATTTTTTAGTGATTTGATAGGCATGTGATAGCTAACAGAATAAATAGTGATCTGTAATTCTGAGATTGATAAATAATTCAATCACTGGACTATAAGTACACAATGTACCATGATCACTAAAAGGGCTATCTCAATCTAGATACTACAAATTACCACAACTCAAAATACAAAGAATGCAAAAATCTTTGCCAACCCCTGTTCCTTTAAGACTTAGGGGCTGGACAATAAAAAACTATGCCCTGCTCCCTTGAGTCTTAGCAGCTAAAAAATGGAACTGTCTTGCTTCTTTTTTTAAAGACTTAGGGGCTGGGATCGTGGCAAGACTATGTTACTGCACCATGATAAACAATAGGAAATCAGAAAGTGAGTTGGAACAATGCTTGAGATAGAACATATCTCAGAGTTACATGGAAACATTGTATCTTCAAAATAATGCAAAACCCTTCATCTTATCATCAAAACTGAAAGTACAGCTAAACAAATTCCAACAGTCAAACAACCATTTCAATCTTCAAAATCATACATTTTCTACTGAACACTAAACATGACCTTTTAAAATATATATTAAAACTACTATTTTATAATTTATAATCATCAATACTTCTGTCACATATTTCACAGTAATACTTGAAAATTAATTCTGCATAAAATGCATACTTTTTTTTTTCTCAGATGTAGTTATTTGAGATCAATTTGAGTGGCAATTTTTTGTGATGGCCACCAGTATATGATCATCATTAGCTCATAGGTAGGCACTTGTCATAATATGGTGAAAAAATAGGGGTAAATCTGGAGTGAGGAAACTCATCATCACTATCAATCCCAAGTTACTACAAAATTTAAATCTAAAAATTAAATACAAATGAATATAATGAGGACTGAACATAAGAAATCAGATTAGACTTTAATTAGAAGATATATGTTCACGAGCATTTCACAAAAGAAATAATTCTTCATCATCATAAATGATCAATAATAAAAATAAATCAACAGTAAATCTTGTGACTGGATTTTAAATTGGTCTATTATAGACCAGGCTAAGTATTTAGCTCTTGCCTGCTTGGGCAGATTATTTAAACAATAATTTGGATGTACAAACTTAAGTGCTAATTCATAAGAATATAACAAAAAATAATGCTGGGATACCAAAACATGCTGATCATCATCAATGCTCTGATCACTTAGTACTATTAATCTACTGACCAACTATAAATTTATTTCTAATAAATACTAAAGTAAATAAAATGTAGTACATAAATTTGAAAGGATATACCCTTTGTGCCAATCCAGGATATTATCAAATGGATGTCCATAAACACTAAATATAAACACCTTTTACACAACAGACTTGTGCATGAATCTAGCTCAGAAACAAAAGCTCTATAATTGTTATTGTGGTCAACAGATATAATATAGCATATAATAATTTCTAATATTTTAGGATTAAATAAATTCACTGGAATAACTTTAAACAATGAAATATAAATTTGTTAATAACAATTAAATTAAATTAATATCTGCTGAATATAGTTATACTTTTAAATTAAGCCCTCTGATTTTGATTAATATCAAAAAAAATTCCAAGTATTACGTCATAATTTATATATATATATTTCAATAAGATTACATAAAACACCCATATATCAGCACAAAGACATGTGATATAATAATTTATGAATATATTTGAGTCATAATAATAAATGAAATTTATTTTTTATAATTATAGTGATTGAATTTAACATATCTGTTTACATGAATCTCTTCTACATAAGCACACAGCTGTGCTATAACATATAAGAATTGTTGTATAATGATAAAACAACTATCACATTTTAATGATACATAAATAATGATTGATTTAACATATATGTGCATGCACATAAAAATGTGTGTACACACTAATGTTTATATCATATGATATTTTAATTTATCATAATAATACTTTTTAAAAAAGGTAATATTAATTCTTTGACAGGCATTCATAAAAGGTTTACTTTTTAACAAGTTGCTTTTGATTAATTATAAATGCCATTAAACATAATCCAGCAAGTTTTTTTTTGTTCCCTAATCTAGAAAAATTTTGGGAGTTTTTTTTAAAATAAATTTGTTTAGGAATCAATCATTTATTTTTTAGATTTTTAATTGAAATAAAAATTATTTACTTGTTTTACTTTTAAATTATAGATTTTAAATGTCATTTTTAAAGAATTATTTAAAATAATTCACCAACTCTACTTTATTTATCTTGATTCCCTGCATATAGATAATAAAACAGTATGGGTATAAACTAATTCTTCAGTAAGCTGATGGCTCCCAGGGGTAGCAGATTTCTTTGAAACAGTAGAATGGTTTATTGTCATTATTGGGAAAGATATAATCCAGTAACTGATAACACTCAGTCATCTCCATTTAGTCTGAATCAGATAGACTTCATGTATACCATCTACTACAATATGGGCTAGGAAGAAAACAGAAAGGCTAGATCTTTTGTCCACATGAATCCAAGATCTACTGTTGTTACACTGATAGCAGCAGTTGGATCCACTGTTTTGTCTTCAGTTATATTTTCATGATAGTAATAATCTTGTTGTCATCATCTGTAAAACTATAAAAACTCCCTCTAATCTTTTTTTAGCCTTTTTATAATCAGAGTGGAAAAAGAAATGTTTTTCCTATCTTGATTAAAAAAAGTTGATTTTTTTTCAATTTATTTTAATCTTCGAAAAACAACTTTGTAGGATTTTTATCAAAATATGTTATACAAAGTTTAATTTTTAAAAATTTCTAATCACAATAGATAGTGGAATTTTATAATTATCCATATATAAAACATGTTTGTTTTAATTTCAAAATCAGACGTAATAAAATATTTATTAGACTTTTTAAATGTTTAATTTATAGATTAAAAAAATTTAAATTCAAAATTATTTAATCTTTAGCTGTTATTACAGTATATTGTAGAAAATATCTATAAAAAATTCTGTGTTTATTTCTAGTTTTCAACTTATATATATTGTAACAAAACATTTTGTTACGCTCTTAAATTTTATGAGATTGCAACATACAGTGGGCATTCGAGGGCACCACCAAGCATTTCTGCCTAGACTGTATTATAAAATTTCTATAATAACAGTTAATTTATTTACGAATGGCAATGACCAAATATAAATCTCAAAATAATTTTCTTTAATGGACCAAAAGATTATAAAATGAATTATAAGAATTAATTATAATAAACAAAAAAAAAACCAATTGACACTTCACTATTGTTGAAATATTTATTATACCTTTATTCTATTTGTTGGTTATTCCCTTCCCTCGTACTTGTCAAATCAAACCATCCCGATCCTTTTTCTTTCTAATCAAGAATTAACATGAATTGTTCTCGAAGAAACATGCACCATCACTTTACCAATTATACAATATTTTCATCAAATATCATGGTATATAACTATGAGTGAACTCAAGGATGACTTACTATAAGAGTGTGTTTGTTAAAAACAAATGCATTCAAACCTCCTCTTTCAAATGTTAAATCTTTTTATCTTAAATTTTTACTTGTTCTTAGATCGAGTATACAATTTTTTTTATTCATATCTATACATTATAAGAACAACAATCATAGAAACTAAAGGTAAGTTTAATTAATAGAATGTAACCCAAAAAATAATAATAATTAAAAAAAAACCAATATAATGTGGATTAATTTGAATTAGTAAATACATCTACTTAAAGACTACATATCCCTCCCTTTCTACTGCTGAAACTTTGAGTTATTTGAAGTGAAGGCTTTTCTTTCCTTTTTTTAAATTCTATTACGCAAATGTCTCTTAAAATTTTAACAAAAAAAGTCTATTTACTCTGATTGATCAGTGTAGATCCTATGTGGGTGGAATATTTCACTTTATATTCACTGTGGTTTGTCCATGGTCTTCTTCCAGTTCATTCTCCTCGGCTAGCTATCTATGTCCGGCATTTACAAGGCAGTTCCAGGTGATAAGAAGAAGAGGTTTCCAGAAGGGAAAGTTCTGTTAGATCTAGCCGCTCAACATTTTCTCCTTGCGCTTTCTTCTTATTTTTTTTTTAATGTAATTTTCCAATTTTTACTATTGATGAGTTCGAGCTGAATTTTAAACTTATAGATGAGATATTGACCTCGGCAGAAATTCAATTAATTTAAACAAAAGGAAAGTCCGTAATTTATAGTTTTTTTTTTAAAGTCTCAGTTCACACCTTTAATGTTCTTTTTTTTTATTTTATATTTTATTTTAAAATCCCAAAGAAACATTCCAATTGATCAGCGTAATATATAGCATAAAAATACCTTCACTGTCAAAGCCCCAACAATAGAATTAATTGCTTTCTTTTCCCTTCTATCTTTAAGAATTTTTTTTAAAAAAACTAAACAAAAGATAAACTTTTATCAAATATGTAAAATCTTGATCTAATTTATTTTAACTTCTTAAAACTCCATTTTAAAATTAAGTGTTAATTTATATTTCTTTTCTTAAAATTATGTATTATAAAACGATATTTATATTTTAACAAAATATATGTGTGTATATATATGAGCTGATAGAAAAGTACGTGTTTATTTATTTCTAATAAAACAAGCTTTATTACAATGTATATATTTTATTTTTACAAAATATGTGTGTATATATATATGTATGAGTATGAGCTAGCAAAAAATATCAGATCATTGCACCTTTTTTCAAAAACAAAAAAAAACTTAAAAAAAAAACTTTTAATCATGCCATGGGGTCTTTTCACATTCTTTCTTAGGGTTATAGTTACTCTTCCCCATGGGTTCATTACAATTTCCCCAACTAACTTTAGAATCTCCCCCTTCTTCTGGCTCACTATACTCCATATTGGCTAATATCTCTAGTGCTTCCTCTATTGACAAACGTCGGTTCTCAGCCAACTTATGCTGAACTCCCATCGGAAGATTATATCTTATAGTCCTTACAATCTGGAATTGATCCATCAGGTAAGCCTCCAGTGCTCTAAGTTTCACTGCGTGTCATTGAAAAAACTGGCTATAGGTTTTATTTCTATCTGCTCTATATTTTTCCCATGATGTTTTCATATGTATAGCCTCTTGTTTTTCCACACTCCAGAAACCTCTCAGAATCATCACTTGGTATTCTTGGAATGTTTGAGGGTTATAGTTCACCACCTTCCACCATTCTCGAGCAGGGCCACTTAAATGGCTTGCCACTATAATGACCTTCTCCTTTTCATTCGACTTATGGAAATAAAAAAAATCATTTAAGCTATCCAAATAATCAAATGGGTTTTCTTCCCCATCACCTTTAAATACTCTTATTTGGATAAATTTTGCTAATGCTGGCCTTTCAGATTTAGCTTCTTCCTCTGCTTCATTAAGTGTCCTTTCCATTATACTTTTATTCAAATCTATTACTGTGTTCCTTTTTCTTTTCGGACTCGATTCTATCTCCCCTATGGTCTGTTCTTTCCCTTCGCTTTCTATCTTTTCTTCCGTAACCTTATTAACTTTGTAACCTGTGCTTACTATATCCTCTTCATCTTTTTTCTCAGCATTTCTCTTTTCTTCATTCTTTTTTGATTCATTTATGTCTTTTCTGAGGTCTTGAATGATTACTTTCATTTCTTTAATTTCTTTCCTGTCTTTGATTACTATTTCTTTTAGCTCAGCGATAGCTTTTAGTATTTCTTCGAACTGATAACGCTCAGGGTTTTTAAATGTCACCACCAGGCTTTCTATGGTACTTTCATTTTCACTCATTCTATTTTTTTTCTCTTTGTTTCAAACTCAAAACTCTCCCCTACTGGGACACTAACTCCTCGCTCTAACCACTCGAACCTGCCTTACCCCACTTTTACCCTAATCTCAAACCATTTATTTAGTTAACAATCCCTACATATTGAGACACCATTTTCTTAAATTTTACCCACTGTTACCCTCTGTAACAAAACATTTTGTTACACTCTTAAATTTCATGAGATTGCAACATATGGTGGCCGTTCGAGGGTGCCACCAAGCATTTCTGCCTAGACCATATTATAAAATTTTTATAATAACAGTTAATTTATTTATGAATGGCAATGACCAAATATAAATCTCAAAATAATTTTCTTTAATGGACCAAAAGATTATAAAATGAATTATAAGAATTAATTATAATAAACAAAAAAAAACAATTGACACTTCACTATTGTTGAAATATTTATTATGCCTTTATTCTATTTGTTGGTTATTCCCTTCCCTCGTACTTGTCAAATCAAACCCTCCCGATCCTTTTTCTTTCTAATCAAGAATTAACATGAATCATTCTCGAAGGAACATGCGCCATCACTTTACCAATTATACAATATTTTCATCAAATATCATGGTATATAACTATGAGTGAACTCAAGGGCGACTTACTATAAGAGTGTGTTTGTTAAAAACAAACGCATTCAAGCCTCTTTTTTTTAATGTTACATCTTTTCATCTTAGAATTTTTACTTGTCCTTAGATCAAGTATACAATTTTTCTTATTTATATCTATACATTATAAGAACAACAATCATAGAAACTAAAGGTAAGTTTAATTAATAGAACGTAACCCAAAAAAAATAATAATAATAAAAAAACAATATAATGTGGATTAATTTGAATTAGTAAATACATCTACTTAAAGACTACATATCCCTCCCTTTCTATTGCGGCAACTTTGAGATATTTGAAGTGAAGGCTTTTCTTTCTTTTTTTAAATTCTATTACGCAAATGTCTCTTGAAATTCTAACAAAAAAAAGTCTATTTACCCTGATTGATCAGTGTAGATCCTGTGTGGGTGGAATATTTCACTTTTTATTCATCGTGGTTTGTCTGTGGTCTTCTTTCAGTCCATTCTCCTTGGCTAGCTCTCTATGTCCAGCATTTACAAGGCAGTTCCAGGTGGTAATAAGAAGAGGTTTCCAGGAGGGAAAGTTCTGTTAGATCTAGCCACTCAACATTTTCTCCTTGCACTTTTTTCTTATTTTTTTTTTAATGTAATTTTCTGATTTTTACTATTGACGAGTCCGAGCTGAATTTTAAACTTATAGATTAGGTATTGACCTCGGCAGAAATTCAATTAATTTAAACAAAAGGAAAGTCCATAATTTATAGTTTTTTTTAAAAAGTCTCAGTTCACACCTTTAATGTTCTCTTCTTTTATTTCATATTTTATTTTAAAATCCCAAAGAAACATTCCAATTGATCAGCGTAATAGATAGCATAAAAATACCTTCACTGTCAAAGCCCCAACAATAGAATTAATTGCTTTCTTTTCCCTTCTATCTTTAAGAATTTTTTTTTAAAAAAACTAAACAAAAGACAAACTTTTATCAAAAATGTAAGATCTTGATCTAATTTATTTTAACTTCTTAAAACTCCATTTTAAAATTAAGTGTTAATTTATATTTCTTTTCTTAAAATTATGTATTATAAAATGATATTTATATTTTAGAAAAATATATATGTGTGTATATATATGAGCTGATAGAAAAGTATGTGTTTATTTATTTCTAATAAAACAAGTTTTATTACAATGTATATATTTTATTTTTACAAAATATGTGTGTATATATACGTATGAGTATGAGCTGGCAGAAAATGCCAGCTCAATATATATATAATAGTGTGTATGCATATATATATATATATGCATACACACTATTATGTCATTGTATGCTATGACACATAACTCTCTCAGTATAATGAAATTATATCCATATAAATGGGTAAGTTTAGCTATGAATTAAAAACACTCTAAATGCTGAATAAAGAATGAGAAATGGAATAAATTCACTCATTCTTGGGATTTCTGATGTTTATAAGCATAGCTTTGTCAAAATTCTTGGTGATTCAAAATAAAGTTAATTTAACAATCAGATGAAATATGTCACTTAAGAGTTAGTAAACTCATAATCAATTTTACAATGCTGGAGATAGCATTTCTAGTTTGAACATCTTGATTATAATAATTAAATAAGATCTTTAAATTAAACATAGCTCAATAAATCTAATTATATCTAATAATTTTAAATGTTCTGGCCAAATAGTTTATTTATAAAATTCTGAAAAGATTTAATCATACATAAAGGTCATTAGATATTTTTGATGTTTCCATTTTTAATTTTATTATCTTCTAATATTTATTGCCAATCTATTCACTCAGGATAGACCATTTTCTTTTTTATGTGTGTTAACATTTTTAGTATCTTATTTAGTTGAGTTATTAATAATGCTTTTTATCTTAGTATTGTAACTATTAGATGTCTTTCTTCCTATACCAACAGATGAATTATCTGCTTGCTTTTATTACCTTATTAAATTTGTAAATAATGGAGAGTTGAAAATCACCAATTATTATCATAAATATTAATTGATACTAATACTAAACGTTTATCATTTTATAAAAAAATTAGTTTTTAAACAAAGCTCCTGTTCATTCACTAGTTAGTTTCAGAACAATTATGTATTCTTAAGCACTAAATGCTGCAAGCATCAATTCATAAATCTTTAATTCTTAAATTTAATAGATCTGTAGAAAGTTTAATCTAAGTGTAGTTATAATTTTTGTTTATAGGTAGATCAATTAATCACTATTGTCTTAATATTACAAATTAAATTCAACTGCTAAGTATAATAAACTTAATTTTTTAAACTGCATCCTGAAAGCATTCAGAGATTATCTGACACAAGAAAGACTAAGGCATCACTTCTATTAATAAATTATCTGCAAGCCAATCACTTTTACAATTAAAATCTATTTGCAACTCTTAAACAGAATTGACCTTTAGCATTATACTTTAATAAAGAAAGTTTATTATATAGATAAATCATTATTTTGGTTTCCAACATCATATTATTTATTTTCATTGCATTCTGATGCTTAAAGCAATAGATTTCAATCGTTTTTAAGACCACATTATTATAAATTTTGTTATTTGGTTACTTATGATAATTTCACTTACTTTGCTACAACATGGATTTTAGTTGGTTTTAATCCCTTATTGGATATCATCTTTATATGCATCTATGGTTTAATAAACAGTAATCACTAATTAATTTAGCTTTTTAACATATACATCATTGATTTGCTTCTATCTCAACTATATTTATAAGTTCTTAGATCCTAGAAATAATTCCACTGCCCATTGAGATTCATTCATTTAAAGCTGTGATCTTCAAACTTTATCAACTCATTTTATCCCTACCAGCTTCAAATAAAAATTGTCATGAAATTATTGAAAAGATATTAATAGTATGTGCAATTCATGTAAAAAAAATGTTTTTAAATATTATTTTCTTACATTTTTCTTTTATTGAATAATTTTAATGTTAGTTAAATAGAATTAATTACGAGAATATTAATCAATGCTACATTTAAACTTTAACGGCTAGGTATTTTTGACCCAATATATCATGAAATCATGCTCTATTAATGTTGTCTGAAATCTTATTTTATATTTGGTATCCATTTTATTATTATATTTTGTTTCTTTGTTGCTACATAGATAGAAAATATTTTTTTTTTATAAATAAGTTATGGTGAAAAGTATTAGGTTTTTTACTGTTTTGTTTGGAGATTTCGATATATTTTGTACGAATGTATAGCTAAACGTTACTTTTTGTGGTTAGTTAATATCGAATCTATTGAGATATTAATTAATTGTTTTTTTCCTTCATTAGCATATGATCTGATTTGTTGTAATTCTGAAACGGGTTTTTAATCCAAAACGTATCAGTTTTTCTGTGAAGTATTCTCTGACACTTTTTTAAATTGGTATAAAATAATTTTTAATAATATATTGACATTTAACTCACGGTTTATGTTTAAAGTGTACTTATTCTTTTATGCCTATGATGCCACTTCTCTAATTTTAAAAGTAATGCATTGATTTTCTTTATTAATTTTAGTAATATCTTAAGTTATTAAAGACATATTAATTTCATTTAAAATCGAAAATGTAGCTGCTAAGTAAGTCATCAATAACAACTACATTTCATTATCTAATTTTAAAGTGTAATAATATTTACGCTCATAATTTTTATTATTCATTCATTAGATTAGAGATTAAGAGACCTTTTTGAAAATTTCTATAATCTGTTTTAATAATACTATTAAGCATTTTTTTCCAGAATTTGAATTTTATTTGAATTGATATCATGATTTGCATGTTAATATCTAAATAAATGGTAAATGGACAAGATTCTTTCCTAACAGAAAAAAATGTATTTTTCATTTTATATTTCCCCTTGTCTTCAATTTGTAAACTAGTCCAGATTCCATCTTATCTTGATCAGATTGGGCATTCATTACCATGGACCAATGTATATATAAATAGATATACATCTAATGGCAAAGAACAGACTAATAGTCAATAATGCTCACTGAATTTGATAGTTTTCATTATAGATGGGGTTATGGCCATAAATAGTCAATCATTTAGAGCCATGTCATATAACTACTGTTAAATCTGAACTGCAGTATACACATTTACTATATGACTGAGTAGTGAGGCAAGTTCATTTTAGCACAGGAAGCTTTTAGACATAAACCAAAAAAAATGAGCAAGCTGTCAGAGTACAGCCACACTATACCTACTCATGAAACAAGTTGTCACAGTTTAGCTGGAAGTGATAGTTAAAATTATAAGGGTACCTCTTTTTATAGTTGTATGACAACTAAAAGCTCTTTTCCCAACTATAGCAGATGGTGGTATAAGATTGTATATATTTTGTAAGTACACTTTTCCACAAGTCTGTGATTATTAAATCACATATATACATCAACAGATTTGGTGTCATTCTCGTAGAATATTGACCACTAACATTATTAGTGTGACAAAAAAAATCATACATAAGTCGTTACTCATTAACAATAAAGGCAGGATCTCCACCCTGCCATGAATTATTTAGATCTGTGAAATTAAATAATTGACAGCTAACATTATTAGCTCAACAATAAAAATTTAAAAATGGCTACTCATTAAGAATCAAAATGCTTTTTTTTTCTCATGGTAGACAATCTACAAGGATTGAAGGCTTTTCTATATGCAGGCCAATCAAATCAAAAAGCCTGATTAAAATTAGCCACATTTGTTTTGGTTATGGGATCTCTGATATACAAGGTTCTTTAAAGTTTGATTTTAACAAAGTGTTTTCTACTGACAAACTTTTTTTGTCCAAAACCCTTAATGATAATGTAGAGATATCACTTCAATCTCTGTATCACTAGAGATTTTGCTGTTAAAATCAGAAATTTACTTTTAAAATGCAATTTTAAAGATTTCCTTAATGAGACATTGAGGGATTGGTCCATTTGTGGAATAAGAGACCACAATCTTAGGATCAAACTCTTAATGAACCCTTTTATCACGTTTGATTCAGCTGTTTCTCAAGCAGACTCAGCAGCAAATGAAGCAAGTCCATTGAAAAAAAAAACTACAGCATAAAAATTGTTGATCAGAAAATTGGGTCAAACAATTACCCAGCTGACTATATAAAAAATTGCTCGAATAATCAGGAACAACAAGTAAAAAATGTTATTATAGACAGTATCAATTAAAACACACACATCAGTAAAGAATACATAGATATTGCAAGTATATTAGTCATACAGAAGCTGCTTGTTTTTTGTTTTTGTTTTTTTACAAAAACAAGAAATGTTGCTGATAAGAGAATGGGAGAATCAATTTCAAAAGATCAGAAAGGCAATTTAAAATCAAATAAATTAAATTTCTGTATAAATATGAGAGCCATTGACTCTGCTTTCAAACGGAAAATTATCATTAATGATAATCAATAACAATGTAACTGGATACCGGGTCTACAGTATTCATTGTGTCAAAAAAGACATGTTCTATCATTAATAGAAAAAGTAAGCATCAGCTGCAGCTGGAAAACAATCACTGACTATTAAGGCAATCAAATAACACTTTTGTGTCAGACAAGAGATAAAATTATAATGCCTAATAAAATTATATATCTGCCTTTTGTTGTGTCTACTGGTAAGCAGAGCTATTAAATAGGTCATGACTAATTTAATCACTTAGGCTTTTCAGCAACTAAAGTGAATCAGCTCATAAAGATAAATTTAAAATGGTTAACCCAGAAGTAGTTGTTAATAAATCAGATTTCGAACCTAAAATAAGTTGTAAAAGAGATAAAAAAGCAGATAGATGTTCAAGTCTTGTGCTATATGTTCAAGGGAACTAACAAATGGATTCCAGTTGTTGTGTTCAGAATATAAGAATCTCAAACAATGGTAATTCAAACAGAATATGGACAGCAACATCATAAACACATAAACCAATTAAGATTGAATTATTCATCACCAGCCATCAGTACAGGGTGAACAGCCATCAGTAAAGAGTCATCAGATATCAGTGAATAGTCACCATCCAACAGTGATAAATCACCACTCAGCAGTGATAAATCTATAAAATTAAAAGTTTTCAGATCTAAAAATAAAAACACTGGACCTGCTGATGAAATCACCATGCCTGATGAAGCCAGAGAGCAATGAAAATATTCATCAAAGCATCTGAATGATTACATTTTCCAGAGTAATTTTAGACAGAGAGAGGGAATGTCATATTCTACTTTGCATTAAAATAATGGGCTAGTCCAGATTTTATTTTGATTGAGTTGAGCATTCATTACCACAGACCAATATATATATATATATATATATATATATATATATATATATATATATATATAACATGCTCAGTGGCAAGAATAAGCCAATAGGCCATGATGCTCACTGAATCTGATTGTTTTCATTATGGATGGGTATCTGACCATATCCATTTGGAAGGTAAGGCAGACAACTACTGTCAAACTCTATGGCAATACACTAGTTGTTCACTATATGGTTAATGCAATAAGGCAAGTTCACATTCAGGACAGAAAGCTGCTAGAATTTAATCAGACATGAGGCAAGCCTTCATAGTACTGTATATCTTGAAGTGTCACTGTACATACTTATGAGGTGTCTGTCAGAGTACAACTGGAGGGGGTATATAAACTTATAAAAATACCTTAATTCCTTTCCTTTTATAGTTGCACAGTAGCAGGCACAGATATAACCATATAAACAGTGCAAAATATTGCTTCATTAATATATATATATATATATATTGTAACATTTATTTATATACGTTGCAAATATATTGGCATTTGGTAAAAGCTAAAAAAAAAAAAAAAGTAAATTTAGATTATTTTTTTTGACTATAATTTTTTTTAAAAAAAAATAACATACAATGAAAGTTAAATTTTTCTTTCGTATTTTTTTTTACGTAATTGGAAATAAAAGTAGAATTGGAGAGAACAAAAGAATTCCAAAAGCAAATAAAAAGATAAGCTAAAAGAAAAATATTTTAGCTAATTTATCATGGACGAAAAACTTGATAAAAAAAAAAGAGAACTTAGTAATTGAAAAATGATAAAGACTATATAAGATTATCAACATATATTTTGACAAACAAAAGATATGCGCAGAAGTCTGAAAACTGGACCTCTAGAATAAAAAGGAGGGATTCGGTTGGAGGAACATCTTGTTCGTTGGTTTTGGATAACAATAATATATCCAAGATCGCTCTACGCTGAAGTAATTCAGCATGGTGGAGTGAACCGGAGCTTCTGAAGACATCATGCCTGAAGATGTATACCAGAAAAGCTTTCATGACCAACTAGGAGAATGAACTGCAAGATCAACTAATAATCAAAGGCCGTGAGCTCATTTTAACCCCGAAAAACTATGCATAGTTATCTACAACCATTGTGAATTCACTAAAACTTACCGGTAAGTTATGCTTCATTATCCTGATTGTGACAAAAGTAACATTTGCAAACAATTCTTAAAAATATGTTTAAACAATCCCGATAGAGACATTGGAATTTCTTGTGCAAGAGACATTCATTTTTAAGTAACTTTCTAGAAGAAATTTGGAAGTGAACTGTAATTGTAAAATTGTTTTTTATTAATTGATTCACATCTGATTTAAGTGTGTTCTCTCCAATTTATTTGATAAATAATTTATTTCAAACATTTTTTAATCTATTAGAATAAAAATATTTCTAATACCAATTTTTATTTGTGCATTATTAATAATAGTTATTATTTTTTATCATTAAATTTATTATTAGTTTAAGAAGATTTAAGAATGTAATTTACCTTTGCCAATATGTTTGAATAAGCCCAGGAATAATAATCTTAAAAAAATAATTCTCGTTACGCTATGATGTAATACTGATTAGTTTAAAAATATATTTTCTTTTTAATTTTCGAGATGCTATGTGACGGTTCAGTGGGTTCTTGCAGAACTCTGGCATCTTTCAAATAAATTGAAAGCTGATGTCGTCGATAGCATAATTCTCAACAATTACAAGGCCGAGTTGATCAGGAAATATAGCAATGTTTTTAATAGAAATCGAAATACAACTTTCTTCTTTTTAACATGGCTTGATCAACTCGCGTGCAATTTATATTAGCATGTAGAGGCCTAACAAAATGGAAAACATTATAATATATATTATAAAAGTTTTCACCAGTTTATGTTTATATAATATAATTATAAATATATGAAGACCATATAGAGAAAAGCTTTCATAAAGTACTTTTTAAAACAATATATGTTTAGCCAACTTTCAACTATTGTAAGTCATAGATGAATAAACACAGAAATATTTTAACATTAATTTTATGAAGGATCCAGGCTGATTGTATAAATAACAAGTATGAATTAAGTGGAAAAAGCTATTGCAGAAAAAATTATTATTTAAAACTCCTCAATCAATAACCTTTTGCAGAAAAAATTATTATTTAAAACTCCTCAATCAATAACCTTTGAGAATGGTGAAGGATAGATAAAAGGAAATAATTTTTGTTAAAAAACATTCTTCAAATTTAAGGAAAAAAATATCCAGAAAGTGTAATGTAATAAAAAATATAAGCTAACATTTTAATTTTTTTATCTAAATTATTTAACTTGATTGTTGTCATATATTTTATTAATGGTTTAAAAAGAAATAAATTGCATCTTTATGCAGATTATAAGTTTTGAGCATTACAATGGTGTTATAATCACTATATCTTTTCTATATTGTTTTAAACCTATCTATAACCTTATACTAAGTTTGCAATGGTTTGGAGCTTCTCTTATAACCATAATTTTAACACATTAATTGAAAAAAAATCTAAAGTTATCACAATTATACAGACTTTTTTATGATTGTCAGTACCCTTTTAATACAACAAAGCCATAATATTGGTGGCCTAGAAGTCAATGGAAATGAGATTTTTGATTGGTTGAGTGTTTTAGCCTGAGGAAAAATATTGAATAATTTACATTTCTAAAGAAATGATCATAATTTTAGTAATTTGTTTATAAGTGAAAGATTATGATTCAATATGTTTATAGAAGATTTATTTTTAAACGAAAGCTATATTACTAATAAGATATTGCCTTTGAAAACAATTTATTTTTAAAAAGACAACTCTTGTAAAGTTTTCTATGGCAACTGGCATTAGTTTCTACAGAATAAAATGAAATCACTTCTGTTAAAATGGTAAACAAAATACAATTTTAAAATTTTAATAATAATAAATCATTTATTAACTTTTAGAATTTTTTTTTTTGATGATAACTAATCCTTATTATATCCTTCTTTTAATAATATAAAATTCAAATATCTAATATTTCATTTTTCTTACTTTTACTTTGGTAAAATATTTGTTTTTTATTTTTAAAACCCCAAATATTATTATTTTTAAATATTATCAGTTAAAAACTTACATTTGTAATTAATAATATTACAATTATCAATATATATTTACAGTGGTAGTTGGTCCATAAGCACTGCAGTACTGTAATACTCCCAGAAAAAAATGAATTATTGAATTTGTGCTTGAAAATAATCATTTGATATTTTGCTTAATTATTATATAAATACAACTAATTAAACTATTTTTTAAAAAATACTTTAAACAATGCTTGAGATTCTATTCAAAGATGCTGCTAATTATGTCAGTACCAGAAATGTTACATGCAGTGAATTTCAGGTTCTGCTGAGATTTATTTGCTTTTATCAATGTGCATAACTAGTGCCATAGGAGCTGCTCACTACTACAGAATCAATAATTATTTGAGCAGGATATATGTATCTATTATGGTTTTTCTTCAGAATAAATAAATTTGTATTGTTTTCATTTAGGATTAGCTATAAAATATTCTGTTTTTTTATTTGTAATTAAGAATTTATAAATTAACATATAAGTGTAAAAAAATATTTGTACAAAATTTAAATATAAAATTTAATAATATTTATTGAACTGAATATACTTTCCACACTTTCAAGAAGTACATTCATGGTTAGTCTGTTGAGAACATATAAGTATATTTATTACAGAAAAATATAAAATAATAAGATAAATTTTGTTTCAATTAACTTAACTAGTATATGTAGTATTATTTGAAATATTTATCACAATGGGTGTTAATGTTGAATATATATAAATATATATATATATTCCCAATTGTCATTACATGAAAAAATGAAAGAAAATAAATAAATAAATAAAAAGTAAAGGTCGATCTACTTCACATATCATTATTTCCTCAACCAGCAGTTGATAAAAATAAAAAATATATTAGATCTTTTAACAATGATTAGTATGGGAAAAATAAAATGGATGTGTGGTTGAGAAATTAGAAATACTTTGTTTTATTTCCCTTGCTTATTTTTTGATAACAATATTGTAATAAAACACCTCTCTTAGACATTCCATGGGCTTCCACCAATATTATATACAGAAAAGATTTAATTGTAAAAAAAAAAGTTCAAATATGGAGGAACATTAGACTCACCAATTCCCTTTCCAAATAGATAGAAGTTTTCATCTAAACGGATTTAAAAAGTTTTCAGATAAACTCAGATGGCACTGCTAAGGAAATAGGGCAGACAAACACTTCATTAAAATGTTTTATAAGTCTAATCAAGATAATTTAAAAATACATTGATTTTTTAAAAAAAAAATCATAAACAATCATTTTTTTTTTTTTAAGTATCATAGCATCGGCCGGGATGCGAACCCACAACTTGGGCAACTGCCTGCAAGTGCAAGGCAGTCGCGCTGACCTCTCGACCACCAATGCAAGACAACAATCATTTTTATGCAAAATATTGCAATTAGTATGTATATAGATATAATAATCAATCCTTAAGCTATCTACAATCTCAACCTGTAGTCAAGACAATCTTTTTTTTTTCCAGTGTCATAGCATCGGCTGGGACGTGAACCTGCAACCCGGGCAACTGCTTGTAAGGCAGTCGCGCTGACCTCTCGACCACCAATGCAAGACAATCTTTTTTAACAACCAAGGTGGTAGTATACAGATATATACTCTTGCTATGGTAAGTTAATTCTATACAGAAAATATAATTTTTTAAAAGCAAGAAAATAAATAAATAAATATCATTGTTATATAGTTAATAAAGCAAAGCATTTTTTTTAAAAAAATGATAAAGAAAATTAATTATACTAATTAAAGTAAACCCTTAGGACTAAGTAGACAAAAATGGAAATAATCAACCATTTTTCTGTATAAACATAAAGCATTAAATATAAAAATAAAAGAAATTTATAATATATAGAAACTATCATAAAATAGTTTATAGTTTTTACTAATATATTTCCAAAAATTATTTGAACTAAATACACTATCTCACTTTAGTAAATATTTCAGTGAGAATCTAATTATAGCCACAACATGCACATAACTTTATTTTTCACTGTTGCTATTTTTGATTTAATAAAAATATTAACATTTATTAGTAATACCATGAAAATGTAAAACAGTCTTCAAAGAATTCACTGTAAAGTAATAGATTCTTCAATAGCCAGCTATAGAGAGTTAAGTGGAGATAAAAGAAGAAAATATAGAACTGCTTAAATACCAGATGATAAGAGTGTTACAGTATTTTATGAACTTTACCTCATAGCTGAAAATAGCAGCTAATATGGTTCAACTTGAACCAATTAAATTGAAACTTTGTTTTTGTTTTAAAATTGTTTATAACTGTATAACTATATTTAACAATAATGTAGTATATTAATTTAATAAATTATAGATATTACTAATACCTTACCAAAGTAACTAAATAAAATTATAATAAATATTAATGAATATGATACACACACTTGTTTGTCTGAAAGTTGGTAATGATGGTGTTTATTTGCAGTTATATGTTGGATTATTTTATCAACTAGTTTAAGTATTAATTTTTTTAATAAATTTATTATATGCCATAATCAACTATTAATAATAATAATATGTACATTAGTATGGCACCTAATATTTGGAATGATATTGTGCTGTAATATTTTCATTATTTGGACATATACTTTAATAAAATTTATCTTAAATATAATGATTTCTTAGAAAATCTTTTTTTATTATTAAATTTATTTTTTTAGCTTTAAAATTCAAAGAAAGTTTTTTATTTTGGTTTATTTATTTCTGTTTTTCAAAATTGATATTTTATTTTTTTAATTACTTTTATATTTGAATTTACATTATAAATGAAGTTTAGAAAAAATATAAAATAGCGAATAAATTTGATTCTGTTAAAAATATATATCTTGAGAAAAACACACAAAGTAAATCAATTTGGTATATAAATGTTGTTACAAAAAAAAAATCTACCAAAAGATTAAGTATCAAAAGCGATAAAGTTACCGAATGTTGTACAATTTTAATTATGAAAAAGTTTTATGCACAGAGAGTAGAATATGTTATAAGTCTAATCATATGAAATGCTATTTTTTTATATATGTTTAGCTGCAAATGCTAATGTAAAAATTAAAGTCCAACAACCTTCACCTTTCTTAAACTGTTTCTAATAATACGATTACTATTTATAATTAAAATGATTTGAAAGTTTAATAGAGGAGTCAACAAAATGATTTAATAATCTAGAATTTTGATTTTTTTTGTTTTGTTTTTAAAATATTTTTTTTAAAAAGAAACATTGCTGACTTTAGATAGGAAGATATTTGTTTTTAACAGGAAGTGTCACAAATTAATAATATTATTTTATAATTATTATAACTTGTGTTATCATTATGTAAATTATATTCTTTAGTGGAATGTTCAAAATTAAAAAGCAATATAGAAATGTACTTGGGTATTATTCCTGCAACCTAGTAAAGATAGGATGACTTTTTACATACATGATAAAGGCATAATGTTGCAAAGTTAAATAAACCTCTGTAGTTGGAGTTTTTTTCCTGTCAAAAAACGTGTTTTTGAATGTGTACAAAATGTGTCTTGAAACATGTCAACCGAATCTATTATATAGTTGCATTTTTGGAGATTTTGATATTTTTTTCTGATTCAAAAGTTTGTTGATTGTACATTTTAAACTTACCACTTGTTATTATTGTGGATTTGTTTTACCATTTTAAATTTCAACTGCATTATTTACTTCTGCATTTTTTTTTCCAATTTCAAGTTGGTTATTGACTGACTTCTGCATTTTTGAATCTTTGAAGTACAAGTTTGTTATTATTGTCAAGCATTGGTGGCCTAGAAGCTAGCATAGCTGCCTTCTAAGCAGCCGTCCTGAGTTCACTTCTCGGTCAATGCTTTGACATATGAAAAAAAAGTTTATTATTTAATTGTAATTGAATAAAGATGTTGACTTTGTTATTTGTTTATTCCAAAAATTAGATTGCCTGGCAGAATTTCATTTAGAACATGGACTGGGAAATCACTTGTTTCACAACTCTTTCAGAGAATGGGGAAGGATGCTGGGGGGGTACTACTGACAATCGCCATTTTGTATGCAAGAACATCTGCATAAGGGTATATTTCATAGAAAATTTTTTCTTTTTTTACTTTTATAAAAATATATATTTATGTTGGCTTTTTTTCCTCCTGTAATACGGACCATGTATTTTTTTGTTGAAATTGATTGAATTAAGTAAGAGGCAAAAGTTAGTTTGTGTCTGTGTAGAATTCATAAAAGTACGTATATATCTCATGTAATATTTTTTTTGTTTTTGTAAAACTGTATTGAGTATTATTTATACAATCAAGGAAAGATAGGAGGACTTTTCACATTCGTATCAAAGCATTGCTATCTTTCTAATATTTGATGTTGCCAAAATAACATCATTAAAAAGTTAACATAGTATTGATAGAATGTGAAAAGTCCTCCTATCTTTCCTTGGTTGCAGGAATAATACCCAAGTACCACATAATAAAATATATTCTACTAGATTATGCAGACAATAATCAACTATTACCATAATAAATCTGTGGTACAAAATAATATTTGTTACTTTGCTGAGCCAAGCTTTTGATACAGCTTATCTTTGTCGCTTTGACTTTGACAAAGATAAGCTGTATCAAAAGCTTGGATCAGCAAAATAACAAATATTGTTTAGTACCAAAGATTTATTATCATAATAATTGATAACTGTCTATGCACTCTGATATAATATATTTTATTACATATTATTTAATGGTATATACATATACTATAGTTTATTTATACTATATATAAGTATGTGTATAAAACTATATTAGAGAGAAAGAGAAACATATATAGATACATTTCTAATTTAAATTTAATTACTAATTTTAAGATTGTCTTTAAAAATAATAATAATCAGTTTATTAAAATAAAATTATTGAAATGTCAAATTAAAGTCGCATAATATAAATTACTTATGGCAGAATAATCTATAATATTTTATAATGAAATTATGCTAATTATATAATTTAAGCAAACAAAAAATCTTGTCTTGCATTGGTGGTCGAGAGGTCAGCGCGTCCCAGCCGATGCTATGACACTTAAAAAAAAATCTTTTGTATTTTTTTCTAATTGTAACAAAGTTACACAATCATGAAATATTTTATTATATCTTTATTTATAAGAATTTAAAAAAGAATGGAGAAGTATGGAGGTGTTTATTATATCATGAAATATTATCAAAAAACATTTTTTTAAGATCTTTCAATATTATTTACATTTTACATCAAAACAAAAAATTATTTCTGGAAGATTTAACAATTTAATAAAAGTTTTTACAATTACAAATGTATATCATTATTTTTAACAAATATTTTACACGTTATTCATTATAAACAATTCACATTGTTATGTATTGGGATAATTTACTTTTTATTAAATTATTGGATCAAATTTTACTTGTGTGTCGTAATAAAACTAATTTAAAAAATTGTTTATGGATTAAAAGTCTTTAAGGTACTCTTTTTTCAAAAAAAAAAAAGGGCCAATAAAACAGATATAAAAGATTAAATAAAATTAATACCCAGGCATTTCAACTCATGCAAGTTTTCAATTTATTTAATATATATATCTTTTTTTAATTTTATATAAAAATATTCATACGAAATATAAATATTGTTTAGCAAATAGCACGTATGTATATAACATTTTATATTTCAATACACAAAGCTAAAAACCTTTGGTCATTTAGTGGTAGTCACAACTAACACTCATTTCTCTCATTATTATGAGAATTTGGTTTCCATTATTCATAACTTTATTATCTATGTGATCTACCAGATATCGCAAACTTCTTACACTTTTTTTTTTTTTGAAAAAAAGAAAAGAAAATAGCAGAATTATTAATTCATATTATTATAAATGTAATATTTACTTTGGTCTTCAAATAATATTAAATGTTATTATACTTTTTTTTTTTCATATGTCAAAGCATCTGCCGGGGAGCGAATCCGCAACAACTCTCTGTAAGCAACTGCTTGCAAGGCGGCTGCGCTGACCTCTCGGCTACCAACGTTTGAAATTATTTTTTAAGTAGTACATATTATTACATGTATTGAATATGTACATATGCACACACACATGAAGAAAAGGAGACAGACAATATTTTTTTTAGATTTTGTAACAAAATTTTAATTAGCTTTAAAGATGACAATAATCAATTTATTAAGGTTTTGTTGTCAAGGAAACATAATTAATATAATTATTTCAAAGGATAAAAAATAATTAGACAATTGTAAAGATTTTTTTTTTTTTTAAAAAAATCCCAATTTATTAAATGGCAAATTTAACTCTTTCTTAAATTATTTTTTTCATGCAATATTTTTTTGTCGAATTATAATAATAAATGATCAAAAGTAATTTTTGTGAAAACTTATATTTAATTTATATATACAAAAGTTACTTTAAATCAGTGAGTAATTAAAAAAGTTTAAGTAAAAGTTTACTAAATGCAAACTTCTTCAAATTAATATTGACTTTTTTTACTTGCTTTAAACATCAAAGCTTATTATACTAAAGATTATGATGTAGCTATAACGTTTCAAAACGAGTTATGGAGTTAATATGATTGTTATGTATTTAATTTGAGTAATTGCAGTATCGTTATCATATTGTTTGAATTTGGAATTGTCTTATCAAAAAAATTAACAAACACCCAGTGTAGCATACACACCCTACATATATATATATGTGTATGAGTATTAGAAATATTTATATTTTTTTAACCTTGAAAGTAAATTGAAATATATTTTCAGTACTGTAAGAGAGTACCCATAAATAAACGAAATTTTGTAATAAAATATTGTATATTTATTTATTTTTAGGTGTTTCAAATTGAATCACTTTCAAAGTATAGTCTATTTAATGCAATACGATGATCTGAACATGTTTTTCAATTTTCAACGTAATCTGGAAACACTTGCAAAGTGTTTCTTTTTAACGACTGCATCATTTTTCTTCACAACTTCTATGACTTCAAAATGAAAAAAAAAAAGACTTTTTTCATTTGAGATAATAAAAAGAAGTTGTATAGAGTGAAATAGAGCAAATGTGGCTGATGGATAATCTGCGTCATGTCAAATTTAATTATAAATTGTTTTATACTCAAGATATTATGCACTAGCACACTTTTTACCCCATCACATAAAAGTTTCAGAACTTGTACGTTTTAAATGCCTGATCATTATGAATGAATTCTGAATAAACAATGACATTTGTATCAAAATAAATCAGCATTTTCTTGACATTGGATTTCACTTGTCACACTTTTGGGATGTGATGAATTTGACACTTCTATTAAACCACTCATAAACTTATGTTTTTCCAGTATAATTTTATTGTAAGCTGTTTCAAGCATTACACCTGTTTTTCCTAAAAAAACACACACAATTTTTATGTTCTTTCAACTTTTCAGCCATGCACTGAATTTTCCTAAATTGTACTCCAGTTTATATTTTTCTGAGTAATTATTTAGATTTTTTATTAGTTTTGGTATCTGTTTTTTAGTTGGCAGAAAGATTGTTAAGTCATCCACGTATGCAATATATGAAACATTTGCCTTCATTCCAGATATAAATATTCCAGTCATCTCATTTTCAATTGCTTTAAGAAGAGGATTAATATAAAACATGAATTAATGGTGAACCTTGTGGAATCCAGTTAAATGGATTGAATGATGATAAGTATTTCCCAATAAAAGTATAAATGTAAATTTTAATAAAGCCATTTGTAAGGAAAACAGTAACTTCCTTTTACACCCATTTGAATGGATTTAAAGTAATATGGCATCAGTTTAGAAAAACTTTATATAGCATATACATTTTTAGGAACTGTAACCTTTCTCTATGTACCTGGAATGCCAACATGAGCAATACTTCAAAGGAAAGCTAGCTCATTTGAGGGATTTCTTTTTCATTTGACTAACTCTGAAATACTATGCAGATACAGAGAAACTAATCAATAAAATTGAGAATATAATTAATTCTCTTTCCAAGTCATATTTATTATTCTATACCAAAATGGCTTTTTTCAATCTCCTAATAATGGCACAGCTCACATACTGTACACTTACAATAATATACACAAAAGCGTTTACATCTAAAATTTACTCAATGTGTAGGAAATTGTTGTGGGGAAAGAAAATGGCATCAATATTCCTAAATAAGATACTGCACCCTCTATCTCAAAATGAATTGAGTTTACATTCTATAAAAATTTTACATATTCAAAAACACATAATCTTATATCATCATGTGCAAAGATATTTTCATATCTAGAACTGGTTTTTAAAATTACACCCACAGACAGACCACCATGAATATGCAATTACTGGAATAAATTAATCTCTCCTTTGTTATGTATTCCCAGTTTAATATATTACCCTCCCAAAAATAAAATTATATACTCGATGTATAATCAATCTGTGCTTCCCTTCCAATGATAATAACAAACCACTTTTAAACATAATCAGTAAGCAGTTAACTAAAAAATTCAAATACTGGTCATTAGAAGCAAAATACTAAGATTTCATCCTAAAACTAAATTTTGAAGCACTTCCTGCCATTTACTTCTACAGATATAAAAGGAATTGCACTAACATTATAGACATATGCAAACTATATCAGAGAGAATTAGAAACACATTCACATTTCCTATTCAAGTATCCCATATTTAATAATATTGGTGGGATCTTCCCCAAATATTTAAAAACAAAAATTACAACATACACTTCTCAATATATTTTAAAAGGTATTTATGCACATATTTCAGCCAGCATATTTATACTATTCTCATTATGGTATACTAGATGTACATTTATATTGGTTCAAATACAAGAAGATACTCTAATATATTTAGGAACAAAATGGATATTATACACATTAGGGATGAAAAAATTTCACCAAGTAACATTTATTTAGACACATGGTCACTAATGCCACTTTACTCCATTTATGACATGACTCACTATTATAAAATGATAACTAGATAATTAAAAACAAAAAAGTTATTAATGCAATGATGTACATAGAAAGATGTAAATCCTATGCAGCAGTCAGAAAATGTTAAACTGCTTTCAAAATTGTATTTTTTTCTGTTACACATAGATTAATTTTTCTCATCTCTAGTATGGGATAAAAATACAAAATATATAATGTAAGCCACATATCTTCCTTTGTTTAAAACCCCATAATCTTTTCTTATTCTATCCTATGTATGTGGAACTAAGTACTGTTTTGTAAACTTATAGTTCAATAAAGCCTTTTGGAACTAAAATTTATATTTAAAGGATGTAAAAAGTTATATTTAAACGTTGGAATACAAAAATTAATAATGTTTTAAACTTTTTCAAATAAAATTAAGAATCGCTATAAAAATTTTCAGAACAATTTGCAGCAGAAAAATATAATAATAAAATTAGATTTTTTGGTCAAAAATTAAGATGAAGAGATCAGTGAGAATATATGTAATAATTATATAAATTTGTCAAGTGTGGATTTGTCAATGGAAATAATGGAACAAAATTGGGAGCGGGCGGGGGGGGGGGATTATAAAAATCCTCTCATTGAAATTATTGCTGATATTAAAATAGCTTAATAATTTTTAGATTAAGAAAGATTTTGTGATTAAACGATTTGGTCAGATGCCAAAAGGGAATATTGATTCTGGATTATAGTAAAATATAATTATTCAACATTTTTAATCAGTGTTATGTGATTGCAGTGCTATTTATTTGAAAAAAATGAAAGTAATAAATAGATTTTTTCTGATTATACAATGTGCACGATATTAAAATGAAATAATAAATTGAGTTTTGAAAGAATTGATAACTATTAATAACAATGTTAATAAATATATCCTTAATTAGTATTTAAATTATAATTATAAATTCTTACACATCTCATTTTATGAAAGTAATGAAAGATAAATTTATTAACTATGTATGTATCATATATAACAAAAACATATACAAAAAATGAATTTTTGGAGATTTATTCTTCAGTTGCAAAATAACACGATTATTTGGTTTAAACTACATAAAGAGTATACATCTTTTAGATATGATTTTGGATGTTGTTATCATAAGGTAACTCATTTGGTTGCTAAGTAGTTTACATAGAATATTGATTTTGTTAAATTTCTTGTTAAGTTTCCTTTGATTTATAAAAATATTAAGTTCTTCTATAATAATTGATAGTTATATTATGGCCTTATTTAACGAATTCAGAATTATATGAATGGTAAATCATTTATAATTTATAAATACTATCAAAAACTTTTGTTGAGATATGATGCAAGCAAACATAAGTCAAAATATATTACTGGTGTATTAGAATCGATAGAAAGGAATACTATATGCATGCTATTAAAATGAATTCTTCCAATGGAAAAAAGTTACCCAATGGATTTGGCAGTGTATCATATTGTTTTCAGCTTGTTGATGTGAGATTAAGTATTGTATTATAAGCTAATATAAGATAGAAATTGTAATGTTATATGTAGGATAATATATTAAAAATGTATTTGTATATGGTTCAAAAACTTTAATAGAAAATATGTTTAAATATTTGAATGAGAATACAGGTTAATTATGATTGAGTATGAGAGTAATAATTAAAATATGTAGTTTTTGCTGTTTTAGAAATTCTAATCAATTTTATTGCAAAATGATTGCAAAATCTTTGAATATAAGGAATTTATATACCCTCCAGTATGAATGTTTTCAGGATTTAAATGTTTCTTATACTGTATTTTTTATTTAAGTAAATTTGAGGCAGATAGAAATCAAAATATTGAGTTATATTAAATATTTAGTTGTTATATAGGCATTTAAAATGATTTTATGAAAAAGTCATGAGATGAAAATTGATTATGAATGGCTTTCATTGTTTTATATTATTAAATTATGTTAAAATTGAAAAAGGTTATTTTCAAAGATTTTAATATCAGATATAAGTCTCTTTTATATTAAGTAGTTTGTAATTATAGGGGATTTGAACACAGGTTTTAAATCTCTTTTCAGGTATCCACTCTATATCATACAGCTAAGATACATGACCACAGATGTGAAAAAGATAAATGGTCTCCAATATACTTGTGCTGAACCAGCAGCTTGAAAGTCCCTTTTATTATGTGGGAACAGATCGCTCTGGATGAGCCGACAATCAAACCTCTAAAACTGACATCTATGTTATAAAATGATTTGTCAACTGAAACTAGAAGAGACAAGAAAGAAAAAGGTATGAAGATGGGAAAAGTGATGACAGGAAGAATGATGAAAAGGGGAAAGAATAAAAATAATACAAAACAGATAAAACCTACCACCAAATGAAAAATGGCTGCTTGATTTGAGGCAGTGTAACCAAAGACCAAGATGTAACATAAATCTACACAAGATAAAAGAGAGATGCAAATTCAAGTTGAATTCAATCAATGTAAACAAAGACTAAAATCAATGTAAATGAATAGAGCTGTAATCTAATGTAATCTATAGAATCTGTATTACAATAAATATTTCCTTAATAAAAAAAACTCCAAATATATAAATTACACTTGTATTTAAATATTAAATGGATTGATAAATAATACTACATATAGAATAAATCAGTGTGAAAGGTATCAAATTATATATTCTGTTATATGTGGTAGACTCTGGTTGCTTAGCCATTTACTATGGTAAAACTAAGGCGTGTTTGTCTAGGCATAGTAGGTATTTTTAATATAAAAAATATAAATCTAATTTGCAAATTTAATTCTGTTTTTATTTGTCATAAGAAAGATTCTAAGTATGTTTCTCTGAAAATTAGCATTGTCTGTAATAAATCAAATAATAAGAAAAAATAATGAAATCTGATACATGACTAATTCTAACGAGATTTTGGATCTGATATTTAGTAGTATGAAATTGTAGTTATTTTGGAAATTCCCATTTTAATATTCAATTGCCATGAATTTGATGTGTTGTACAAAAGTGTGCACTGGGCTATTAATATTTTATTTCATGGTATGTTTACCTAGCTTTCTTTACTCATTGATGCAGCCTATTTTGTTAATTATAGATTATTATTTTAAAATTATTTACTTATATGATTGTTGCTGTTTATGAAATATATATAATTAAATTAAATATCAACCCTTATTTTTTTAACCCATCTTATTTTAAACTATTTTTCTATATAAAATACTTGACGACATCTCTTACTATATATATTTCATGTACAATATACTATATAAATTATTATTTTTAGATATAAGAAAATCAGAAATATATGTAAGTAAGTAAAGTGGATGTACCTATGAATTTGCCATTTTTAACCATATTTTACAAGGAATTGTGTACAGACACTCAATATAAATGGTTATTTAAGCTAGAATAAACAAATCATGTATTACATTTACATTAGAACATATAAAATTAGGTAAAATAAATGTCATAGACCTTATATTCATCTGTTTCTTTGCATTCAGTTATTTTACTTTCAATTTAGAAATAATGAATTGTTGTTTTTGTTTTTTTTTGTTTTTAAAAATAAAATTGTAAAAGCATAGATTGTTGTTTCTTTTCTCTTCATTTTCTGAAAAGAATGTTATCTCGTATATTTTTATTTTTGCTCTATATATTTACTATCAGTTTAGTTGTAATTGCATAAGATTTGAAGACAGACTTTCAAGTACCTTTCAGCTATCGACTCTATCTCATACAACTAAGGATTTGGACATTATCACCAGATTTTCAATGGCATGGATAGCTGAAGAACTGGAGATTGGGATAGATTGATGCCCTATCCATTAAAATTGGAAGATTTGCTTTCTTAATATAAAGCGAGCACTGATTATATACATATGTGGGAGACAATGATCTAGACCAACTGATGAGTGCTAGTTCAGCACGAAATACATATATTGGAAATTGTTTATCTTTTCACGTGTGTGTGGTCATGTGTATCAGTTGTATGAAATAGAGTCGATAGCTGAAGGATGCTTGAAAGTCTGTGTTCAAATTTTCTACCATTACACCTAATTTCCAAGTACTGTATATTAAATTATACTTGTATTTTAATATATCAGTTTAGTTAAAAACATATAAATATTTAGCAGCTATTTTCAGAAAATCACGTATGTACTGTTTGTTTTAATTAAACGCTTTTAATTTTTATTTGGATTTGTATAACAAAACGATTTATTTTTGACCGAGAAAAGATTTTGTTAATATAAATAGAATTTATTGTTAATTTATAATTTATTATTAATTATTTATATATATATAATGTTTAAAAAAGAGAAAAGCCGTTATTTTGAAGCAATTTATCTTGATTTGTTTAAAATCTTTTTCTCTCAATGTCTAGTGATTTTCTCTTATTAATTTCCATTACTATTAAAAGCTATGTGATCTGTTTCCAAAATTTCTTAGATTTTTACTTCTAAATCCTCATCTTAGTGTTCCATGAGAATCTCGCCCCCCCCCCTTCAACAAAAACAGTCTACTCTAAATCATTTAAATTGAAAAAAAAAGTACAATCATTATCACATTGTAAAATTAGAAATCAAGAATATTAAGTTTTTGTTTTTAATATATTATTTTAAAACCCATCAAAATTTATAGCAAATGTAGATGTGCTTTTTAGAGTTTTTTGTTTTTAATTCAATTCCCCTAAAAACTATTAAAACTTACAGCATATCTAAGTACCACTTTCTGAAGTTGACTTACATAAAAATTAATGATGAAGCTAGAACATTTACATATTTAAGACCAACTTCAATTGCCTCAGATTTTTTATTTATCTTAATAGTGCTTTCTCTCATATTATCATGTGATACATATGCAATGCGAATAAACTCTGTTAGCTATTTTCACAAATTTTCTCAAATAATTAAGTCAAATGCCTTGACCAAATCAAATGCAGTCCTTGCCTCATAACATTTTTTTTTGCACTTTCCTGGTATCAAAAGTCTTAACTTTCACGTTTATCTACTACTATTTGTCAGGTTATTGTTATTTTCGAACTTATAAAAGATTACCTTTTTAATTTTTTTATTTTTAACTTCTTCCTCTGTATTTTTTAAAAATGCAATGTCTTTATTTTAGTCAGAATTGATGCATTTTTTACAATATTTAATACTTTTATATATCAGTTTTGCTTCATGACCAAATATCATTAGTTATATCCAAGGGTTGTTTTTTTTTTTTTTAACGAAAAACAATCATAATTTCTGTAATCCTTACTAATATTTTTTTGTCAAACAATCTTTTATCAAGTGGTATAGCATTAATAGAAAAAATTTTTTAATATTTCTTGAGAGTTTAATATTTAATAAAATAAATTTATTTTTCACCTTTCAGACAAGGTTCATTATTATATCATTAAACTGATAGTCCTCAATTCATCGTGTTTCATCAATGAAAATGAATGTAAAAATTATATAATCTCCTCTAACGTTCTTTAATTTATAGTAATACAATTTTATCTATTCTATTAACACGTGAATCTATAATTTTTCAATAAATACATATTATAAAATATTTTCACTTCATAAAATATTTTCATGTCATATTGGTAGCTTATTAAAAATAAAAATATCATTTAACTATCTTTTTAGCTTGCAGAAACAAATAAGTTATTGTGTTATTACTCACATGTTCTTTGAATATATTTATTTTTATGAATCAACAATATTTTGATCCAATACAAAAAGAGCATTTATGACTCAAATTGTCACTGGTATCTTAATGAGAAGAGATAGATTTTAAAGGAATTAAATGACCAGGAATATTCCTTCTAGCTATATTACAATATAAATTGGTGCAGAAATAAAGAATTTTCTTACTCTAATGGTTTGTTTAAATTTTTGTCATTAATTTGAAGGAAAAATTTGACAGCTAACTTTATTAGCAAATCATTTTTTTAAAAAAAAACCCAAATGATAACAGTTGCTTGTTTTTTGTAAAACAAAAAAAAAAGTTGGAAAACTATTTTTCTTTCTTATATGGTGAGAGGGGGGGGGGGATCAAATGGTGAAAAATGACTACCTAGAAGAATTTGATCCTGCCATTCCAAAAATCTGACCAGTATATGTGAATCAAATTCATTTCTTTTTCATAGCAAACCGAATCAGAATTAAAATTAGAAACTTCAAGAGGCATTTGGGGTTCTTCAGCATATGAAATATTATATTCTCAATTAGTTCTTATATATCTGAGTTAGATTTTGATATGAAATAATCTGTCCAAATTTCCTAAAAATATTACAGAATTTAAATTTTATGTTCAAGGAGAAAAAGAAAAGACTAAAGATTTTGCCACAGAATTCAGATAACTATATAAAACTTCAAGGATTTCTTAAATGAAGCTCTGAGGATCCATTTTATTTGTGGAATAAAAGACAACAGCTTTAGGGTCAAGCTTTTAATGAATTCAAATACCACTTTTGATTTGACAGTTTAGTTGAGTATACAATGAGTCAAATGGATCCATTAAAGAAAGTGAATCCTAATATTAAATTTATTATCAGAAAACTAGGTTAAATGAATACTCAGCTAATCAAAATAATGATGGTAGATTTTCAGCTAAAAATGCTAAAAACTACCTGAATAAATTTGAAAAACCAAATGCAAAAGTTTGCAATAGATGTAACAAACCAAAACTTTACATATTGATGGTTTACTTCAGTATACATTGTATAGATATTGCAATCATGTCAGATTTAAAGACTTAGCAAGTTTAAAAAAGGAAAAGTAAAGCAGAAAGAAATAGAATAGAAAAATCCATTCTAAATAACCAGAAGAGCAAAATAAAATAAAAATAATACCTGTATAAATAATGTCACAGGAACTAATTCACCCTCAGTACTTGGATTTATAATTAATGAAACACCAATAACAGTGGAAGTAAATACCCAATCTGCAAAGCCCATTTTATCAAAACAACATTTTAATAATAATAAAAAATCAGCAGCAGCAATATAGCAGTAGAATAGTAACCAATATATTATTTTTGGGTGAAACAAAAGTTAAAGTTACTATTCCAAATAAACCTATTGTTTACTTTTTTGTTGTATTAGCTGATGAACATTTATTAGGTTGTGACTGGTCCAGTCAAGTGATCCATCTCCCAAATATATCAAAATTAAAAAGGCCTATAGAGATATGGTTGATAATAATAGACTGTATCTGTATCTTAGAGCAACCCACCAGTTCTTAGTTTTAATCAGTATTGTCATGAAAACAAGAGTAATTTCAGGGATGCAGATAGGTACTTGAGTCCTAAACTGAATGTTCAAAGGGACCCTCAAATGGGTTTCAGTAAATTGTAAAAGGTTTGAATACAGTGGTTATGCAGACTGTTGATGAATGACTCCACACAAACATAGAGTTCAATTAAGTCCTTACTATGAAATACCACACAATAATGAAGAATTCACTAGACTCAATGGCAACAGATCTGAAAATGAAACCAGGTCCCATGAGGAATCCTGATTAGATAAAGAAAATAGAAAGCCAAAACAGAAAGCAAGAAGATGACCTAGTTGCCTATCAATTATTTTTAAGGACAAAGTACTTCAAAGATAATCTTTTTCAGTAAAGGAAATCTTGTAAACTCATCCTAACTCAGAAAAAGCTTACTCTCAAATAATGCAATTATTCTTCCTACAATATTCTCAAGACTGTATTTAAGTTACAATAAAACTAAATGATAAAATAATAATAAAAGGAAATTAATAAAAATGGTGTAAACAGACCAATTGGAAAACTAGGATAGTGAATCTGATTGTCCTATTACATATTGGCATCCATTTAAGATAGAAGTGACAAGTTCAGACAGATGTTGAATGGCAATACATATCTATGTTGTATATAATATTGTAGAACCTAGGTAGGTAGGCTCATATCTGGAGCAGCAAGCTGCTACTTACAATCATCATTATACCTCATTGTACCTGAATATGAAGCATGCCGTTCATAGGCTATAAGAATTCTAAAGTGAAGTTACAGCATAACTTCCTAAATATTAATTAGCTATAGTTTGCAAACATAACTGATCATTGAAATCTAAATGTATATACTCTATACTATATATATATATATAATTCTTGTAATATGTAAATTCAAGAAGATAATGCTGACGTTAATATTGTTAAATATTCTTTTAAAACAATCTTTGGATGTTAGTAAGAATAGCTATGACTATGGTGCTTGGCACCCAAAATGCCTTGAGATAAATAAAACTTGTAGTTTTATTAAATACTTGTAAAGCATATTTATATTGCTTTTTTTTTTGTTGCATTTATATTAATGAAGATTCATAATTATTATATATACTGAATTATAAATACGTTTAATAAATACCTTTATTTACAGAGTCGTCTACTATTTTTCAGTGATCAGGAATATTACTTCTGGCCATACTACTATATAAATATAACATTGTCTTTTATATGCCTAGCAATTTTTGTTAAATTTAACTATAAAATTAAAAAATAAATAAAGAGCATTAAATCAAAATCAAATAAAAGAATTATGAAAAAATAGTGGACTGACTAAAATTAAGAGTTCGTTTTAAAGTTGTACTGTAATTTATTCTACTTAGAAATCAGCACATAAAACGTTTTTTTTAAGTAAAATATTTAATACACCTTAACAAGTTAATAATTATTGCTTATTGTAGATATTTTTTATTATGGCCATTTCAAGTCAAAGGCATTTTTTTCTGCTGTACACCTGCTACATCGGAAAAACATGGGGAGGGAGTGAACTAGTCCAGATTCCTTCCTTATCTGATTGAGCATTGTTTGCTGCTGTCCAATAGGCCGATGTACAGACAAACACTTAGCCAATGATAAGTAAAGGTCAATTGACAAGCATGATTGCTGAATCTGAGTGTTTCCAATAAGGTAGGGGATCTTCCATTAAATGGTCAACCTTTCTGGATGCAAGGCAGATAGTCAGATAGATAGTGAGAGTGTTAACATCAGCCAACCTGAATGAGTGAACATGCTCTCCAGTAAAACCTCTGGATCAGTAAGGGTGTCTTCACTAGCCATTATTGTGACCTTTCAACAGTGAGGTAAGTCCACCTAGGACTGGAAATTGCTATGTCTGCAGTCAACTTGAGGCAAGCTATTTAAGTACATCTAGAAGAGTCAAAACTAGAACCAACTCAAGGCAAGCTGTCTAGTACAGCCAGAAGAGTCTCTCTTGAACTTGCAAGTCAGACTAATCATATAGCTGGAAGGGAGTTCCATTACTTGGTATGACTGCTTCAGCATTAACTTGTATAAACTATGTATATTATTGCTTAACTAACATGTGTATATGTTTTGTGATTAATAAATTTTACATATTAATTGTTGAGTAGTTTTGTCATCATTTGTCTGTTGGTTTGTAAGCAAACCCGTAAATCAAGACAAACACAACAGATTTTGGTGTAGTCAGACAAAATAATTTTTTCCCCATAGCTAGAAAAAAAATGAGAATGTAAATATGTGAGTGCGTACTTATATAGGCACTTGTTAAGTTAACTAATTGGTGATTATTAAATCACACTTAAATACTGCCCAAGTCAACAGAACTGGTGCAATCAGACAAAAAAAAATTCCATCACAGCTAGAAAAATTATAATATAAAATATACCAGTTTCAACAGATTTTTTACCTCATGGCTGGAAAAAATAAAGTTGAACATATTTTTTGGGGGCAAAATTATACTGAAATGTATAAAGTAAATACGTGAGTGCATATATTGTGTGTTTTGAGGGGGAAAAAGAAAACAGTTACTGTATTTTTATTATGGTGATTATTAATATGACTTAAAAACTGTTGCAAATATAAAAAATTGGCTGCAAATGTAAAGATGTGTCAACTTGAAGCTACAACCAATCATGAGAATTTTACTCGCAAAATGATAAAGGTTCACCCTAATAGTTTAAAAGCTTCATTGAATTAGTACATTTGCATTAAAGTGCAATATAATTATTAACAATGTAGGTGTAAAATTAAGAGTGGTAACTCTGCATAAAATCAAAAATTAAAGATAATTATGAGTGATATCTTGCATAAATAAATAATTATGGCTAATGCAATCAGCTCTATCTCAATCTGAGGGCTGATCAAATTACAAGGAGCACGTGATATTTTATCTACATACTAACTAGATAAAAAAGCCTAAGATAAAGTTAGTCACACTAATGACCATTATAGATCCGCAGATGTACAACATACTCAAATCTCAATATACAGCAGTAACCCCAGCTGACCTGGATTTTGACAAAGCATTGACAATTCTCACAGAGTATTCTCCCCCAAAACCCTTGACAATAATGCAGAGATACCATTTTAATCTCAGCATGCAAGAACAGGGGGAAATGACTAGAGAATTTGCAACAAGAATCTGAACATTAGCCTTGAAGTGTGGCACAAGCGATCACAATTTGAGGCTGAAAATGTTGATGATTCCTGACATAGATTTTGAGACAGCAGTAACTCAGGCAGAACTAGCAGAGACTATAGCTAGTCATGCTATCCCATTAAAAAGAATTACTAAGTATGAGGTATAAAAAAATTGAGCATAACACTAGGTTGTTCATATACTCAGTCAGCTCAGAGAACTCAGCATCAAATAGCCCACAGCTTTGCTATAGATGAAATGAGAACATGCCCATTTCATAATACAACATGCACATTTTGCAAGTAAGTTGGACATATAAAGGTGGCTTGTCTGATATTGAAAAGAAAAATGGCTGATATGAGAAATGGGAAAACCCATTCCAAAAAACAGTAAAGGCAATTATAAGAAATCTAAACAAGTTGCCTGTATAAATAATATCAAAGAGACCAGTCTGGATTTATATATACTGTTATAATTAATGATATAGTTATAATGGAGCTTGACACAGGGTCAACAGTGATTATAATTTCAAGAAAGACCTGGGTGATCATTAATAAAGGAAACAATTATAAACTGCACTCTAGCAGCAAGTCAATATCAGACTATCAGCGCAAGAAAAAACTTTTTGTTCAGACAAGAGTTAATATTACTATGCCTATTAAAATGAGACACCTACTACTGGTAGTGGCATTTGGTGATCACACCAACTTATTAGGCTGTGACTGGTTCAGTCCCTTAGGCTTCAAAGTGATTAAAATGAATCAGTTCACAACATTATCAAAGATGAAGTATAATTACTCAGAAGTGTTTGACAAAAAGCTGACTATGAAAATGGATAAAACTGGAACACCAGAATTGTGAGAACTCTGCTGTGCAATACTTCACACTGAGAATAGCAACAGAGAAGACTCCAGTAGAACTGTTACTCAACAGACCTTCAAGAACTATCCTATCAACCCTGAAGCCTGATGCCATACCAGAACAAAAAGAGAAAAACAAAATAAAACTTCAAATAGGTACACAACTACTATGCTATATGTACTATGGATCCACAAAATGGATACCAGTAGTGGTGATTCAACTAAAGGGTCTCTGTACTGTCATTGTGCAAACAGAAGATGGTCATTAACCTCATCATCATCTCAACCAGCTAAGACTCAACCATACAACAGAAGCTGACAAAAGCAGTAAACATCCAGGAACAAGTTCATCAAGCAAAGAAGAAGCTAGGGACAGTGATGAATGGAAGCCACCAACAAAGCAGGCAATATATTGTCAGTGCATCTCAAAGACTATGTTCTCCAAAGCTAATTTTAGCAAGGGGGAGGGATTTAATATCTGACCTTGCCTTTGGAAGTGTACTAGTCCAGATCCCTTCCTTATCTGATCAGATTGAGCATTGTCTGCTGCTGGCCAATAGGCTGATGTACAGACAAACACATAGCCAATGATATGTACAGGCCAATGGACAAGCATGATCACTGAATCTGAGTGTTTCCAGTAAGATAGGGGATCTTTCATTAAATAGTCAGTCTTTCTGGATAAAAAATAGTCAGCCTTTCTGGATGAAAGGCAGATAGTCAGATAGATAGTGAGATAAAGAGCATTAATGTCAGATAACCTGAATGACTGAATGTGCTCTCCAGTGAAACCTCTGCCATCAGCAAGGCTGTGTTCACTAGCCATTATCATGACATCTCAGTAGTGAGGCAAGTCTATCTAGGACTGGAAACTGCTACATCTGCAGTAGGTTCGAGGCAAGCTATCAAGTGCAGCTGGAAGGATCCGAATTAAAGCCAACTCAAGGCAACTGTCCAGTGCAGTTGGAAGAGTCTCTCTTGAGCTCAAGAAGCAGGTTATCATATAGCTGGAAGAAAGTTCCATTACTTGGCATGACTACCTCAACATTAACTTGTATAAACTATGTATATTATTGTTTAACTAACGTGTGTATATATTTTGTGATTAATAAGTTGTATACATATTAATTGTTGAGTAGTTTTGTCATCATTTGTCTGTTGTTTGGAAACGAACCTGTAAATCAAGCCAAATACAAGTCCTATTATGTATCATATCAGGAATTACTCAATCTATTTATCCTATATAAGTGATGCATGACCGGCTCAAAACAAAAAAAACAATTAATTTAAGGTAACTTTATACTCAGCTGTTCAGAACAAACAATTATTCAGTTATTTATTTTCATTCTAGATTTTGATTTTAAGATTATATCATAGTTCAAATGTGTTTAGAAATATACTAGTATGTCTATATAAAGCCCTGTATCTATCTATTGAAATAATGGCAGTATTTTATGAATTAAAAATAAATTAACTAAACACAGATAAAAACCATTTTATAGATTTATTATATTTATTAACTAAATACAATGGGTTTTTTAATTTAATCCGAGTTTAATAGTCAATGGTAAATTATTTCTTGGTATGATATGAATATCTTATTAATGTATAAAATCAGTTGACAAATATCACAAGAAAATTTAAGGATAAAAATATTACTAATCTTTTACACTTCAAAATCCTTATCTTACAGTTCTATGCTGATGATCAACAGATATAAAAATTAGTATCCTTTGCAGGTAACTAATTAGTGCTAGTTTCTACTTTTTAACAAGTGATTTTGATCTAAATTTCGTTCACTAAAATTTTTAAATCTTAGGCAACATGTAGAAGATTTAATGCCCTTTAGATTATTTTTTTTGTCAACAAATCAATTTTATTCAAGTTCAGGTAACTAAACTCTAGATTAGAGTGCATATGTTTATTATGCAATGTAGTTTATAATTGTCTTATATTATTTAGTTAAAAATAAATAAACAAAACATTTATTATCAAAAACAGCACATTCAATATATACATTTGTTTAAAGATTTTTAAATGTATCTATAGAAATAATTCTATGAATATTTTTGATATCGGTAGTATTTTCTTTTAACAAATATATTGTAATCCGGATATTATACAGCCAATAAATAAGCCCAACCATAATGAAATACAAAAATAGAAAAGTCCTGACTGAAAGCGAATCCAAAATGGGTCATTTAAATAAATTTCAAGTTCTTCTCGAGTTAAATATGATTCTTCAAGTCTTTTGATAATTTTTTTAAGCGGGAGCTTTGGTTTATAAGAAAAAGGTATTTCGTATATTTCTGGAAGAGGATTGATCTTAACACTTTTATTAATGTTTTTATATTTTTTTTCGATGTCATTTTCCTGAGATTTAAATGAAGATTTTTTAATAGGTGCAGCCATAACTTTAGAAAATTGTATTTAGGATCGTGGCGCGCGCATATATTAAAATAACAATAATTATTATTATATATATATAAATTATTCTAAAAAGATGTCGGCTCCAATAATCGTATATAATAATTTTTTACTATAGCTGCTATTTTACATGAAAACATTAACAAATCGCCCTGCAATATACACGTACTTCAGCCATACTAAAAATGTTTATGCATGATGATTAAAACTTATAGATATCTCTTCAGATTTATTTATATCTAATTTAATATGCTTGCATAGAACTATTCATTATATAATAAATGAATACATCTTTTTGAAAATATTTTCTTAATTTAAAATAGAATAACTGGATTCCTTTCCAATAGACCCCCCTTCTTAATATAAAGCTATAATTTGTTTATAGTTTTTTTATTTAAATTTATTTTTTCTCATATCTTCTAAAGCTCACTATATATATTTTGCCACACACAGCAAGCTACAGTAATCAATGGATGCCAGAAGGCTTGTGCATAAAATCCCCATCTAGTGCCTACTCAGCCTTCTGGCATCCATTGATTACTCTAGCTTGCTGTGTGAGGCAAAATATATATAGTGAGTTTTGCCTATTTTAACAACAGTTATACACAAGCATAAGAGGAGATGGTCATGTGATGTTTATTATCTTTTAAAGCTCAAAGATAGTTTGATTGTTTTATTCTGGTGATAAATATACTATCACGATCTATGGGCAGAAGGTAGTTAGTCACTTCTGGTATTTATAAGTTCATATAATTTTTTGTATGAATGACAAGTTTCAAACCATTTGATTTTTAATGCAGTGGTAACATGGCAGCTTCTACAGGTCATGTTCCTTGCTACAACTGTTATTTGGGTGCTCAAACTTCTTATGAACACCTAGGCAATAAAACCATTCGATGAATTTTTATTTTTTAACTATACTTATATCTCTCTAGCTAATTAATGTGTTATTTATTTTCTATTTTTGTTCACTTTGATAAATATTTAAAACATGCAATAAGAACTTTTAGGATATAAATTATTTTTCCCTTAAATCAACAAAATGTAGTCTATTTTTGTGTTTGTCGGAGCATTTCTTATGTCAATTGTACAATATCACAACCAACTTTGCTGTAACAAATCATTTCTTGCTATGCATGCATGTTAGCCACGTGATAAATATTTAAAACGATTAATTTAATTTTTGAATATTTTTTATGAAGGATTTAAGCTTATGTTTTTATATTTATTTCATAGAGTAAAAGTAAACAATGAAGCTAGGATCTTTAAGAGTACCACACACTCCCCACAAGTAAAATAGTCACATCATTACGCGATTATATTTATTTATATAGTTGTAGACATTGTATCCGTACAGCTAAGAAATACAAATTAATCAAGACCTTTATTCTTTAGCCACTATTATTTTTCTTTGAATGAGAAAAAGTATTCTCCATCCAAAAAAAAAAAAAAGAGAAAGATTTAAAGATTTTTGTTTAACTATTGAAACATCCAGTCAATCGGATAAAATTTAAAATATTGAAACAATGATGCTAGTGAATTTCATAAAGAAATGACAGCAAATTGTGCGTTCAGATCTTTTTAAAATTCATGTTTAAAGCGGTAATTCACCACTTGAATTATGACCATTTCTTATTGCAACAAATTTTAACAAATCTTACTTGAAATAAAATATTTATATAAGGCAACTAAAAACAGGATAGGAAGAAATGATAAATCTAGAATATAAGCTGATCCAGGAACACTACTTGTGAAATAACACCCAGTTTGACTAAAACAGCATGGGTAAATGATAACTTTTTACTTATTCGTGGCAAAAAAGTTATGTATATTGAAATTCAGCCTAATGTGAACAGAAAGGGAAAAACTAAATTAGTTCAAATTTTAATAGCTAATAAATGAATGTATTTTATGTTATGCATACAAATCAAGAATAATCAATAATTATTTTACACTTTGAAAACTCCCAAACACAACGATATAAGAAATAAATCAATTGCATAATGCTAGCTGAAAATTCAAATATAGTAAATCACTAGCCTGAATTTCGATATATTTAACATCTTTTCACTGAATAGGTAAAAAGTTCTTTTACCTATGCTATTTTATTCAGTCTTTGCATCTGTTTTACAGGTAGCACTGCTAAATTTTATCTATTGTTAGAAAGTAGTGATTTGATTTTATTAGCTATTAAAGTCCGAGCTAATTTAGTTTCATGCTTCCTGTTTACACTCATCTCAATTTCATTATACTTAACATCTTTGTAATGTATGGGTAAGAGACTAGCTTTTACCTTGCCTCACAAGTAGCACTGCTAAATTTTATCTTTGTTAGGAAGTAGTGACTTTACTGTATTTGAATTTTCAACTAATGTTATGTAAGTGTTTTATTTCAAATATATATTGTTTTATATTGGACCAGAACAATGAACACATCAAAATTTATGATAAAATTGATTACCCAACAATCATCCATATGTGAGGCAGTCATTATGTTTCGGGTGACCAAGTGCTAATTTAAAAAGTCAATAATAAAAATACAAATAAATTTCATTCCTCCAGATAATATTAATCAGTACCTATATCACTGCCAGAACCAACCAACCATTATTGATTTATAATAGTCAAAACTCTCTTCATACAGTAGTGCATCTGTGTGATTTCAATTTTATTCTCATAGTTTAGTAGTTATGTAGAGTTAAAAGGTGGCTGCTGGAGGGTTGCATTAGATCCTAAGATCTAAGTGCAGTGCTCTCAGATCCAAGGCTCCTCACTGACGAAGGCCATAAGCCAGAAACTAGTTTGGGGATATTGGATGAGTAGGCAATAGATAGGGATTTTATGCACAAGCCTTCTGGCATCCATTGATTACTCTGTCTTGCTTAGAGGGGCACTACTGTATGGAGAGAGTTTTGCCTATTATAACAACAGTTATGAGCAAACATTGAAGATAGTGATCATGTGATGTTTTAATATTATTAATTTATATAGCTTGATTATTCAAAATATGATCTCAGTATTGCTTAAGCATTGATCATTCTTTGTTATTTATCTGAACTGATTATAAAGACAATATTGCTTGCTAAATCAGCTTTTTTGTTTTGAGAATAAGAATTCTTTTACAGCTTGAGGTATCCCTTCTTTTAGATTTAAATGATTGATTTGTGTATCTCTACTATTATTTAAAGAATAATAACTTATTACTTACTGGTTTAGTTCAACTTGGGAGCACTTGGAACTTTTTTTCTATGAATAAGGTGACTCACATACTCGTATATAAATAAACTATGCTATGCAACTAAATTAAAAATTGAAAAAAAAAATGAATGCTACTTTTTAATTTTAAATAACATTTTAAGGAATAAATTATGATAATAACAAAGAAAATCAGAAAAAAAATATCCCATTTTATTAATGCTAAATGCATTAAATTATCTTTATTTAGTGGGTACATCTATAAATACCTATATTATCCCAATATAGTAGGACTTTTTTCATATATCTATGGCTGTGTTTAATACTTTATTTAGCTTCCCTCAACCTCTTTACAAATATATGCATATATTGTGCAAAATCATTGATTAATTATATATATATACACACAATGAAATAAAATTTATATTGTTTAATATCTGTTAATAAAAAAAATTGTAATGCTAGCAAAATATATGTTCTAAAACACCTATATATCTGTGTTACATGGATTATAATTTTAATATATATATATATATATATATATGCAAATTTATAAATAAATATTTAAAAATACAGTATTTAAAAGCTTATAAAAATATATGTATAACCATCACTTATATATATATAATAGGATCAAATTTATTAGAAAAAAAAAGAGATTTGCAAAAATAGAATTAAAATAAAAAAATGTGGAATTCATTAGAATAATGCTATTTGTTAAGAGTAGGGTGAGAAAATAAAATCTTAGTGAAAAATCTAAAATAAAAAAAAAGATTTATAACCTATTCTCTATCTTCTTTTTATCAAGTGAAATAAATTAAAAGAATAAATGTCTAAAACTAAGTAAATGTGAAAAATGAGAATAAAAATTAATTAGTAAAAAAAATGTTTGGAATGCAATTAAGTTTGAAAGATTCCTGGCTGACAAAAAAAATAAAACTGATAAATGAATTAATTTAAAAACCATGTAAACTATTTCATCAACATAAAAGTGATAAGATAATAGAGTAATCTAGAAAAATGATTAGATTGAAGAGAAATGTAAAATTAATTAAACTAGATTTGAATTATAAAAAATAATTAGAACTATGATAATGAAATAAACAATGAGAGAGTTGAAGTATAAAAGTGCAATTTAGCCATTGTTATCCAGTTAGTGAGTTAGTTTTGAGTTTTGTACTCAGATTCACTTAAGTTTGTAAGCAGATTCACAATCAATTCATTTGAAGTCATTCAGACATCCAGAGATTCAGCTATTCAGAGATTTAAGTCCAGTAGAGAGCCAATTCTTACTGCCACAGAAGATATCAATGCAGAACCTGCAGAAATAGCAACATGCATTTCTAGAAGACATAGGGCTGTTTGACTGAACTTCAGTCCCTGAGGCCTCAGTTACATCAGCTGTCCTCAACTAAAATCAATGCCTGGAACTAATGCCTAAACTGTGAATTAGATGCTGTAGCATACTCTCTCACTCTCTCCCATTGTTGATCCAAAGAATGGAAGGATAAGCATAAAGCCATCGATGAAAACCAAAAGACCAACCAGTTGGAAAATCCAAACCAATGAAAATCAAACCAAAAGAACTGTGTCATCTTAATATCATGAAAAACCTAGGTAAATATATTTTCAATAATAACTGTCTTGACACTTTATTTTTTTTGAATGATAAGAACTTTAATAAAGTACTATCCTAAACAGTTAACCTTAACTTTCTTTATGTAAAGTTTATTATGTTCTATTATATTAAATTTGTCTATGCATGAATAAATAATAATGTTTGCTTAATTGTTATTTGGTATATTCTCTCTCTCTTGTCACTGCTTCACCTTTGGTTTAAGAATATATCTAATGTATTAAGTTAAATATGCTGAACCCCCTGATTAAGAGTAGGAGTTAGCTTGGGATATTTCAAGTGTTGGATTCATGGCCTGTTATCTGAGCATGCTGGCTATATATAACATATAGTTAGTTGAATGGCACCTGAGTCAATTCTCAAAACATAAAATGCTTTGGATGATGGAATGTTTGTTTCAGCAGTATGGAGGTGGTCTATGTTGTCATGGTTATGCTTCATATAGCCTCAATCTGGCCATAGGTATCGTTGATGGATAAATGATATTCTCCCCTCTGCTTAAAGTGCTGGTCCAATCCGCAGTCATTATAGAAAACAAGATAATCAGAAATATAAATAAAATGAAAATGTAGTAAATAATAGATGTTAATAAATAATAAATAAAATAATAAGATATTATTAAATAAATAATGTCTGACTATAATAAAATAATGTATAGAGAATAAATAAATAATGTTCTAATAATTAATAAAACAAGTCATAAAATTTTATAACTTGCTTTTAAGCTTACATTTAAATGTTCACTAGAGGGAGCTTACCAATAGCTCTAATCAAGCTTTATTTTATAAGTGATGAAAGAGAAAGAATTCAAAATCTCTATCGGAAAGTCCCTATCCCCAGACCAATTGGTTTTGAGCTTGCGGTTCACCTCAGTGGAGTGCTGGGATTCTAGAAACTAGATCTAAAATGCTAACTTAAAAGTCAGCATTTATAAAACACGTTACTATCAATTTGAAAGCCTGAACTTTTCAGGCACATAAAGGTCTTCAAATCCAGCCTTACAAATCAGATTCTATATGGGTCAGAATTCAGCCCAGTTTTAACATATAGTAATAGCCTCTACAATATACCATCGCAAAAGCCATCAAAAGTACACTTATAATAATTAATAAAACAAGTCATAAAATTTCATAACTTGCTTTTAAGCTTGCATTTAAATGTTCACTAGAGGGAGCTTACCAATAGCTCTAATCAAGTTTTATTTTATAAATGCCAAAAGAGAAAGAATTCAAAATCTCTATCGGCTTTTGTGATGCTATATTACAGAGGCTATTACTATATGGTGAAACTGAGCTAAATTCAGACCCATATAGCTATCTGGTTTGTAAGGCTGGATTTGAAGACATTTACATGTCTAAAAAGTTCAGGCTTTCAAATTGATAGTAACGTGTTTTATAAGTGCTGACTTTTGAGTTAGCATTTTAGATCTAGTTTCTAGAATCCCAGTGCTCCACTGATGTGAGCCACAAGCTCGAAACCAATTGGTCTGAAAATAGGGACTTTCTAATAGAGATTTTAAATTCTTTCTCTTTCAGCACTTATAAAATAAAGCAGGGCTATTGGTAAGCTCCCTCTAGTGAACATTTAAATGCAAGCTTAAAAGCAAGTTATAAAATTTTATGACTTGTTTTATTAAATTATTATAAGTGTACTTTTGATGGCTTTTGCGATGCTATATTGCAGAGGCTATTGCTATATGGTGAAACTAGGCTGAATTCAGACCCATATAGCTATCTGTTTTGTAAGGCTGGATTTGAAAACATTTACATGTCTGAAAAGTTCAGGTTCTCAAATTGAGAGTAACGTGTTTTATAAGTGCTGACTTTTGAGTTAGCATTTTAGATCTAGTTTCTAGAGTCCCAGCACTCCACTGAGGTAAGCCACAAGCTTGAAACTAATTGGTCTGGAGATAGGGACTTTTCGATAGAGATTTTTAATTCTTTCTCTTTCGGCACTTATAAAATAAAGCTTGATTAGAGCTATTGGTAAGCTCCCTCTAGTAAATAATGTTCTGAAGATCAAGCTGATAAAAACAAAAGTAAAGATAAAGTATTTTGGGTGGATTCAGTTCAATAGAAAAATATGATAAATAAATTATTTGAAATCATTGATTATGTATATATATACACTATAAAATAAAAATTTACATTGTTTAATATCATATAATAAAAAATTTTAGATATAAAAATATAATAAATAATTCAAGTTTTATTAAATAAATCTTTAGAAAAGAAATCAAGAAAAAAAACTATTAATGAAAAGTTAACAAATTAATTAAATCTATTACCAATTAAATGCTAAGTCTTGGAATATTTGAATTAACTAAGATATGATTAAAGTAAAAATTTTAATTATACCATGTTGATATTATCTGTTATATTTTCATTTTTATTTACTGGTGTATGGTTCAATTTTAATAAAACCCATTTTGACAATATTCATAGTTAGAAATTCTCTTACAAATCTTGAAGTTTTCAATATTAGTAACTTGATGAATTTAATTTCCATGATTTGTTACAACATTATTTTTATTTTTGACTGATTTTTTTATTTTCTCACAGATTTTAAGTTGGTAAAAAGACTATCAATTTGGGACACATTTTATTGTATAAAGCATATAGTAGGCAAGTTCTAAAATACCTTCATGACTCCATTTTTAGACAGAGATGATAACTCAATTAAGATTAGAATTTAGCACACCCTTTTATAATAATTGAAACCAGTGACAAATGATATTTTACAGCTACAATTAGAAAATAATCATAATGAATTACAATCTCTCAATGCTGTTTGACTTACTATTTCGGTAAACTTGAGAGTAACTTCTTTTTCTTAAAGAAAACTCTTGCTAGTTCTTAGAGAAGTTTTATTTCTGATGTTTTCAAACAGTGAGCTGCTAATATATGAATTCTACCTCTAGCTGCTTTACTTTCAAATGAAAAAAGAACCTACTACTAAAGAATAATAATCAGTTGGTGCTGCTTTCAATCTCTTTATACTTTCTTTATTCTTCTATGATTTTGCTACATGGTTTCTATGTGTCAGTCTCTCTTTCCTGAATGAAAAGCATGTCACTCATTAATCAGATGCAATGATATATTTACTTTTGATCAATTTCTTATTAATGATTCATTTAATTAACACAATTATTATTTAAAAAAGTTGCTTCATTGAAATTATATTCTCTTTTTTATCTTTGAACAATATCTTTAGTCTTATAAAAACTGAAATTTGAAACATCAAAATGTAAAATTATCTTTATATAATTATTAAAATAAATTTTTTTATTTTATCAAATATTTATACATTTTTAAAAAAAATATATCCTACTGCATTTTTTAATTTTTTCTTATTGAATATATAATTTTTTTTTGGCTACTTCAATTTCCAACGCTATTTTCTCTTAGTTAAATTGTATAGCCTTACTAATCAACCCTCACTTTGATTTCTAGCACATATAATACATTACATAATCCACTCCCTCTTAAGTGAGGAATAAATTTGAGTCAGTTGTAGTAAAATCTTCATTCTGTTTTATTAGCTGATTCAATATTTTTATTTATTATTGATTCATATTTTATCTTTTATTACATTAATAATGCTAACTTATGTCTTTTTCACTGTTTAAGTCTTTCAATTCCTCTAATACAATTTTACCAAATTTATGAGTGTTTAATAATTCAAGTTTTTTAATAATTTGATGCATCAGTATTTTATTTACGTGATGTATGGGCAGTCACTTTCATAGTCTTCCATATATGTGCAGTAACTTATTGCACTTGTTGGTTTATATATATATCCTCTTTACAGATATTCATCATTATTACTTTATTGAGATCATTCTTTGAATAATCAGGCTATGTAAATTAATAATTATAAGTGGTTCTTGCAATGATATAAGTATTGATCAATATTGTGGCAGAGGAATAAAATTTTGTTTGTATTTGTATCGGAGATTCTTTAGCTTGGCATTTATGGCAGCATCATACATGGCATGAACTTTGGAATAATCAACTTCCTCATTAGTATTGCTGTGGTCATTGTTTCATAATGGTAGTTCTAATACTATATATAGATTTGTAAGACATCCATATGAGTTATGCATCTTGTTTGTGCTTCAAGAAAATTCATGGATATATTATTATTTATATTTTTAATTAAATTTGAGAATTTTTTTTTCTTTTGATCCTCTCTAATCATTACTCTATTTATTTTTTATTTGTAATATTTCCATTTCATCCTATTTAATTCTTCTTACATACTTTAACTTCCTGAATTCTTTAATTTTCTCACAAATCCTTTATTTTTTTATTTTAGAGAATCCTCGAGGTTTTGTATATTTTATTTTGGAATTCTAATTATTTTTTCTGCCCACTATTTGAAATCATTAATTTTTTTTCTGCTTTGCGACCTTGAAATTTCTGAGACCTTTTAAAGAGATCTATTAATATTCACTAGATTCTTTGATTGTCTTTTGTCATTCTTTAATATCATCATTTATTTTCCGAAAATCGGTGAAATATTTTTTCAGTAAGAATGACAAGAGTTTTACATATAATTTATCATACTATAATAATATTTTTAAGTAAAATTAAAATAATAGAAGTATTCAGATATTTGATAATTGTTTATATATATAAAGAATCATATTTATCCAGTCAAAAGAGAGAACAATAAAAAATAAAACTTTTTTTTTTTTTCAAAATTATAAAGTTTATATATATTTCATCATTTCTAACTTTTTTAATATCTTTCTCTCAAAAGTCCAGTATATCTTAATTATTACAAAAACTTTTTCCCTTCTTCTTACAATAGTAACATAGTAATAAAAAGTTATTAAGTCTATAATTATTAATATATGATGCTATTGTGCACAAAAACTATATCTCACCAAAACTAATAATATTCCTTTCAAAGTAACTCAACCTCCAAACTGTTTTTAACTACGAAGTTTTCCCAATGTTAAATAATATTTAAGCACAAATCTTTAGATTAAGTCTTTTTTTTTTTATCTTTTTTTAAATATTTGATTGATTTCTTTGTTAATCAATTGAGCCACTTTTAATCCTTAGACTCTCTTAAGTAATCATTTCACTCATGTCAGGGTTTAAAAAATAATATTTTAATAATATAGAATATAGAACTGAAAAAAATGTAAATAATTTCCATGATTGGTTACCATTGAAACAGTTTTATTAAAGTGCCTGTTTATTTACATATCTCAAAATCATTACTATTGTTTTTATTTATCTAATAAATGTTATATTAATTCAAATAAATTGGTTATATATATATCATTATTACCCCCAATTCATATTAATCGTTAATAATCATTTTAATGGTCTGAAATTATTATTTTAAATATATTTATACATTTTATATATAAAATTGAATGTATTTTACTAATATAGATAACACATAATTTTTTAATTATATATCCAAATTTTTATTCACAATTTTTAAACAAGATGGCTATAAATAATATGTATTTGAACTTATTACTGAAGACATTAAAATAATGTAAAAAAAATCCCACAATGCACTTTGACAATCACCTGATAAAATTAGTTCATTTAAAAATCCATTGTGCAAATTGTTTACATTTCTTCAATATTTTAATATATGCTTGATTAGGTAATGATAATGATTGTAGTCTTTTTTTAAAATTTAATTATGCATAGTTCATGCATAAATGATATATTAATATTTAAATTAAGAAGATCATAATAATTTTTGTTAGTCATTCAATAGATTAGAGATTATCAATTTATTGAATAATATTTGAATGCAATTTCCATTACACCACTCCTACATATAGTAGAAACTGAATAATATTTCTATACCATAATTTTCACTCATCATTTTTACACAAGGTAGGGCCAACTTATGAGTGCTGGTCAGCATGAAATGTGCATCTTGGGGATCATAGATTTTTTTCACATCTTTGGTCATATGTATATGATTATTTCCCTCCACGAGATGTTAAAAAAGGATAGAAACTAGTCCCTACCTTGCATGAGAATTATGTAGTGAAAATTACATAACAGAAATATTATTCATTGTTGCATAATTTCTAGTCTAATGAATGACTAATAAAAATTATTAATATATTTTCATTAAATGATTTGTGTCAAAGTTATGAGGGCAGTGCATTTGATACATCAATTAAATTGTAGCAATTTGCTACCTCTTTTCTATATATAGTGAACAATGATAAATATATGTGTAAGATTGTGGTTTGGGCCAACTGATGAGTGATGCTACAGCATGAAATGTGCATCTTTGGGATTATATATATTTGTTATATGTTTTTGGTCATATGATTGTGATTGCATTCCTCCACAAGGTGTTAAAAGCAGATAAAAACAGTCCCTAACTTGTATGAGAATAATGTAATAAAAATTACACTACAGAAATATTATTCATTATTGGATAATCATTAGTCTAATGAATGACTAATAAAAATTACTCATTCTATTCATTTTTAACACCTTGTGAAGGAGTGTAATCATAAACATATAACCAAAAATGTATGATCCCCAAAAGATGCACATTTTGTGCTGAACCAGCACTCATCAGATTGCAATCTTTTATACATAACTTTGCCACTGTTCAGTATATATTGTAATGCTAGCAAGATATGTGTTGCAAAACTCACATATATATCTATTACATGTTTCATAATTTTAAAAAAATTATGATCAAATTTATTTGAAAGAATAAATTAAAGAGACAATTATTTAAGTAGAGTTTTAAAATGCAGTTTTTTAAAATAAAAAAATTGTGTTGTATTGTTTTTTTAAAAAATAGAATCAAGTCTTGAGAGTGGGTGGAAAAAAAATCTAAATAAAAATATTTAACTTCCTCTCTCCTTTTTAAAGAAAACTCTCTTTGTTTTATGAAGTAAGAATAAGCTAATAGAAACTGAAAAATAAAAAGATTAACTAATTAATTTGGAATGCTAATAAGATTACTGATTGAATTAATTAAAAGAAAAACATGTAAACTTTCTCATAAAAGCAATAATAGATTAATCTAAGAAAAAGATTAGATTAAAGCAAATGTAAAAATTAATTAATTAAAAAAACAGACTTAAATTACGATTAAAATTAAAAATAATGGTAGGAAATTAAAACAATAAGAGAAAAAAGTATATAAAATCACTCTATTGTTATTTAGTCCAGTCTGCATTTTGTAATTAAATTCAATCTGACCTGCAATCTATTAGATCATTCCACACTTAAACCTATAAATCAGTCTGGTCTTCAATCTGTAATTCAAATTCAGTTCAAGTTCAGTTTGGATTGGACAGAATGCAGAATTCAGACTCAGTTTTTCATTTAAAATTTAAACAACCAGAGATCCATATATTCAGAAAATATAAATGCAGTAGTAAGACAATCAATTACTGCTGCATCAAATATCATTGCAGAGAATGCACAGAATTAGCAACATGCATTTCTGGACAGCTTTAGATTGTTCAGCTGTGCTTCAGGCCCAAAAGTCCACTGTAAATTTATTGTCTTGCCTGGAACCAATGCTCTGAACAAATTCCTATATTGTAAATAGATGCTGCTGCATTGTCTCTCATTGTTCAACAGAAATCTGGAAGCAAAGCCATGAAGCCATCAATGGAAAAACAAAAAGCCAACCAGTTAGAATCAAAACCAATGGAAAAGACACAAAAATGAAACCCTGGGTAAACATACTCTTAAATAACAGTCTAGACACTTTATTTTACATTAAATAAGCTTTAATGAAGGACTATCATAATTTTAGCCTGAAAGTAATCATTTATATTTTAATGTAAAATTTATTATATGATATTCTGTTAAATATATATGTATGTAAATAAATATTAATGTTTGCTTAAATATTATTTGGTCTATTCTCTCTCTCTATCTTGTTCACTGCATCATCACTGATGTGTTAAGTAAATGTACTAGAGTCTGGTTAAGAGTAGGAACTAGCCTGGAAAATGTCACATGCTGGACTGTATGCTTGTCATCTGAAGCATGCTGACTAAATAACATATGGTTGGCTGACACCTGAGTTTGATCCTCAAAACAAATAAAATGCTTTGGATCATAGGAGTTTAATTTCAGTAGCAAGGTGGGCCTTGATAAGCAAATATAGTCATGTTATGCTTTGTATAGCTCGATCTGGCCATGGTTATCATTGATGGCTATGCTATCAATGGTATTATCCCCTCTGCTTAAATGGCCAGTCTGCTCCTTTAGTATTAAAGTCAAAAGATAAAATGTGATATGTTAAAAGGTAATTAAACCTAGTAAGAATAAGTTACATTTAAAGAGGCCTGGTTCAAACAGTGCCCAACATGGAGCCAAAGTACCATAAATTAATCCAGCATAATCAAAGTTTTAAAAAAAAGTAAAATCATAGTTAAAATTAAAAAGAAGTTTGAAACTACAATTCAGAATGAACACTAAATTGCATACTTATAAAAGTTAAAATTGGTGAGCAGTGTGAGAAGAGAAATGGACCAAGGCAAGCAAATTTTAATATTACATATCTAATTAATAATAGTTAAAAATATACTATAATTAAAAAGGAGAGAGGAAAAAGTGGACAGATAGATAAATGAATTCATTATTGCAGTTGTTTATAGCAAGGTGGGAATTAGATAGGACTGAGGGAGTTTTTGTATTTAGTTGAACATTTTGTTTGATTTAAAAATAGGAAAAAAATAATGAAAATATAAAAAAGCCTGATAACAGTTAGGATGATTCAGAAGATGTATTAACTGGATGGATTTTTTTTTTTAAAAAAAAGATTTATTGTACAAGGATTATGAGAATGAAAATAATGTTAAACAAATAAAATAAAATGTTTTTTGAGAGTTGATAATGGAAAGAACACAAAATTAGACAAAATATTTTTTTTTGTTTTTAGAGTTAATAATATAAATGAAATAGAGTTAAATAAATAAGATAAAATGAGAATTTTTGAGAATCAATATACATCAATAAAATTTAAAAGTAAATGAATTGAATAAAGTCTATAAAAAATAAAATGAAATCTATAATGAAAATATAAAAAAAAAATTAAAATAAACTTATTGTAGAGTTATAATTATTTATTAACTACACAGGAAGTATTTGTAAATACTTTTAAGACAGGTTATAATGTATATCAAATGTACCTTGAAATTTATAATAGTCAAGTAATATCTTTATTTTGCTGATAGAGGGATCTCTCAAACCACAACACAAGATAGTGACTTTTATAAAGATAAGAGCAGCCATCTTATCTTTAATCTAACTTTCCACTTATATAGGTCAATCTGAAGCATCTTGATTTGGAGTGTAAAGCTGTTGTTCTATCCACCATTTAAGTCCATTATTTCCTATACAAATTAACATTTGCTAAATCTTGCAATTTGTAATGAGTTAATATTACAATCTTTATACTGAAAATATATAAAGTATTATAGAGTTATAATTATTTATTAAGTGCACAGAAAGTATATGTAAATATACATGTAAGTGTAGGTTGCATTTTGGTTGATAGGATTATAGGGTGAGTATACAAATAAAGGTTGAGGAAGGTATGCTAAGTGTAGGTTGTTGCTATGTGCACTTAAGACCAGAAATAGGCATGAAACAGGAGATATATTCCATTATTTCTAGGATGGGGATCCAGTAGAAAGTTCTGGTCCCTTCTAACCTGCTGTAATAGAGAGTCTCTTATCAAAAAATGTGTGCACTGGAAAATTACCAGCATAAATCACAAATCAGTTTGGTGGGGAAAAATTTTCCAACATATCATAATAAACCTTGTTTTAGTATAAGCTGAATGGTCTGTGAATGAATACTGCCATTCACACTGATCTCATATTTCTAGCATGCAGAGACCCTGGAAAAAGTCCTGGGCTCATGCAATCAGCTGGAAAAGAAATTCCCAGCATGTTGGTAAAAAAAGAAAATATTGTTTTATTGCATAAGTTGGATATAAGACAAGTATGTTCTGTTATTCATGTCAGTTAATATCTCCTGTACACATCATAACAATGTATGTGGTCTCAGATGGTCATCACATATGGCAATCATTGCAACTCAAGGTAGATTATAGCCTGGTGAAATAGAGCAATGTAAGAAAAGTCATCCTCTGTAGCTTAACAATCTTGAGCAAATCTAAACTTTTTTTTTAAAATATTAAATAAATAAAAAAATGAAAAGTGAAAAATCAAATGGAAAAGTGAAAATTAAATGTTAGAGTTAAAATGAATCAAATTGATGCATTTTACCTCTCAAATGGAAAGGTATGTGATGTAACACTAGTGAGATATGTATTGTAAAACACACATGCATATATATATATATATATATGGTTATGTTTCGTAATTTAAAAAAAAATTATGATCAAATTTATTTGAAAAAATAAATTAAAAATACAATTATGTAACTAGAGTTTTAAAATGCAGTTTTGTAAAATAAAAATATTGCATTATATTATTTTTTTTAAATAAAATAAAGTCTTGAGAGTGGGTGGGGGGGAAATCTACAATAAAAAGATTTAACTCACTCTCTCCTTTGTAAAGAAAACTCTCTTTGTTTTATAAAGTAAGAATAAGTTAGGGGAATAAATATATAAAAATAAATCTTAGTAGAAATCAAAAAATAAAAAGATTAATTAATTAATTTGGAATGCTAATAAGATTACTGATTGAATTAATTAAAAGAAAAACAAATTATTTTATAAAAGTCATAGTAGATTAATCTAAGATAAAGATTAGATTAAAACAAATATAAAAATAAATTAGATAAAATGTAAAAATTAATTAAAAAACAGACTTAAGTTATGATTAAAATTAAAAATAATGATATGAAATTAAAACAATCAGAGAAAAAAAGTATATAAAATCACTCTCTTTATTGTTATTTAGTTTGGTCTGCATTTTGTAATTAAATTCAGTCAGGTCTGTAATCTGTAATTCATGTTCAGTTCAAGTTCAGTTCAGATTGGGCAGATATTTGGAAACTGTAAATGCAGTTTTAGATATATGAGATATATTTATCAAAAACAGGAATTTGAAAGAAATTGATTACATTTATTTGAGAGAGAAATAAAATGCTAGAAAGTTAGTTTATATTAAATTTATTATTTATTTAACTAAAGAAGAGAGCTGGAAAATATATTATTAAAGCAAGGATAAAGTGTTGAAGATAAAAATGAAAGGAAGAGATATATTTATACTTAGAGAAGATAGAAAGATGAGAAAAAATTAGATGAGGAAAGAGAATATTTTACTAATGATATCTGAAAATGGTTATAGAAATATATATATATATAATAAAGCCCTTAAAGATATAAATTTAAAAATTGTTTTCTTTTTAAACTGACAAGGAAAAAAGTGAAAAGAATTGAGAGAATTCATAGAAGGAAAGTTAGATGTGTTAGTATTAGTAAAGATACATTTGAAAAATGAATAAAGTATTATATTTATAGAAACATATAAATGAAAAGAGATAAATAAATGTGTTGATAAGAAAGGAGACTGAATTGAAATAAATGTTTATACAGAAAAATAAATTAAGTTACTGCAAGTGACAAAGCTGTAAAAGAATGGAGCAAAAGTATTTGGGAATCTTTTCTTAGAGATATCAATAAATTTGAGTAATGTATACACATTTCTGGAAGGATTATATCTTCCAGTTCTCTGAGACAAAATTTAAAGTGAGTTATTGATTAAATGTTGATAAATGAAGTGCAAATAAAAAATAATTAAAATATTTAATGAAGAAGAAAAATGCATAATAGTGATTCTAATTTTATGTTGATAAAATTAGGAATATATAAAAGAATAGTACAAAATTTTATAAAAATAAAATTGCAAGGGATTGATGGGTAATATGGGATAAATCCAAACTGAACAGTTTAATATCTTGGAAACAATATGAAAGTTTGTATATTGATTCGAATTCATAAGATGATAAATGTTGCAGTAAGCATTATTTAGAACAAAGAGAAAGAAAAAATAGCTTAAATATATGTTTTTAAATATGAAAGAGAAAAAGAGGTGTGTTAAAAGACAATTAGAAAAAAATAAAGTAAATGCTACATAGGATAGTTATTTTTAAAAATAGTTAGAAGAAATAAGATGAACTTAATAATAAGTTAGCTGAGGAAATTTATAGTGCAGGAAAGAAAGTGCGAAAAAGTAATTGAGGTATAAGAATGAAAAAAGAAATCAAAACTATTATATTATTACAATGAAAAAAAAACTATAAAAAAGTACTTAATAAATATGTAATAAAAATCTAAAGTGATGAGGATTTGTTTAATAAATGTGATTCATTAGAGTTTAATTCAAATGATGATAGAATAGAGTTTTGGATTTCAAAAATGAATACAACAACAGATAGTTTTAAAAAATGAAAAACAAAAGAAATAGATGATGTAGCAGCTAGATAATTTGTAACTAAGGGAAAGTAAGCAAGAATTGATTTTAAAGAAATGTTTGATAAAACTATTGATGCTAATAAAATTGCAGATTAATGAAAAGATATGAAAATTATATTGAAACGGGAAACAAAGGATAAAATTAATCGTATAATTAAACTTGTTTAAGTATTTTTTAATATCCAACATACAGGCTATACATATACCTGTACAATCAATGTAATATATAGGGTTCTTTAAGCTTAGACTTTCACACGACCCTCAATTCTCCACATGATCTCATACCACTGATAAATTTGACCACATATATGTCTAAAAGATAAATAATCACTAATATACGTATTTTGTATTAAACCAGCACTCTCAGATTATCATCTCTACACATATATATAGTAAGTGCTAAGTATTTTTTGTAGGAATAACTTAAAAAAAACATGCTTACATTTTTACAAAAATTAATAGATGCGTTTTACCAATTATTACATACTAATCTTTAACTTAGATGCTTATAAAAATCCAGTACTGTAATAAAGAGAAATTTAAAGCAAAATAAATCGATAAGAGAACAATCAGATATCCTTGACAGCATTGAATTCATCAAAAGGTTGATATGTTTTTAGAAAAGATGATATTCGAAGAAGGGTTGAAAACTGAATTGTGTGTGAGGTATGTGAATGAGATAAGAAAGTTTTCTGGAATAATTTGAAAAAGAAAGTATCCTTTAGAAAAAATGGATTAACTTGAATATATTTTTATCTGATCATGTTTAAAAATGCTATTATATTATACAGATAAAAGGGCAACAACATTTTATTTATAAATAGCTCACTGTGAGCCAATAGCCTTTCTAATGATTCCTGTAGAAGAGTAGGAAAAAAGATAGTACTTAACAAGTTTACTCATTTCTAGGGGTAAGATCTTAAAACATTTTTTCATCTTTATTTTATCTCTTAGTTAAAAACATCTAGGTTTTTATTTACTGACCAATGCTGCATTTTTTTGGTCTGAATTCGAACATCAAATTGTAGGAATACAAATTTAATATGTTATCACCATCATGTACTATGAGATTCTTACTATATATATATAATGGTAATTATTATTATTTTTTTAAATCTACAAAAAATTGAACATTAGATTACACTTGAATAATATATTTTTATTGTATTCTAAAATTTTGATTAGAGTATATCTCTGTAGTTTGTCTTCTTTATATAGATATAATAATCGAAGTTGAATTTTTTTGTGTTTTTATAATAGAACCTCTTAAGTAGCAAGCGTTTTCATATAAGTTTTTATATTAATTTTTATTTTGATATGTTATATATATATATATATATATATCACTCTTTAATACTTTTTTTTTAATTTAGTGATATGTGGTTTTTTTATGTGTATTATAACGGAATGAATGATTAGCACTTGGATATATCTATCAGATTCAACAATCAGCTGGTTCAATCACAATGTATGACCAACTTACACAAAGTATTTATGTGATGATACACCTATCTATCGAGCCCCAAACATTGTTGGTGCCAGATATAACGGAATGAACGATGACCACTAGTTCCAAGTACTGCAAACACCAGATGTAATGGATGATCAACTAACTTGCAAACTGTACTACTATGCAGATGTAGCAATATGGTGTGGGGATAAGTTAATATGCTCTAATTTATTACCCCTAATGAAACAATCTGCAAAGACCTACCAGGCTTAGAAAGAAAAAAAATTGCATCCAACTATGTTCATGTTCAGGCTGTGGGTCATCTGATAGAATGCTAATGAGAACCTGATGAAATGCTTAACCAATGATTGCATACCCTTTAATTGATTAACTCTATCCCTATTTAATAATATTAACTGCAATTTAGGTTAGTTCATCCGCTTTCCCCTTTTAAATTCCGTTATGCCCTAATATTCAAGCCCAAAGAGAATATTGCTTTTAACTCCTTTAGCAGGTATGAACAGATATACACAGAAACTCCAGCACCTATATATAGGTTATAACTAGCATTTATTATATTTGTTTTATTTTCAAGCTTTTATATAATAAGAAAAATAGATGTGTGTGCATGTATAATTACTTATAAATTGTGGAATGTCAGGACAACTCAATAAACCAGAGACCGGAATAATACAAACTCTCAAACATTTATTAACAATAATAAATATCAAGTATAATGACAATAGTAATGATAAAAAAAATATAATAATCATCATATGTATATGTGTCACAAGTGAATCTTACTAATTAATTATCCTCTAGTTTCAACTCTTATACCCCATGGTAGAAATCCACCTATGTCACTCATTCTCTACAAATCATAATTATATACAAAAATCAACTTTAGCTATTTAATATAATTGAGATGCTGGCTAGCTAAATTATATATTTACAAATGTTAATCTATTTAACAAGTTTCCCCAATTTTATATATATGATAGAGACAGCTACCAGTTGATTAGTCAAACATACTGGAAAATATAGGTACACTGTTAATCACAAAATAAAACATATAATATGTATTCTGTATAAGTGCTGTAATTTAACCTATATATAAATTTAGAGAATCTTACCTCAATATTTATGTGGATAACCTGATGTGAAGCAGGTGGTATTACCTAAATTTTATTTATAATGAAAATATAAAAAATATCAAAATGAATAATCCCCCCCCTTTTCTTCTTTGCTAATTCTGAAAAATTAGGCTTCAGCATCAAAGTGTGAAAATACAACAGATAGTATGAATAAAAAATAAAAAAAAAATTTACAATATTGATTCTTTGATTAAAAATTGTAATTGGAACAAAATTCATAAAAATCATCATAATAAAAGTAGTAGTAGCCGATAGTTAGTCAAGTTGTTCTTCAAAGCAGTTTTACTTAGTAAATCATTTTCCTTAGCAAGGATAGATAGGTACAATGGTGTCTCCTGCAGTTGTATTTAATGATAAACATCTTGATCCTCATTTGATTCACCATAAAGTATTCCAATCCTTGTTTACTTTTGACTGTAGGCATTGTCTTGTGTGTTTACAAGAAAGTAGAAATATATATTGTGCTCGCCCAACGTGGGGCCACGATATGTA
>JAQFVV010012714.1:296674-446468 GCA_028023455.1 Epiperipatus broadwayi
ACAATATATATATATAGATATAATGTAGCTGTCAGGAAATACCACGACACACAATAGCATGTTTTGCTCTAGCCCATTTTCATATTAAAGTACAATTTAATAATTATTTATAATCATATATTTTTATTGAATAATATTGAAGCACTTATATATATATTAAGAAAACTATTTCATTTTTTTTTCTTTTTCAATTTCCAGCAAATTTAATTCTCGTTATTGTTTATGAAAAGATTTAAAATATTCAAATTTACTCCAACAACTTTTAAAACACGATTTAATTATTTAAGAATTAATCAGTTATTCTTACTTCTTATTTCACTTTCTTTCCTTTGAATTTGATAAACTTTTAGTTATAGCATTTGACTTTTAAAATGTTTATAATTTAACTAAAAGAAACAGTAAAACTCCATCTTAGCATTCTAAATTTTATTTTTAATCCTTGTCTTTTGTTACAGGTGCTATAACAATAAGAGGAAGGATTTGTAAACTGTCTTTTGTTTTTATACATTTCACCAGGAATGCTGATATCATTAACTGCCTATTGTTTAAATACATTTAGATTTATTATAAATAAAAAAAATATTAAAATAATAAAATCAGTTTTATTTTCACACATATGTACTCATCCAATTAACTTCAGGTCATCCCACATTCATTTAACTATTAATTAATATTCAATTTTAAATTAAATATATATATATTACAGTTTATTTAATCAAATAGTTTTATATATACATACAATATTACTTTCTAAAATATTGATCGTATTTTATTTATTATAACTTAGTAATTTATTATGTATTATATGTATATAGGTAATAATAATAACAAATAACAATCTTCCCACTATTAATATAAATTCCAAATGAATTGGGTTCAATAAATATACTTGATCTTTTTAGGAATGTGTGCATTGTAAGCTACCCTTTATAACCCCCTCTCCTTACAGGGTTAGAATTTTAATATGTAATGAAAATTTTAACACTTACACAAGGTTTGCATTTGAAGTTTGATGGTTTTTTTTTTTTCAACAAACATAAGAAGGGTAGTGAAATCTTACTTTACTGTTTTCTACATTCAACTACACAAATTGCTTTCGATTCTTCTCTACTCACTCTCATAAAATACTTTTCAAGGTGGGGTTCAAACATAGGTTTTTTTAAAAAAAAAAACTAATGATGGTTATGTTTTGAGCACACTAATAAAAATGTGTTTCTGTTTCAGATAGCACTTTTTTTTTCTTGTTATCCTCTATCCTGCTCCTATTGAGTCTTATTGGATTTCATTTGAGGACTAACAGAAGATTGGAGCAACCATCACTTAATGTGGTTTAACTCTCTTAAATAAAGTGGCTCAAAAGTATCCTAATATCTGTGTTAGCATCCATTATGGAATACTCTCATCATAATTTTTAACCTAACTTCATAATATCTAATTTTTTTTTTTACTTATCAATATTCATTTTTTTTCTTTCTACACATCAGTTGAGTATGACAATTCTACAATTACTAAGATTGTCCATAATATGGTTTCATAATTCGGGTATTATATGTGCCCCTAACTTATCCTTCCGTATCCAACCAAAATGCATTAGGACTCGATTGTTTAACTATTGTGTAAGGTCCTTCATATAGATGGTAAAACTTACTGTATTTATTTTCAATTTGCTTACTAATATGAGGTTTTTTTTTTTTATTAAAACTTGATCTCCTACTTTGAAAGTATGTGGAGTTCCAGTCTTATTTTTGTTCCTTTTATTGGCCTTACTTACCAATCGAAGATATGCTTTCTGCACATTTTCCTCCATACTATTTTGTTTATATCTAGTCATAGGTTGATATTTAGTGAACAACATGGGAATTGATTGATTAAAATGTAGTTCAATGGGTGTGAATCCAGTGGATTCATTCACACTCCAATTGATATAATTAACTATCTGGTCTATCTGTCTTACCCTATCATTTTCTTATACTATCATAAGTTGTATTATATATATATACACACACTATTTGATTTATTCATTCATTTATTTATTTATTTATTCAAAAAAAAATATACATCTTTTGAGCATTCATCCATCATGAAAAGTCCATTTTATGTGTCCAAAGTTGCATCATTTGAAGACCTTTCCTTATTATGTACTTTTCTCTTAAGTACTGTCATTTATATGCCTCATAAATGTGAAGGGTCCTTCATACGTCTTACATAACTTATGGAACTGAAAACCTTTCTGTTTGACAAACAGAAACATGGTCATCTCTATTCTCACCATATAATTTTCTATGTTTTGATCATCTTGTTGATTATGGAAAGACTCTAATTTCCATAACGCGCAGCTAAGACGATCACATTCACTTTAATGCCTTCAACAATGGCATTTGTAGTGTGACAGTTTTCTCCCAAGAAAGCTGTTTGAACTTGTAACAATCCATCCTTGTTATTGCTATTATGCTCACAAATTTGATGTCTGAAAAGCATTTTATTCTTGTTTTGATGGTAAACATGAATGTACCTCAATGATCTCAAATATGAGTCCAAATCATTTATCATTGAACCTTCTTTCATATACTCTATCATGATATCTTCAGAGTATGATGTGTCATCGACTCCTATGGCTTCATCATTTAACTCGGAATCAATCTTGAAACCTTGTGATCTTTATATCACTTTAATATTGAGAGTATCACTCAATTGCTTTTCTCTCAATTTAAATTCAGTATATTGATTACTTGAATTAGTCTGGGTTTGTTGTGTTTCAACAACTAATGTACCCTTACTCAGTTGGGATTCAGTGATTCCAAACCTCTGAACAATGGTTTTATCTAAGCATTTTAGTTCTTGTCCTAAGGTTTCTATCTCCATATTTGGTTTGGTAAAGTTTTGCTCCAACTCTGTACTGATAATTTGTATTTCAATTGGCTCTTTCATATCATTCACATCCTTCTTCAATTCTTCTTTTGTTTCATTTATATCAAATTTGATTACCATATTCTCCATCATACTATTCATATTGCTTCTCATATTCTCCATCATACTATTTATATCGCTTCTCATATTTTCCATCATACTATTTATATCACTCTTCACCTCCATGATTAATTGGTATAGTTGTGCCAATGTTGTAGAGTCTTCAGTAGCCTGAGTTACTCCCACTTCAGGCACTTGAATAATCTCACTGGGAGAAATCATCTGAATTTGAGAAACTGTTTGACTTCCTTCCTGCATTTGTGGGGATTGTTCAATTTCCAGAATAGACCCCCCCAGGTATCTGAATCATCGTAGATTCTACCTTATTACTGGTAGTATCATCTACCATCTCACTGTCACTACTATCTTTCCTTATCTCCAAATGTTTTGATTCCATATTACTTAATTGCTTACCACTTCTGGTTATCATTAAATATTTATTTATTTGCAAACTATTTATAAAATATTTATTTATAAAACTATAAATAATCACATGCCACAGTGCATCATGCCACTCCCAAACATTGCATTTATCTTTTACCTTTTTTTTTCTAGTTTTTAATAGATCTACTTTTAGCCTATGTACTTTTACGTGCCCAACTCTACTATTTTATTATTATTTATTAATCACTTAACTATTTATCATCGGTCTCTGTTTATTGTCCAATTCTTTATATTTCCAATTTACACTCAATACTTTAGATCTCTTATTAAAAATTGATTCAAGTTTATGTGATCTATTATCACTATTACTATTATTTTGGATTAAAGTGCTAGTTGTTTGTCATGTGCATAAATTCATTTGGGTTTATGTTGATAGAAAAATATAAAATGAAATGTGCTTTAACATTTAAAAAAAAAAAATTTAAACACCAGTCCAATGGCCGGACTTCCATTACAACTATAGTATATTCATACCTAACGTACTGGATACCAGATGTAACTATTGGTAAATACATTTGGATACATTTATCCACTGTAATATCTTCATGCTTACCACGTTGTGCGTCAGATATAACTATTGGTAAATACTATCCTCTATCAACTTAATATCTTAATGCACACATTCCTAAAAAGATCAAGCATATTTATTGAACCCAATTCATTTGGAATTTATATTAATAGTGGGAAGATCATTATTTGTTACTATTATTACCTATATACATATAATACACAATAAATTACTAAGTTATAATAAATAAAATACGATCAATATTAATTAATTAATATTCAATTTTAAATTAAAATATATATATATACATTACAGTTTATTTAATCAAATAGTTTTATATATACATACAATATTACTTTCTAAAATATTGATCGTATTTTATTTATTATAACTTAGTAATTTATTGTGTATTATATGTATATAGGTAATAATAATAACAAATAATAATCTTCCCACTATTAATATAAATTCCAAATGAATTGGGTTCAATAAATATGCTTGATCTTTTTAGGAATGTGTGCATTGTAAGCTACCCTTTACAGTATGTATATATATAGCAACTGAATGAAAAATGAATAGATATATAACTGTGTAAAGATATATATTTTATTCATAATTGCTTTAGGTGGATTGACATTTCAAGTAATCAGATTAAGTATTAAGGATTTCAATAAATAAATTAAAAAAATTTTTTTTACTTCTAAGTTACATCTATGTAAATTTTTTTTTGTTAAAAAAAGAAAGAACTAAAACGATGTTTTTTTTAAAATCAGATTGGAATACTATTTCATTTAAACCCCAGGGTTTTATCATGCTCCATGAATAAAAAAGAACACTACTAATAGTTAGCTAGATCTAATCTGGAACACTTTTGAATTATATTTTGAATAACTCTGACTGAAAAGAAGAATTAGCGCCGCTTATTTAAAAGACAGAAATTACAGGACTATACGGAAATTTAATATTCATCAGAAAAGAAGTAAATGATATTAAAAAAAAAAGAAGTAAATGACAATTATTTTGTTTTGATGAGTCTAATAATTAAAATCCGATTTGTACTTTATTTTAACTAATCTGAATTTGTAAATAACGCTTGTTATTAATTTAAAAAAAGAAAAAGAAACGAATTTCTAAAAACTTCACTTGATAAAATTATTTAAAAATAAATAAATAATAATAACTATATATAACATATGTCCGTTACGCTAAGTTATGAATTTTATATAATTTATTAATAAAGGAAAAAGTAAAAAAAATTATGATAATCATATAAATGAAATCTAGTCATATAAATTGTCCAAATCACAATTAACCGTAGTTAATGATGTAGCTATTTCTATTAGTCTCATTTGTAGTTAAACTTACATTTGATTAATGACATTGGATTTTATGTAGATGGATTTATATATGTGCTGTTGTTTGTTCAATGTTTAATAGCTTACAGATGGTCGCATCCATATGGCAGAATACATTCCTATCAGTTTGATGAGTTAGGGATCGATATCAGTACGAGTCATCCCTATGTAAATTGTAGTTTTATCAAATTAGGTTTCGGGTCAAAAAGGCTACTCCTTATAATTATTGTATAGAAGATTTATTCAGTTAGGGTTCAGATCAAAAAGCCATCCCTTGATAGTTATTATTATATAAGCGGTTATGTTTAGAAATAGGATCTAAAGAATACCATTCTTTATTATTATTGTAATATAGTATTGATGTCTTTCCCAATAGAGAATATATCTATGTGTAAACCAGGAGACATGGGAATCAAAGAAATGTTCTATTTATGAATTCATACATGTGTAGAATTATATTTAAGTTTATTGTGGACAGGGTTATATTAGATGTGGCGAATGTGACATTATCTATGAATATATCAATACTATAATTATAAGGATTTTGTTAAAAAAATAAATTGCACATCAATTAATGATTATACTTTGTAAATAAATTGTTGTTACACGATTTGTTAATTTTATTAAAGAAAATAAATTGTACATCAATTAATAGTACATTTTCAAATAAATTATTATTACATCACTTGTTACTTTGCTTAAGTAAGATTGTGTGATCTACCGCCATTCAGTCATTTATCGGAAGTAACTCATGATCTCCATGATTTTCTGATGCTTAAAGCCAGGTGGTGCCTGTGTAATTTATGTAAATAAATAAGTAGAGAAATGTAAAATTGTGAAATGTGCTAATCTGACCATTACAATATATATAATTGCTATGAAATATTTTATTACACATAGAATTCTCAATTCATGATCAGAATGATTAAGATGTTCAAATCACAAATTCCCATTTTTTTAAAGATCATTTGAAAATTTTTTTAAAAATATGGTTTAAATTTTATGATTATCATCAACTTACAATCATCTATATGTAAATAAGCATTTATTTTATAGCGTCTGTATACACTTGTATTTGAAAGTGACTGTTCTATCGTCACACTTTCTTTGCCAGTACTTCAGATTTGCTCATATATAAATATTTGAGTCCTAGGAATAAGAGGATTCCTTTTTATTCCTGCATAAATACTATATCTTGTATTGGTGAGAATGTATTCATTTATTATTAACACTCGCAAAGCTTTTGCACAATTAGCTTGAAAGGCTGATATTCGAATGTAAATCATCTATATGATAAATGAAGCTAAGAGTTCACAGTCCAGTAGCTTCATTCATAATCAGGATATGTGATGTCATGTGATGTATTTTGGCTTCTCCTTAAATGAAGTCAAGAATATCTCAGCAATTATGCCTAGACAAACCTGTTAGCCACTTTATTTTCCATTCCCTACTCTAAATCTTCCCATATTCTGCTCCATCTCCTTTCCACAACATAATCTTTGTCAACTCACTTTCTGTATAATCACTTTGTTCATATCTATTCTCCCTTAACTTCATTATCTATAGCCTTTCTGCTTTCAAGCATTTACATTCAATCAACAGATGCCTAGTATTTTCTATACCTTCCTTAAACAATTTGCACACTAAATCACCCATAGTTTTCCATTTACATGTATATTCTCTTATTGCTAAAGATCCCATTCAAGCCTTAAACAATAAACAACTTTCATTACTATTATCATAAATTAACTCACATCCAATGTTCTATTTACTTTTATATATATTTAAACTCTTCTTACCCTCCATACTAGTTCTCCATCTCTCCAACTCCCTATTTTTTTTATTAATGCTTCTATTCTTTTATCCCATTCCTTACCACTATAATATTCAACAATCCTCCTAACCCAATCACCCCACCTTTTATACAAGTATACTGATATAAATTCTTTATCCAAATCTTTTGCATACTGCATTACCTTTCTCACCCATCTTGTTATCTCCCTTTACTCATAACCCAATTGAACACTATTTTGGTTATTTTTTACTACCCATAAACTGCAACCTACCAAACATTTTCATTTTACTTTTTGCATCTCTCATATAAAAACTTGACCATCCCATTTCCCATTGAATTGCTTCCTTTGCTGTCCACATCTCTGCAACTAATGCATGTCTTCCTACTTCCCTTTGTACTTTCTCTAAATAATCTAAAACTCTTTTACTAACACATAATGCATCATTACCATATGTTAATCCTGCTACTGCAACTCCCTTCCATACAATTCTAGCTATATCATATTTATTATATGAAAATACTGTTAATTTCTTTACCAAACCCTTTCTTTTCTTTGCTTCATTTACCAATTTTTTCTCCCATTCATCCAAGCAATTTTCCTGATTATATAAGATGATTCCCAAATACCTATATCTATCCACCACATGTAACTTTATATCAATGAAAATTCTACATCTTCTCTTTCCCCAATATTAACCATCATTATATTTGATTTTTCTTCACTAAATTTAATCCCCATCTCTTTACCCACCCTTGCACATGTCCTCAACATAATTTCCATATCTTCTTTTCTTTCTGCACACAAAAAGATATCATCTGCAAAAAAAAAAGACCCGACAAAGTATATACTCCCTTGCCACCTATTAAGGCTATCTCTATACCTCTTCCTAGTCTTTCTATTGCTTTCTCCACTTCACTCAAAAACAACAAAAACAAAATAGGTGACATATGGTATCCTTGCCTTAATCCCACCCCATTTTTAACTTTAACTGATTCTATATCCCCTAATTGATAAGTATAATAATTATTTTCATATAATTTCTTAATAATATTTACTAAAGCTTCATCCATTCCCAAATTTGCTAACCTTACCCATAATCTATTTCTATTTACTCTATAATATGCTTTCTCTATATCTATAAAACTCATATATAAAGATCTACCTGAATTCCTACTCATCTCCATAAGTTGTGTAACTACAAACAAACTATCTCCTATATGCCTATCTGACCTAAAACCTCCTTGTATTTCCCCCACTACATTATTCTCTTCCATCTATTTTACAACTCTTCCAGCTACCATATATGAGAAAACTTTATATAAAACTGATGTTACCACTATCTATAATTATTTAACTTTCTATGATCCTTACCCTTTCCTTTAAATAATAATCTTATTCTTGTATTACTCCAACTACCCAGAAAAATTCTCTTCTGTGCCATCTTATTAAAACATGATATATCAAATATATTTCTGGAGCGCCACCTCACTTTACAGAAGATTTCATAAGATGAATTAATATCTTCATGTTCTATTTTCTTTCCTGCAAACATACCGACTAATATATATCCCTGTCTAGGGCATAAGCACATTTAGGAATATAATCAAACTATTAAAGTTACCAATGCAAATGAGACAGGATTTAAATAAGAATAGCAGGATACTAATTTTAGTTTTGATTAACAAAAATAAATAATTTATAAAAACAATCTAATTAATTACAAATTAAATTACCCAAGGTTATTCACATATAAATATAATAAAACGGTTGCCTTAAACATGTGTTAGAAAATATTATATTAGCATGTTGTTTTTTTAATAAAGTTAACTTTCGAGGCAATATCATGCTGACATCGACAATAATTCAAAAAAGCATAGTGTTCACAAATCACTCTAAAATTAATCACAATGAGACTAAAGTGAGAAAATACCTACAAATTACAATAAATCAAATCAAAATATGAATAATAAAAACATATTTTACAAATATAATAATAATAAAAATTTAAGTTTAAGCTGAAGAACTTTCATATTTCATATGTGTTTAAAAAAAAAATCTTGCCACGATTTAAGTTTATTATACAGGTACTTTTTTTTAAGTATAAATTACTTTAATATTTTTATATCATTATTTGGTCTCTTTATAGTCATATTTGGAATTAATTTCTAACTTAGGATCTCTTTGAATTCCTTTGAACTATATATACTTCTCCACATCAATAAATTAGAGCACCGTTTGAGCATAAGTAGAAAAATTCTATTATAACATTATGAACAGCCAAAAAGATTGGTTTCCACATTTTCAAGGTCTTCTGAATATTAATTGGGTAACATGCCATGGAAACCTTTCACTGCTGTTGAAAATCATTTTCATATAAAAGTTTTTCATCAGGATTATAATAAAATTAGCAGTAAAAAGTAATTTCTGTCCATATGATTTTTTTTTACATTGGTAGTTATTACCAAGCTATAATGACTTCTCATTCTCATATTGATTTTTCTTCTGTTTTTTCATTTCTACGTGTATGAAAATATTAATGTCTGCATTCATCTGACCATGAATTTATGAATGTGAATACATCTATAAATTTATTACATCTATCTTAACTTCTTTATATAGCCTTTCTGGTTGGGTAAAAAATATGTTTTCCTAACTTTTAAACACTGCCCTTGCATATAAAAAGCTGAAAACTAATTATATATTGTTTTTTCTGCTTTCTTAGAATCCATTTATAAACAGATTAATTAAATAATCTCTTAATTATAAAATCTTAATATATAATTTAATTAAACTTTTTTAAAATAGCATGTATTTTTATTTATTATTTAACTATATGATGAGATGAACTTTTTCGATTTTTTTTATGCAAACTGATATTTTTATATTCATTGATAAGTTTTTGAATTTCATATTTCTAAATCTAAATCTTTTAAATATAGATTTACATTTATCTCTTCTTTACATGAATATAAAATTTTTGAATATAATCCCAGATTAAAAAAGTAAATTTAGTCAGGATTCTTTAAGATCTTTAATATAGTAAATAAATGTATATTACTATCTACCACTATACTAATAATTATAAATAAAATAGAAAATCATATAACATTAAAATACTAGCCAAAGTAATTAAAATTTTACTAAAATTCTTCCACAGCCATGTTTCATCTATTGTAAATAAACGGTTTCAAGTGAAATTCAACAAGATACATACTACTCAAAGGAAAATAGCATTCCCATCATTCACTTTAAAAAACAACTTCTTTTAACATCAAAGGATATTTTCATGAGATTGCTGACATCAGATTCAAGAAAATTTGTCACCAAAGTTCTTTTTACTCTTCTTTTTATTTCACTTCTTTCATAAAAATAACCTTTGCATTATCAAATAATATTTTATAACTTATATTTAGTTTATGAATATACAAAGCTGAATTATGATATATATTTTTAAAGCTACTCTTATGAAATATATTTTTTCATTAAGACTTAATTTACTTTGATCTATATAAATTTTATAACAACTGCAAAGAATCTACAAACCATCCCAGAAATAGATTTGCTGACTGTTTTGATAGCAAATCTATTCCTGGTGTAGTTTATAAGATTCTTTGCAGTTGTCATAAAATTTATATAGCTCAAAGAAAATTAAATCTTAATGAAAGAATTAAAGGTCATAAGAATAGAGTTAAAAACAGCTATCATAACACATTTGTGTATATTTGTGAACTGAATACAGTTCATAAAATATTATTTGATAATGCAGGGGTTATCTTTTATGAAATAAATAAATTAAAACAAAGAGTAAAATAAACTCTCATGATAAATTTTTTTGAATCTATGGCAATCAATCTCACAAAGACATTCTTTGATATTAAAGGAAGTTGGCTTTTGAAGTGAATGGTGGAAAGGCTATTTTGTTTTGTACATATATGTCACATGTATTTTGGTGAATTTCTCTTGAAAAGGTCTATTTGTTAATAGATGAAATCATAGTTGTGGAAGAATTTTAGTAATTTGTTTTTGGCTAGTATTGTTTGTAATGTTATATGATTTTCTATTACATATTATATGCTTTTAATATAGAACAACTCATGTAATTATTATTTCGTATAATTTTTATTTTTACAAACATTTAATTGATTTTTTTTATTCATTTTGAAATCAAGATATTTGACTTAAATATTTATTAACTGTATAACCATGTGCCATTATCATAAGTAGAATAACTTTTGATTTAATTTTAAGATTCCTAATTATTTTAATTAGATTTTTATTTTTTAATTATTAAATATATATTTCTAATTACTTTACAGAATATTTTATGACTTTGAATGAGTCCATCATTGAATGAATTCATATTGTCACAATATATATATATATATATATATATATATATATATATCTATATGAACTCTTTAATTACGTTACAATATATATATATATAATATTTAATGTTTTCAGGTTGTATGATATAGATAAATTATTTTTTGGGTTAAACCATGTATTATTTTTCATTACATACTGATATTTGACAAAATTGCATCTGCCATTGTCAAGGTTAACTTTTGAAAGAAAAATCGTTAGATATCAAACAGTAATGTGACTGAGTGCAGATGAGAAATGAGATTCAGCTTGAAGTAGTTTCACATTCAAAATATGAGGTTTATCAACATGTTTAATTTCTCCAGTTTTTCATCTATTAATTTTAAGTTATATATATATATTGTGATCATAAAACTTGTATTAAACCTGTAAATAGTTGGAAGATGGAAAGATATATATATATTAAGTGGCACTGGGTATTTGTTTCCTAAATAAACTTATGAAGTATACAGCTGAACTATTTAAAAGAACAAATAGAAAACTACTCCAATAAAGTTTGCATCCCAAGATCTAGCACAACATTCCAGTTATGATCAACTGGTATCTTTAATAGTGGATTTTTAAAAAAAATCTATGCTCTCTCATATATAATCTTTTGTTGATATTATCTTTCATTATTCTTATGATGAAAAAATGAATATCTTCCAGACACTTTATACAATCAACAAGAGCATCAGTACTAACTTAAAAAATAGCTACCATGTTAATTTATTTATTATATTATTGGTCACAAATTATCTGCTCATAACATACAAGACTCAAGATATACAACCAAGAATAATGTAATAATTGTATGAATGAGATGAAATATAAGAAACAAATATTGTATTTCATAGTACTTTATAAATAATGAACAAGCACAATGTTTGTGTTAAACCAAATATTAACAAGAATAGTAAAAATTGAAGTATGTATGATCAAAATTATTCCATTTTCTAATACTTATATATATATATATATAATTATTTGGAACCATATTTTTAAAGAGAAATAGAATTTATTTTTATTAATAATAATGATGATGATGATGATTTTTAAAAAAAACATTTTTTGAATTAGTAAACTTGTAAGAATTATTTAACAATAAGGAGAATAATGACATTTTTGGCAGAATATAGATGGTCCATAATAGATATAAAGAAAGAAGATATATATACAGTGGGACTGTAAGTTAGTGGTCTGCATTAAAAAAATTGTCAAATCGTAAAAAATTAGGGGATTATAAAGGACAAACTCGTAACGTATTTCAAGTCTTTATTTTATATATAGTTAAGGATATTATCTCTATTTTAGTTTTATAAAACATAAACTTCTTACTCATTCGCAAACAACGATAAATCAGTGTAAGAATATATGCCATATAATACATTTTATGCACACACACACCCATATATATATATATATGAGTGAGAGGTGTGCATACATTTGGTTTGCATGCATATAAGTTTAAAAGGAGACGACTTTCATACATATATAAAAAGAGGGAATATATATTATTATTATTAAAAATATATAAAAGATATTTTATCAGAAAAAAATTAATATAAAATATTATTTTTTTTAATCTTCTAAATTGTTAAGACTATTATTATTTAAAGGTTATGTGAAGAAATTAAAAAGTACATAATTAAATCTATGAAAGACTATGGAATGTGAATTCAAAGAATACATGCATGTGAGATGCTTAACAAAAAACATTCTAAAAAAAATGGATTAGCATTCTTTGGACATAAATAAAATTTTATAGATTTTTTTAAGTATAACAAAGTGAACTATTGCAATAGAAATTATATTTTAAAAAACAGTATGGTAAACAATCAAATAATGAAGAAATAATTTCATTGCAGGCTGAGGTTCTTAAGGGCCATAAAGGATTATCTGCTTTGCCAAGAAACACTTGGCCATAATATTATCTAGGTCAAGATTATCATCATTATTATCAAGGGATTATATCGATAACAGTTTACTACATATAAATGAAAATAAAAACCACTGCCAAAGTATCTAAGTTACAGCATCCTGTTATTAAATTTTAGCAATGAAAGATTTTATTCTATTCTAGCTGAAGTATCAAAACTCTATATCATTCTATTTTATTTCATTATTAAAAGCTACATGACTATTTCAAGATTATTTCATTTAATGGACAAATTAACTTTAAATAAATGTTATAAATAAATGCATAAACTTTTTATTTCTTTCCAAAAACTTTATTTCCATATATAAACTAATGAACATATATATAAATTCACATATTATACATTTCCAACGTTTCAACTGCTTTTTACACCATTATAGTTACTTTCAAGGATCTACAACAAAAAAAATACCTATCTTTACATAATACTGTAAAAACAAATTTTCTTTCTTATATTAACATATCAAATTCATTATAATAAAACATATTAATTATGCATAGTTATATTTTTACTTCCTTATCTCTCCCTCTATTTACTTTATTATAAAACTTCCTTTTTTACATATTAAGTATAAATTTCAAAAATATTAGAAACTATCTAAAACATCAATAAACAAAAAACTATTTAATTCATTTAATCTGCCCCTAATTAACCACCTTGCAAGTAAGTAGTTGGTTGCAGATGGGTGTGGGTTCACGTCCCGGCCAATGCTATGACATATGAAAAAAAAATTACAAATTTATTTCTTCCTTTAATTATTTTATCTAACTTCCATATCAGTTATCTACAATCCCTATCTATACTTTTAAATTTATTTAAAAACTAAGGTAAATTTTTTCTCTACCCTTTAACAATTTATTTAAATACTATTTAAACATTCCATATTAATTACATTTTATTTTACATTCCTTATTTACACCATTAATACTATTTAAAAGAGGTTTATATATTTTTATGTAAAAATATTCTTTTATCATCCTTTCTCTGTAGTTTTTAATCTTTTCCAACATTTTTATATTAAATTTTTTATGTCCAAATTCTTTATAATGTATATATACATTGGAATTTCTATCATGTCCTTTCTCTGTAGTTTTTAATCTTTTCCAACATTTTTATATTAAATTTTTTATGTCCAAATTCTTTATAATGTATATACACATTGGAATTTCTATCATTTAAATGTTGTTTAAATCTAGTTTTTAATTTATTTTTTTGTTGTACCAATGTATGATAAATACATATTTTAAAAGGGAAAAAGATTTGTTTAATTTGTCATTGTATAATGATAATATTATGGTGTAATATATATTGTAAATAATTGTTTTAAGTCATTTATGGAATGGGAGCATTGCTGCACATAAAATTATGGTCAGTTATTATTATACACATCCTGTTTCATCAGTGCTTTGTTAACAATAAAGAACTTTACAAAAAAAAGACGGCTTAGTTTATTCATTATTTATACTATTAAAAAAAGGGGGGCATTATTGTCATTTTTTCTTTCCTATAATTAAAAAATATATATTCCTTAATAAGTAATAGTATAATATTTCATACAGTATCGTACAATGCATACATGATTTATTCAAATGTGATTGATAGAAATAGATTCTTTTTTTTTCCAAATCTGATCATCTGTTTATTCATTTTAGTGTATAAAAATATTGTAACTTAAAGCAGTAAATACGATTACACCTGGGTCTCTTTTTACGCGGACTTATTTAACATGATTTTGAAGTTACGCAATTCATGTTTCACTGGAAGTCGAATTCCGATAATGCGCTATTACTTTAAATAATAAATTTCGCGCACTTACGTTATATTGAAAGTAATAGCACATTATTGGAAATAGACTTTCATCTTAGTAATTTCAATATTTTCAGTGCTTTATAATAGTAAGATTTTATGCAATAATGAAATTAAAATCATAATTTCCACATTTTATGTATACACACATTAAATTTTACAAGATTATAATGTAAATTTGTTTAAACATTGTGCATGTTAATTTTGCATTTTAAATCACATTCTGTTTTTGCTTTTTAAAAAAGAACGTAATCAATTATTAATCATTTAGTGTCCACAAGTTTATTTTTAAAAGGTCAGTAATAGCAGTGGGCACAATTAAATTTGACAATTAAAAATTAAAATCTGACAGAATTGAAAATTAAAGACAAAAATAAGAATTTAATTTTTAGTTGTTAGTTTCATAAAAAATTAATAAAATCATCATCTCAAGGATTAATTATTAATTACATTGACACAACATGAGTGTGAAGTTGGTGCTAGTTGTTTGCAAATGAACGTTTTTCGGCAAATAGCTGTAATAATTAAAACGTGTATAAAAAAAATGTAAATTACTGTACTGTAAATTATGCATAAAAAGATATTATTTTGAATAAAATTAAATATTATAGTTTAAAAAAGTTTGTCTTGTATCAATTTTTTTCAAATTTGAAATTTTTTATTAGTCATATTTTATTTCCTTATTTTTTTTTGCGCGAATTTTAAAGTAATTTTACATTGGTGCTTTGCTTTTACGCGAATTTTGAAAAATCACAGACCACACCCCCTCTTTTTCAATGTAAGTTACGTCTATTTTTGCGCGATTTCATTTGTGTGTGTTTTCTGAGGAACCTATCTATCATGTAAAATGAGACCCAGGTATACTTTCAAAAATTAAAACTTTCTTTACACATTAGATTGGATACAAAAGAAATCAAATGATAGGATAAAATTATGTCAATGAAAGTTTCAATGTATACATATAAATGTGGTATGCAAGCTATGTATATAGAAAAATCAAAAGTTGTATTAGATCAATAACATTGTCTCAAGAGCAGCATAAGAAAATCATGATAGATAATTAATGCAAGTATGAAAGGAACATAGATGAATATAAATAAAATCAAAGATTACACTAATGCCTTAAGGCAGTGTGTCATAGTTATAATTAGCTAGGAATATAAAGTAAATCAAACCTATGTATAAGGTTTGGAAATTCCATTCATTAATGATTATCCTGGCCCAAAGAGTAATGAGGACTATAACAATATTTACAAGTTGATATACATAAATTAATTGTACAGTAAGTAACTAATGCAAAGTTTGTGTATTAAATATAAAGGATGTATGAAAGATCTACATAGTTAAAGTTTAGATTATTTTTAAGTGAAAGATGGGATATATTATTTATTCAGTGGATGGGAGAAAGTTCAAGTTTTAGGCCTAAAAAATACATGAACTAGGAGATTAGCCTCATCTGGCTCCAGGTTTGGTCAATTAGCCATGGCTGACAAGTTCGTTTATTCTCATCTTTTAACTTGTAGAGGAATTTGAAAAATTGATTAACCATTGAGTCATCACAGCCATGATCATATATCATGCTACATCTGGCAGTCCAAATTGAGAAAGTGGCCAGTCATTATTCCAAATTGACCCTTTTTAATTGCTGCATTAAGAAATGTTAGCTGGGTCATTGCCATTTATATGGTCTAATGCTGTATTATGGAGATGAAGTCCATGAATCACATTGATCCAGAAAGTGGCCAATTGACTCCTCCTGTTTGTTACATAGGGGACAAAAGGAGTTGATGTTGTAACCCTTTGGTAGTGGAGAAAGGCCCCAGTGGGGAGTGCTCCAAGGATGATTTTTATTAAAAAAAAATCAACAAATTTTGGACTCAGCTTGATGAATTTTGTTAATTTGGAAAAATTTCTATTGGAAGTATTAATGGATTTAGTTTTTCCAGGAAACATTAATGGGTAAACTTCCCAATATGATAATTTCCCCTGAAAAAGGCAACCCGGCTACTGGAAGTTTTGAATAATCACTGTAACTTGCTTTTGTAACCAAATGCTTCTCCATCTAGGTGGAGGTCAATCAGTAGGCTCTATCTTTTCCTTGGGGAAGAGGCACTCCATATTGGGATTATCCTTAAAAATCTTGAATAGTATATTATGAGTTCATTGGAGGTAAAAAATCTTCAATAAGTGAAGGCTAAGGCCATTAAGAAGTTTGGGTTTTTGTAATACCTTGAGGCTGATGATGGGAGTCTTGCCTCCCCAGCAAAGTTTTCTGCATAAGGTTTCAATTTTTTGGATAAACTTGCATGTGTGGGAAAATCCTGCTAGATAATATATTTTGGGCAATACTATAGCATTAAGTAGTGCTACCTTCCCCAACAAGGATAGGTAGACCTTAGCTAGTGATGTTACTGTAGAATTAACCTTATCTAATAAGGAAGTCTGGAGTTCTCATAATGGATGGGGGGAGGCTAGGGGAAACCTGAGAAATTTCTGAGGGGGCTTCAAACCCACCTGGTATTTGCTTGCCTGATAGAATTGACCATATGGATAATTTTGCTCTGTTTACTCTGAGACCAAATTTGTGAGAAAATTGGTCCAGGAGTTCCTCAAGCCTAGTGAACTCATCCTGAGATGAGAGGAACACCACCACATCATCCATATAGGAAATATGGTGAATGTTCTCCCTCAGCATAGGGATGGATATCACAGGAAAGACAGTCTCAATGCTTAGCAGTAATGGGTTCAGATAGGCTGTGAAGAGGAGAGTACTTAGTGGTGAGCCTTGAGGGATGGAAATACAGGTCCAAAATCCTGGAGCCACTCTACCAATGAGAGAGAGAAATACCTCCCAATTGTGAAGTAGATTCTCTATTATCTGGAGATATGCTGTAGGCACTTGGAGTTCCTCCAGCACACTAATTTAATACTTCAACCCTGATTGAAATACAGGTCCGAAATCCCGGAGCCACTCTACCATCAAGAGAGAGAAATATCTCCCGATTGTGAAGTAGATTCTCTATCATCTGGAGATATGCTGGAGGCACTTGGAGTTCCTCCAGCACACTAAGTAATACTTCAACCCTGATGCAATCAAAGGCCCCAACAAAGTCGAGTTGAACTGCAATCGGTCAGGACAATCATCTCCTGTGAACATGATCTATGAGAAGGCGAAAGCAGCTGACAGCATCGGCAGTCAAGCTTCTCTTCTTGGCAAATTGGTATGAGGACAATTGATCTATGATGTTGTCTTGGATATCCTTTTTAATTAGGACTTTAATTTGTCTTTACTAGTAAGGGCAACATCGAGATGGGCCGGAGGTTGACCAATTGATGTGGGGCTTTCCATTTTTTAATAAGGGAAACCATGGCAATTGGACACATTCCATCATTTTTCTGGGTGCCTTCGGCCAAAAGATCAATCATTCCTTTGATTATCAGGATGAAAAAGGCATGATGGTGTACAAGTACAAACTTGGGAATGCCATGTAGGCCACGATGAGTTCTATTCTGGAATGATATTAATTTTGATAGAATCCTAGTTTCAGTGATCTTATGTGGAGTTGATTCTCTGTCGATGAGAGTCCTACATGAATTAGTTACTCCCAGATGCTGGAATTTTCTGTAGTAAAATTCACAAACTTTGGCCAACATGGAAGAACTGGAGTATTCATTGCTCTGTATCTCTATTTATCTAGGGTCCCTAGATCTTTTGCCAGAGCCCAGGGCCCATCTTAGGTAGCCTCTGGTACAGCAATGTTGGTGAGGAAGGTATTGGCAGGCCCTCTTAATTGAGAGATACTCAGCAATGAGCTCCTTGAGTGTGCTTATATTTTGTCTTTAGAGCCAGAATATTTGTGACAGTTTGGGCTTCATAAGAAAGTGAGCTGAGCTATCTGGCAATGGAGTCCAGTTCATGAAGCATATGAACTGGACCCTTGGATTTAATTGTGCATTTATTGATTTGATTAAGTGTTTGAGTGTGTCAACAAATGCCTTCCAAGCAGCCTGTGCAGGAAGAGAAATTAGCTGTAACCGATTAAAGGCTATATAAGCTTCTGATATCAGCTGGATAGTAGTATTGCCCTTAGTAAGCATACAAATTATTCATGACAGTTCATTAATGATCTGTGAGACAGTTCTCAGGTTTACACTAACTTCTAAGGCAAAGTGGTCAGAAAATACTGTAGGCCATAGATGGGCTTCAATAATTGGTAAAAAGAAAGGAGAGAAGAGGATGAGGTCAATGAGTGATCTGGACTTTTGAGTGTAAAATGAAAATGCGGTTTGAGGGAAAAATCTCCTTCCACTTTCCATTTGTTGATTTAGAAATTGGGTAAATTTGTTTTGATATTGTTCATAGGTAAGATTAAAATCTCCAATGATTAAAGTGGGAAGAGGACTGATTCTGAGGATGGAATTTATAGTATGAGTAGTCCTGAGAACTGTGTCAGAATCCTTGGATAAGTATAAATTTATCAGATTAAAAGGAAAACTGTTGATTTGAATGGTAGTTATTAAACAGTTAGAATCAATGTGTAAAATTTTAAAGAAGGTAATAGGGGAATTTTTATTGATGATTATTGCAACTCCTCCTGAAGCAGAGGATGAGTAGAAGTAATGGAAGTAGCCTAGGTGATGAATGAGATCAAGAGTGCAGGGATCAGATCCATTGTGAAGCTTAGTCTCTGATAGGCAAAGAATATCCGGGGCTTGGTGATGAAACCAGTGTGATAAGGCATAAGCCCTGTCATGAGAGTTCAGATGTCTAACATTAACTGATACAACACTAAAAATAGTGGATGATATTTTTAGTCTTGCAGAGTCAGAAGGATCAGGATCGATGACTGGAGGAAAAGCAGCTTCAAGTTCAGGAACAGGCTCAGGAATATCTGGCAAGCAAGGAGGAAGAGCCAATGTCATTTGGCAGTGAAATGTGTTCAGAACTGTATGAGGGAGAAACAGCAGGAATAGGTTCGAGATTTGGGTCTATTTGATGAGGATTCTGAGAGGTTTCAGGTATCACAGGAGAAGTGTAATTTTTTTGTTACTAGGGCTGGGGGTGGCAGCTGACTTGTCAGGAAGATCAAGCCCCCAAGGATGGCAAGACTGTCAGCACTGGAATAAGATTTAGCTGGATTAGACCAAGATTTAAGATTACAGTTTTTTCTCTTATGTTGGGGAGGGGAGGAGGGACTACAGGAGCGATCTCTGGGTCAGTGACAGAGGCCATAGATAGGCCATCCTCCTCAGCCAGAGAAGAGACATCTGCAGATTGGTCATCAACAGCTATCTTCATACACCCAGTAAATAAGTCATCAGTAGATTGTTGAGCGCTGGGGCCAGGAATTGCAGTTGTGTAGGAAAAATGTGATTTAGGCCCAAGATATTGGCAATTATCAATTCTATTATAATTGTAATTAGAAGGGGGCCTGTTAGAATGAGATTGAGATGAAGGTAGTCTGTTCTTATATGCACATTTATGATATTTATGGAGTATATCTCCACATTGTATGCATATGAAGTCTTGGCATTTCTTCATGATATGTCCTCTTTGTCAGCAATGAAAACATTGAGGAGGGACACCATGGAGGATGATTATAAGGGGACATTCCTGATACTCAATCAATCCTGGAATAGACAAGGGAAAATGCTCTTCTTGAGGACAATTTTGAATATTGCCACATTGGTGAGCACATGGGTTTGAGCATGAGGTATGAGTTTGTAGTTAAAGAAGATGATTTTTCCATAGGGACCCAGAATCTTTTGTAGGTCAGTTCTATCAAAATCAGCTCTGCAGTTACGTACTGTTCTATCCAAATATAGAGGGTGACTAGCATCTATGGTGACTAGATAATGATTAGCAAGTGATTTGAAGTTGTTTCTGAAGGTTTGTTTGTAGGTCAGTTCTATCAAAATCAGCTCTGCAGTTACGTACTGTTCCATCCAAATATAGAGGGTGACTAGCATCTATGGTGACTAGATAATGATTAGCGAGTGATTTGAAGTTGGTTTCTGAAGATTTCTTTTGCAACAACATTATGGAATTGCACAATGAGATATCATTTATTCAGATGATATAAGATCTTATATATTGATCTCCATAGATTGTGATCTTTGAATAAGGCATAGTGATTTGACAGGAAAATTAAACAAATTAAGATCATTATCAGTAGTTGAGAGAATGACTGCATTTTTATTCTTGTAATTTTGAAAGATTTTATGGAGGAGAGCAAGGATAGATCTATTGAGCTGTTCATTGATAAAAGCATGAATAGTAGGATCACAATGAAAATTGTGAGTGGTTTCAAGTGGTGTTATTTCTGGAGTATCCTGTTCAGTAAGGGTTTTCTTCATCAATAATTTGTATGGCCTTATTGAAGGGGTCTGTTTTAGGAGTGTGATGTAGATTCTGATCGATAAATGATTTAGACTGAATGTTTGTGTTAGGAATCATAGCTGCCTTCTCAGCTAGAATAGTGGTTTGGAAGCTGATTGATAGGTATTATGATTGGGAGCAACATTTAGTGAAGGGAAGTCTTTGGATTTTTGGTCTAAGTTGATTGTTTTATTTGGATGTTGATTCTCAAAATCGTTGTAATTGTTTGTAGTAAGTGGTTTAGGTCCTATAAATTTATTTTTATTGAAATAGTTTGGTGGTTTTGATTTGGGTGCGGGATTTAGAGAAGGAAAATCAGATCCTAAATTCATTCTAGTATAGATTTGAGAATATGATAGATTTTTTTGTGAGATGTGGTCAGTGTTATTAATTTGTAAGCTGGGTGAATAGTCAGAGTTTGTTGGAATGGAGGTCTGAAGGCTTACATTTTTGGGCATATCGATTGAAAATGTTGTTGTAGTCCTTGTTGGTGAGTTATGCATCATTATGAGCTTTTTAATGGCATCTGAAGCTTTAGTTTTGGAGTTGGGTACATTCGAAATAAATTCTTGTATGTGTCGTGTATTTACATTGAAAACAGGTTTTTCTTTCATAGACAGTGAAATTGAATTGCTGTATAATTTTTTTGCTGTTGCTTGTAATCAGACTTAGAAAATTTAGTCATGTTCTTGGAGGAATAATCTATTGAATTATCAATTTTAGATGTGTCCAAAGCACAATTTTTATGACTCTTGAGCATCGGAATGTCGTTTTCTGATATGGAGAAATCCCTGAAATTTTTTTTTTGTTTGTTTGCTTAATGGCACCTCTATTTCGTCGGTTTTTCCTTATTACTTTCTATTGGAACATCTAAAAAATCTGATTTATCCACTGAGTTGTAGCTTGAGTCCAAATTTATATTGTTTATATTTAAATTTGAATTTGGAATTATGTGTTAGATTAATTTTGGGTGCTGAAAGGTTTTGCTGCATTTTGGCACTTCCGGTTGAAGCTGATCGTAGTGTAAGTTTAGTGTTTGATTAGATTTTTCCATAGAACTTATTTGTAGCAAAGGTAATTGATTTGGTTTTTCCATAGTTTTTTAGAATTTGGTCATTTTTAACTGTGTTTGAAATAAAATTGGCTTAAGAACTGGGTTTAACTTTGTTTCTGGACATCTTTAAATCTATGTTACAAATTTTCTCTTTCACCTGTATTTTTTTTTTAAATTTGGTAGGATTTGACTTCATAAGCGGTTTTTCTTTAGTATTATTCAAAGGAAGTAGGTTTTTAATAGCTCTGCATTTTCTTGTTGTTCTATTGACCGTGATAAAGTCATTATTTAAATATTCACTGGATTTAAGCAACTTTCAGAGCTTCTTGGCATTTTGAAGCTTCTTTGCTGTCAGCCATTAGACCTGTTTGTTAAAACGGATGTTTTATAAGATAAGTGGTGGGAAATTATTATATTTTTGAGCAAAATTAGCTTATAATAATAAATATGGTACTTACCTGTAATTTTAGCTATAATTCTCTTAAATATATCTGACCTCCAATGTGTAAAAAGGACTGTGATAGGCAGAACTTGTGAATAGAGAGCTATTAACAATGGCTACCATAAGCCAGTCCGTAAGTATGATTATCAGATTTAGATATCATACTTTGAGAATACATACACACACATACAAATACATTTTTAAGTTATCATAATAAAAACAATAATTCAGTAATTATATACATTTCCAAAAACGATACTTACATATTCATTTATTTTGTTTGTTTGTAAATAAACTTTATTTTATCTTAAACTTGTAGTATATATTATTTTATTTTATCTTAAACTTGTAGTATTGTAATATTAATAATTCATTAATGTGTAATAGTCTAATGGCTTCATGCATACTTGAACCCTGAGAAATTGTTGTTGACTATGACCATTTAGCAAAGAGGAGTATCATTTTGTGTAGCAAGCATTAAATTTTATTTGGATGTAGTAAAATTTCCTTTACTCCACAAAGCATTGATGTTTGCATTCTCACATAAATGATACATTGATACTTTTTCTTTCTATAAGGCAAACTCATAATTATACTGTTGCATCCCAATTCATGGATAATGCCTTTTTTTTTTATATTTATAATTTAGCTGACCCAATCTGTGGATCCTCCCCAAGACCTATTATTTTTGATATTTACAATATATAAAGAAGAAAATCATTGATAATGACTACAAGGAAGTAGTCAAAATATCAGGAACAAGTATAATGTATTAGAATATATAAGTTCATGAAAATAAAAAAAGTTTTCAAACAGAAAAAAGGGAAAGAACAATTTCATTGAATTTTTCATGTATGAAAGATTATTTAGAACTATATTTTTAAAGAGAAATGGAGTCTATTTTTATTATTAATAATGATGATGATGGTTTTTTAAAAAAATATTTTTTAAAACAGTAACTTGTAGGAACTTTTTAAGAATCAGAAGGATAATAGCATTTCTTGGCAGAATATGGATATAAAGAAAGAAGAAAGATATATATAAAGAAAGAAATTCTTGATAATGACTACAAGGAAATAGTCAAAACATTGGGAACCTGTTGTATATAATGTATTAGAGTATATGGATTGATAAAAATAAAGTTGTTGTTTTTTTTAAAAGGGAGAGAACAATTTCATTGAATTTTTTATATAAAAAACATTTTTCTCTTCTATTTTACTTATTTGAATTAATAGTTATTTAGACAATAATTGAAAATGCTTTATTATTATTATAATTTATTATCATTCAACAATTATTTTATTATTTATTAATTTTTTATGATTTATTATCTTTCATTAATTACTTTATTGGATTTTATAAAGGTGTAAAGACAGTAGGCACAATAAAAATGTGTTAGGTAACTTTTACATATTTTCAGAAGATACAATATGGATACATTGATAAAATAGAAAAGCATTTTTTGTGAGATGAAACAAACCAGCATTGTCCCAGTATTTTACTATGACCCAAATTTGATTGAGTAATCTGGTGGTGGTCAATTTTTGGTCATGAATTTTTATTGATTTAAGCTAATTGATAACTGTGTTTGGATAACTTGGTGGGTATTGATCACATATAAATGTACATCTAATGTACCAAAGAGCAAAAAAATGAAAGTGATAACATTAATCATATATAAAAAACCTGAAAAAAGTTAGCAACTAATAGTAAGATTGTCCCAGAATCTGAAAAAAGATGTCATGTATTCTGTCCTAAATAGTCTGTAATGCAAGGCATTGATTTAGTATGTGATCTATCATTTCAGTTTTTCTGTGGCACATCAAAAGATTTATTATTTTTGATTGATAATTAATTTATTTCCTGAATAAATATTAATTTTATAAAATAATTAATACCCTAGTTTATTCTTTTTATTTTAAGCATCACCTAATTGACTTAATCTCTGGAACATATATGTGAGATAATAAAGATGAAAGGTATGAGATATGCAACAGTTTATATATATATATATATGATAATCAAAACAAGTTATAAATTTCGTAACCTGCTTTAAGCTTGCATTTTATGATCACTAGATGGAGCTTTACCAATAGCTCCTAACAAGCTTTTGTTTATATAAATGCTGAGAGAGATAGAATTCAAAATCTCTATCATTGTCACCCACCTCCAGACCAGCTGTTTTTAAGCTTATGGCTCATGTCAGTGAAGGGCTGGGAGACTAGAAACTAGATCTAAATCCCAACTCTAAAGTCAGCATTTATGAAACACATTTCTATCTGTTTGAAAGCATGAATTTATCAGACACATAATGTCTTCAAACCCAGCTTAACAAACTAGATAGCCATATGTATCTGAAATCAGTTCAGTTTCACCATATAGTAAAAACCTCTGCAATATATATCATTGCAAAAACCTTCAAAGGTACATTTATGATAATCAAAACAAGTTATAAATTTCGTAACCTGCTTTATGCTTCCATTTTATGATCACTAGATGGAGCTTTACCAATAGCTCCTAACAAGCTTTTGTTTACATAAATGCCGAGAGAGATAGAATTCAAAATCTCTTTCATTGTCACCCACCTCTAGACCAGCTGGTTTCGAGCTTATGGCTTACATCAGTGAAGGGCTGGGAAACTAGAAACTAGATCTAAATCCTAACTCTAATGTCAGCATTTATCAAACACGTTTCTATCAGTTTGAAAGCATGAATTTATCAGACACATAAAAGAGTGTTGGCTATCATTTATTTTTATATCTCATTTATATAAAACATTAATTCAACTTTCTACCAAGTTTTTCCATTAGTCTTATACAAAAATTATAAATGTTAGCATGTGCTTTTAAATCTATATTAACTCATTTCATATACAATTTTAAATCAAAAATTATTAATATTTTTTATTGCTAGAAAATGACAAAATTATATTTGTGAAAGTTTTACAAAGCCTTTATTAAAATAAACAGCATATTCTTGTACTTTTAATGTTTAGATAGAATCCTTGGTATATTTATTTTCTTTTTCGCATTTAGAAATGTCTGGTCTTTGATTATAAAACTTTGTAAATAACGGTATTCACAAAGCAGTTTTTTATGTTAATACATTTTCAAGATTTAAATATATATATTTGATGACGAGTGAAGTTTAAAGCATGACTATTCAACTCATCTTAATTTTTTAGGTATTTTTCAAAGAAATCCAATTACATTTTATGCTCTGTTTTTCATACATCGCAGTTCTCCCTGCAACAATTCTAAATTTTTCACCAATCTGACACTCCGCTAAATTATATGGACACTAAAAATCTTAAAGGCTTATATTAAGTACATTAATTAATTTTAACACCTATAAAGAAAATAAGCTAATTAAATTACAAATGTTTTTTTTAATTATTCAAAAAAAAAAAAATCGCTTATGCCTCATATATACAGACAAATTTTAAACGAATATTTATATAAATTTTTTAAGTACTTATGCAAGCGTGCAATCGCAAAAAAAAATAGCCTTCAAAAATAAACTATTTTAAAAATTAAAAAAAACACTAACATAAAATGTCTTTATACCCACATATTGGTGTAGATGGATAGAAAAAGTGTTTAAATTAATAACAGATAATATTTAAATACAAGTATATCTATACTCAACTTCTAATTAGAAGAGATTCGAACTCAGACTTTCAAGATCCTATAGCTATCCACACATCTTATACAAGTGATATGCATGACCTCATACATGTGAAAAGGATGAATGATCTCCAATATAAGTATTTCGTGCTGAAGCAGCATTCATCAGTTGGTCCAGGTCATCATTTGCCACACATATATACACGAAATACGTCTATTGGAGATCATCCATTTTTTTCAGTGGGAGATGATCTGGACTAACTGATGAGTGCTGGTTCAGCACAAAATACGAATATTGGACATCATTTATCTTTTTCACATGTATGTGGTCATGTGTGTTGGTTGTATTAGATGTAATGGACAGCTATAAGGAGCTTGAAAATCTAAATTCAAATCCCTTCTTTTTGTAGATAATAATAAATAAAATCAGTTACTTTTTTTTAAAGATTTATTTAATTTTTTTTAATCGTCATGCGATTTTTTTGTCTAAAAATAAAAGCCTAATTTGAAATTGATTTTTAGCTTCTTTTTTTTTTTTTTTTTTTTAAAAAAAAACATATATATTTTCAAGGTTTTTACAACTTATTAATTTAAATCAAAAATGTTCATCTATTAATCGTACTTATACTTATTTATTTTATTAAAATATAACAAAAAAAAAAATCATTAGTTGCTAAACGAAAATATATATATATATAAAAGTATATACGAAATGAAAAATGTTTTATAAATTAAATTTAGATTATATAAAATTAATTAAAAAAGATTTTAAAAAACATTATCATTTGACTTGTTATAATGGAATAGGTCAATATCAGGTAAGCAATACTTTAGTTAAGAGATAGAGTGTAGGTAAATATTTGCAACTTCATAAATAGAAGCTTCTAATCAGAAGATCATAAAATAATATAATTTTATAATAAATAAGCTTATAAAAATGTACGAGTGATTTAAATATATGGGCATTACATATTTTTTATAATATATACTTATGTGCAGACATCAAATGCATTTTCTATTATTACAGCAACTTTTTTTTTAATCTTCTAATGTCAGCGAAAATTATGTATTTTTAGCTCAAATATAAAATTAAAATTATCAAATGCATCCACTACTTGGAAATACAAAAAGGGCATGAGATCATAATTCAAATTTTTTAAGAATTACTAAGAGATTAACTGAAGGCAACACAGACATTTGAAAATGTAAACATTTAAAAAAAACCTTATAACAACAATAAAAATTTAGCAAAAGTTTATCCAGATAAGATAAACTTATAATAAGAGTTCATAAGAAATTTAAGCACAAAAAATGGCAGGCATGAACCATTAACCTTGGACTTTGAGCTTCAGAGTCTGCCATTCTACATTTATACCAAATTATGCAAAGCAGTGAGCATGAAATTAAATGGTGTTCTCTTTTTCAAAGGCATTGAAAATGGGATTTTTAATTTTGACTTTTTGACACTATTATAATAATAAAAAATAACATTTTGTGATACCCAATTGAAAAAATTTGTAGCTATCCATATTAAACACATACCTCCTCTATTAGCTATGTATTTGAGATTATTCAAAAAATATATTCAACATGGATAGATTTTTTAAATATTTTTAAAATATTATGTTTCTATTGTTAAAGATAAATTTTATATCTGATATCTATTTTTGGAGTATTTATTATGATCTTAATAAAAATCTGTAACTATAGATACCTGAATTTCTTGACATGTTTAAATAAATAAAGCATTGTTTTATTACTACTATAGAAGATGATGCAAACAGAGTTGATCTTAAGGTAAAAAATATATTTATAGAAGCAGTTTATGGTTCAGAAAAATAACTATTCATCCATCTCAAACTAACTAGGTGAAAATTCAGTGATAATTTTAAATTTATAATGTTCACAATTGATTAAGATTTAAAGATATTTTAAAAAATGATGATTACTTAGTCTACTTAGACAGAGTAGCACTGTTGGAATTCTTAATAATATCACAGCTGAGAATCATTAAGTTAAAATCTTGTAATAACCTGCTCTATTTTGTTCAGATTCTCTCATTCTGAACTTTCACATAGTACTCTCAATCCTGGCTTCATTTAATCTATTAGTTGAAAATCTTCTAAAAATAATTATTAATTAAATTTTTAATAATAAAAATACAAATTAATGTTGTTTTCAAAAAATGAAATTATGTTTTATAGATTGCAAATATTTTATGCATTTAAATAAAAATATATTGAAATAATTTTTATATAAAAAAATGTAAAACAATCAAATGGTTTATTGCTCTTTGAGTCATGAAAGTCATAGAGATGAGATGTGATCCATATACTGAGTTTCAAAATCGGTTCTCTAGCATTGTAATAAACTTTTTAAAAACATGAATAATTTATAGTAGATAGATTTTTTAAAAAAAAAAAGATAACTTTTTAGTTGTTCAAAAACTATTTTTAACATTTCTAACTTATATGAGTATGTTAAATAATAATAATAAATAACAGTAATAATAATAATAATACCTTGCCATTGCTAAATTGATATTCTTCATGTGTCCAGGTTTGAACCCCAATAAAATCATCAAATTGCACAGTGTGTGAAACAAAAATCAAACAAACATTAATAATAAATATAAGTAAACTGTTTAAAACTATTTTTCTTTGGCAAAACTAATAATTGCTGGAAGTTTTCAAAAAAAACATTTGCTCAGTAGAAAAGTTTACCTAGCCGTGTGACCTGGCGAATAGTGCCAATACAATATCCATGCCATCACAGACCTCAGAATCTACCAAAACCTATGCCAATTCTATCAATGCTAAAAAGATTTGAAAATCAGCTAACAGTAATTTTTTTTATAGTTTTTTTCGAAGAATTAATGCAAACAATATTGAAGAGTTCTATTTACAAACATAAGAAAAATCAAAGTCACCTACCCAAGTTTAGAATACTGCTAAACTAAGTCATTTATTAACAGATTCGATAACAGTATACTGAGCTGATTATATATGACTTTCAGAAAATTGTTTTCCTCTCAGCCAATCATATCAGCCACAGATACAAATATATCACTATACCAATTTCTCAGAGCCCTGCAATATGAAGCCATTACTTTGCATGGGCCCTGAGATACAGTGCTGAGAATTGCAGAATATCCCAAACTCTGATATCTTATTCTACAATTTTTTCAAGATAATCAAAAAACCTTTTTCCAAACCATTATAAAATCATTAAGCAAATACAATCCCATCACTATGGATCCAGACTGGCAAAACAACATCAGTGTATTGAAAAATGCATACCTCATATATGATATCAAGGATTTCCAAAAGATGATGGAGCCATTTGGAAATGTCATTGTGTTTCAACTAGTATACTTTAGCAACACATCAGTTTCTGTCTGCAGCAATAACTTTGAATTTAAGCTCATGTTACATACAAATATAGATCCAAACAACATTTCCACCCAAATAGCAGAATAGGAGGTCACCCAATGCCTCTTTATAAAAGAACTCAAACTGCAATGATATTCATGTGGACCGCATAACCATCTTGCCACACATTGAAATATTAGCAGAGTCCACAAGCAAAACCACCATATGGTCAACACAGTAGTCATCCTGAAGATAACAATCACACAAACATACTTACCATGGTCCCAAATATTAAAAACAGTTCAAACACATTCTCAACCTGACAAACCACTTACCCCCACCATATTTCAAACCACAAATAACCTGACAAATCACTTACCCCCACCATATTTCAAACCACAAATAAAGTTAATTGCATTATAAATAAACCAAACAATGCACATGAGGTCAATTCAAATTTTCCCCAACACTTTCAATACATACATGCAAACTGTTTAACACACAACATGTTCCAGCAGCCACAGGTAGCACCATAACTGAATCATAGCAAAACAGCTCCAATCATATGACCAACACAAATATTCTGCATGTCACCAGAAACAATATCTCAACTTCCATTATAAAGGCACTCAGAACATGACTTCTGCTTATTGAACTGACTGACAAAAAATCCAAAAGATAACCCAGTCAAACAAAAAAGAACCAACATCCAAAGAGAACTAAAATGCAAAGTGTTACCAGTCCAAATATAATGACCAGCCCCCTACCAGAAGATCTCATTACAATAAAACCATTGACTCATGCCTACCAACCCTAAATAGATATACTCAATACCCACAGACATCACAACATAACATGAATACCATGGCTGATCTTCCACTCAAATACTACACCCAGATAGACATAGGGCCCCTTTCTATACAGTCATACCATTATATCAAATAATACTATGTTACAACTATCCATCTGCCAGACTTAGGATTTTACCAGCCAAACTAGACCTTATGATCAATTCAAATCACAAGACATGCTACTTATATGAGCAGCAACCACATGAATTTACACAGTCTATAAAATCTACCATTCAACACATCTATAACTAACAAACACCATGACATTTGAACAGGTTATAGCAGTTAAAAGCCATCAATTCCCAAATTGTATTTACTGGCATTTTCACAAACATTTGAATAATCCCTGCAACACTAACAAGAAAAGCACAGCTTCAAAACCTTGGAAAAACATGTCAAGTTTACTATCCATTCCAACACAAATGGCCAAGGATACATTACCAACAAAAATCCCCTCAAGAAAGTCAATGTACATACAAATAAAAAAAATACAGCTAATGGATTAGCATACCCTCAGCCAACTAGCCTGAATGCAACCATAAGAAAAAGGACCCTCAACAACACCCACACCATCTAAGTACCCAGTACTACCATGTAACCCTCTGCACCAATCCAAAGAACTTTGAACACTGATAGAAATACAATTTGAATCTCCAAAAGACTTATTTGTAAAGGTAAAATCTTTGTCAATACACATATGCATGTAATTTTGTACATAAATTATGCTCATAAACTCTATAGTTTAAGTATATGTAATTATGTCATTTCAATGTCCTACCACTAAACATCACATGATCAGCATTTCTTATGTTTGCTCATAACTGTTATTAATGTTTTCTAAATAATTCAATGCTCTTGACCCATTCAGAAACATAACCCTCCTCCTTTGATCTATGTAGTACTATACATTAAAACTGTGCATGTAAATAGAACAAACATTTTTGCAAGCATATGTGTGCCAAAAGAAATCATGTAAAATCATTTTGGTCTTAACAAAGTTTCTTTTTGAATAATTAAATATAATAATAATATATTAATATTAGTAGTTAAAGTTGCATTTGATCCAGTTAATATCAATGGCCTAATAAACATGTTAGCTAAAAACGCCATACCACCTAACCTACTACATGTATTAACCTATTTACTGCTGAATCATGAAATTCACATCACACAGTGGCAAAAATTCTTAATCATTCAGTCCTACCCAATCCATCTCACAAGGATAGCCTCTCAACTCCCTACTTATAACATTTTATATTAATCCACTGCTAATAAAATGCAGCAAACTTTCATAAGCATCCAGATATCAAGTATCTCACAACATATAGCATGCACTGCATATATGGACATTACTGTCTTCCTCCAATCCAAAAACAATTACCAATCCTACAGAAAATCCTTCAAGAACTTACATTCACTGACAAACTGAAGTTCAATCCAAACAAGATTATAGCCTGGTCACTCTATCCCCACACACAGATTTACTGGGGCAAACCTACAAACTTCCTTGGCTTTCAATTTTACATGGGCACTAATGCAGTAAAAACAATATACAAAACAAGTTGAAGAATGGCAGAAAGAATCACATCACTATAAAAAGCCTACCTATTCATATATTTAAAAGTGCTATTGTTTAACTAGTTGGTCAGCACCTGAGTAACTTACTCCATTCCAATAATAACATTCTCAAAAGCATTCACATCCAAGATCTCATCTTTCTGGAATAAGGTTTTATGGCAAACAAAAACCATGGGTGGATATATCTGCAAGATGACTTAGCCACCCACCCATGAGCAATGGATTAACATTGCACACCATCTACACTTTTATATTCAAAAACCACAAATCTAATAACTATATGCAGGCACTTCTCCACAATACACTATCTTCTTGAGATAACACAGACAGATAAACCTCCACACATACAGGGCTACCTATAAATTGACCTCAGCCACTTAAGAACAATATCCAATAAAATTCTTCAGTCTACTGGCATATCTATAATTTAATTCATTCAAACCTACCCCATGCCAACTCCTGAGTGCTTGGAATTAACAACAACTATTCAAAAAATTTAAAAAATGGTCCCTAGAGCAAAATATTTTGTATTCCTCATTAAAATCAATCTACACATGCTATCCATTTCATATTTTCTATGATACAGATGAGTGCATATCAACATACACTCATTTTGCACCTTATGCCATTGAGCTGAGGAAACTCAATAACACCATTTCATGACTGCTTGGCATTGGACAATATTTAATATAACATGTTCAAAGCTTTAGAGATCCCACTGTCACTCTCCAGTATATCACTACCGCATTCAACAAGGCCTCCACACCTATTCATTCTCTAAGCATTTTGGTGCACTAGCTACACTTTTGTCTTTAGTGAGAACACAAGACACCACATTTCTATATTCTACAACAAACTGACACAGCTTAAAAAAAGAGATAACAAAGGAACACATCCTGATATTATTTTCTGCCACCTGGTTTCTCCTTAAACAACAATTAAGCCACTGATTAATCACAAATCATACCACAGTTACAATTGTACCTACATCCACTCTCCATTAAAAAATCCACTGCCATAAGTTAACAGTTACCTTGTACCCATCAAAATTTGCATCATATTCTATTGTAGCTATATAACATCATAAAACTAAACATACACCATGATGGAATATTGCAAGCCAGTGCATCAAAAGCAACCAACCATACACTATCAACTAGTTTAACACCAAACTAAGGCCAAAACTACTCCCTCACAACCAAGATTCAAACATACCCAATCAAGCACCATGAACATAACTAAAATGGCTCTGATAGAAAATGCCAATAACCTAAATGTTAACCAACTCACTAATACTTAGTGAATAATACCACACAAAAATATACACAATCCACTAGCAATAAACTATATACATTTTACCAATGTAATGTATACTTATGCACCTAAAGCCCTTTAAATTATTTCATCATCCCATGCACAAATGTAAACCACCTACCCCATTAAAATATATAACAATGTAAGCATATGTGTACACAGACAAATAATCCTTAATATGAAATAAAGTTCTTTTTTGAAACATAATAATAATAATAATAATAATAATAATAATAATAATAATAATAATAATAATAATAATAATAATAATAATAATAATAATAATAATAATAATAATAATAATAATAATAATAATAATAATAATAATAATAATAATAATAATAATAATAATAATAATAATAATAATAATAATATGGTTTTTAGTATTTGTACTTTGACCTTTGTAGCAAGTAATACTATTTGAACCTATATCATCGTTAACCTGGAAAATTTGTACATCACTGCTGACATTTCCATATGTTTGATTAGGATTTGGATTTTGGTTTCTTAAGCTCTTGATATTATTTGAGCTCATGTTCTTGTTGATATGAGGATTTTTAAAAAATTTGTAGTTTGACCTTTGGAGAAAGTAATATTATCTGAATCTATACTTTGGTTACCATGGAGAATTTGTGCATCACTATGACATTTCTGTATGTTTGTTTAGAATTTGGATTTTTTTTCTCTGAAGCTATTGATATTATTAGAAATTATGTCCTTGTTGCCATGGAGAGTTCCCACATTGTTGCTAATAAAATACAAGTTCTCAAAAATCATACGCAAATGTCATCAGCAACAAAATACAAACATTCCATAGTAACAATAATATAATCCCAAACACTCCAATGTCAATTCCATGGTTTTGCATAACTATTCTCATTGATATCACAGATTTGCATCTAAATATACAACAATTTCACCCATCTTCCTTCCACCATTGACTGGACATCAGAAACATTAGCAAGTATTAGTGACAGATTTCTCAGCACTATTGTCTAGGAACTTTAAACAACATTTAAACAATTGTTTTCACCCCAGACTCTGATGCTGTCAGTCACTGATATGAATGTATCTCTTTACAAATTCCCTCAGCAACTTCTCTTTGATTCTTAGTTCGATATATTTCAAATACACTTTACTTTAGTGCTTCAAAGTTTTTTGAAAAGTATTATAATAATGCATATATAAAAGATGAAATTAACATATTATTTTATCTTTTATATATACAAACAAATTAAAGTGTGGTATCATTTTCTTGTAAATAACCTAGAATGTGTTTTAGCAGTGATGTTGCTAGGAAAACTATTAATTCCCCATTGATAGTTCTGCAAGTCTAAAACACGTTTTTCTCTGGTTTCCAATAATATTTTTTTTCTTGAATTTAATATATATATATATATGTTGTCTGATTGGTGAATGTATGTTTGTTCATAAGGTTGTCATATGATGTATAGAATGTTTGTTTGTGAGGCAGGCTATCACATGTCAAACCAATTAAAAAACTATTACATTTGTCCATAGGTAATGCTGTAAAATTCACAATTGAAAAGTAAATTTAAAAAACTTTAAATTTGTTTTTATAAATAAATAACTATACCTAACTAAACCATAATTTTATGTGAAGGAAGGTAATTCCACCATTAATAACAGTAATTTTGTCATCCTAATGCTGTCAAATTCACATATCACATATAACAGATCCATTTAAAAATTTAAATTTTAATCTAGTTTTATCAGCTAAGTCCAGGAACCAAAATTATTAATAAAGCTAAATGTATTAATAGTTTCCCAGCTACATTTCTGAAGGTGGGTTGTTCCAAACATTTTTAAAAAAATTTTTAATTGGGAATTTCTCACATTTATTTAGATGTCAAATTCACGATAATAATCAGGTTACAAAACAATTACTAAAATTAAATATTATATATATAGTGATATGTAATAATATTATAATTCGATGTCTGTATTTCTTCAAAGCAAAATATGTAATTATATAATTGAATATTTATAAATACAGTAATCAGATATATTTAAAAAAATTTAAATTTTAACTTGCTGTTGTTAAAAAGATTTCAGAAATCGAATCAAAATTGCAAAGTAGATAATAATGTTTCAGCATCCGTTTTTTACGATCATAATAATTCATGTACTTACGGTTTTAAGTTCAATTACAATAACGTTAAAATATTGCAAATTTGAAAAAAATAAAATAAAAATAAAACAAGTTATGCTAATATACAAATACAAACATGATTTAATTAACAGGCAGGCAGCAAACATTAAGATCACAGAATTGTGGGATGGTTAGCTTTTAAAAGTGTTAGTTGACAAAGACTACTGAGGATAGTCGAAAGCCTCCTAAGTGGATAACATTTTTAAAATGTATCTGATTACTGTATTTATAAATATTCAATTATATAATTATATATAGTTATATTTATATAGACTTTGAAAAATTATAAGTGTAAATTAAATTTTAAAAAATAAACATATAATTAAATCTTTAAATTTTTTTATTAAAGCAACCAATTAAAAAAGCACTGCCTTTATAGACCTGGTATATCTATTTAACAATAAAAGCTATTATTGGAAACTAATGTAAAAACTTTAGGGACTATCTGCAATTGATCGGTAGTTGTTTTTTGTTTTTTTAGCAAAATCACTGCTCAAACACATTTCTTCCTTATTTATAAAGAAATGACATCACACTTGCTTACATAGTAAATTCATGAAAACAATCTATCATATACAGCACTTCAGGGAAAGGGTGTGAATTATTATTCACAGGATGTTAAATGAAGTTGTGAATCTTCTGTAATCCTCCTGCTTCTAAAAATAAAGATCTGGGTTTCAATTCTTATAATTGAACTAGTAATGAAAGAGAATTTTTTTTATCTACTTTTATTTCCAAATTAAATTCAAGACAAAAAAAGCTATTACTGGAAACTAGAGTAAAAAGTGGTTTAGTCTTGAGAACTATAAGTAGTGATTGATGGCTTCCCTAGTGAAAACATTGTTAAAATTCATTTCTAGTTTACTTACATGGGAATGATTCTACACTGTTTGGGTCGAAAGGATGGGTGGATTCATTCCATCTTTTCTAAAAAACTATATCTTGTGTCTGGAAAAGTGAGAGTATTCATTTATAATTTATCTTTAAAGTGCATGTGCATTGGCTTAATTGCTAATATCACTATTACAATATAAAAACATAGCACTATATAAAATAATATCTCATAATAAACTCAAGAAAATGCTTATTCTAGTATACACACACATACACACCATTGTCTTTTTCTATATATAATTATAAATAGTCATAGTAAACGACATGTAATTTAAAGAAGCAACTGCTACTGTCATTGAATATATATATAGTTATAAGGGACTTGAACTCAGAGTTTTAAAATCCCCACAGCTATCAAATCTATCTTATATAACTGATACACATGACCACATATACGTGAAAAAAAAATATCCAACATACATTATTTCGTGCTGAACCAGCACTCATCTGTTGGTCCAGATCACTATCTCCAACACAAATACTTCTCAGTTTATATTAAGATAGCAAATTTTCAAGCTTTAATGGACAACCTTCAATCTTCTCCACTCTCCAACTCTTCAGCCATCATATCATTGAAAATCTGAGGATGAAATACTAAAAGCCTTTGATGATGTCACTATTTTTGTCATACCTATGTTGGACTTAAGTTAAGTCAGTCTGGCCCCTCACACATAGAACCTTAATATGTCCATTTAATTATATAAAAGAGTGATGGACAGAATACAGGTTGAATATGTAACATTTTCAATGATATGGATGGCTGAAGAGTTGGAGAGTGGGGAAAATTGAAATTTGTTCATTGAAGTTTGAAGATTTATTATCAAAATATAAACTGGAGAAGTGATTGTCTATATGTGTTGGAGATGATGATCTGGACCAACTAATGAGTGCTGTTTCAGCATGAAATATGTATATTGGAGATCATTTAACTTTTTGACATTTATATGGCCATGTGTATCAGTTGTATAAGATGGATTGGATAGCTGTGGGAACTTTGAAAGTCTAAATTCAAGTCCCTTATAATTACATTAAGTTTAGTGTAGACAATGTACATGTATTTAAATATTGTATGTACACGCACACAATGACATAATCAAGCGAAGCTTAGCAGTTTTAAAAAATAAAAATAAAAAACAAATAAATTGAAAAATAATTGTTATGGAAACTAAATAAGTTAGTAGTTATAATAAACAATAAATATCTGCCTTAAATGATTTTTAGATATCGAGAAGAAAGTCCTTACGAAATAAAAATAAAAAATAGGATTCATATTTTGATTAAAAAAATATTGGCTTTAAATACTTTTTTTTTTTAGAAAATATGTTTTTTAACTATAGCTTTAAAAAAATATGACAATTTCAACACATTTTAGAATAATTTTCCGTTGTTTGTTTTTTAATATTTGAGTTTCACTTATTATAATTACTATAATTACAATATCAATAAAAACTATCAGTAAAAGCTATTAAAATATTTTTTTAAAAAACAATAATTCTATATTCTTCTAATATAAAAGTTCATATCACAACTTTAAAAAGTGTTTTATTTTTACACTATCTGCAACATAGTCATGATTTTTAATCCGGCTGTTGGTGGATTATCCAATATTAAGATTAGCAATCTCTAAACTTGTGAATAACAACAATGCAAAAATAAAAAATATCTGATCTGAAAATATATTAAAGGTGAGATAGAAAAATTAGTTAAGGAACAGCGGTTTCCTTCTATTCTAATTTAAAAATAAAAGAATAAAAAATAAATTTATTGACTTAAAACAAATATATCTGATTTCTATTACTAGGTCGTTTGATCGGTAAAACCTAAATAATATCAGATTTTTAATTCTATTTAGTAAAAAAAGCCAAACCGTGCAGGAGGTGCCATCTGTAGATAAAATAGAATTGCTAAGTGTTTGATATTTGTACAGTTCAAGCAGTATAAAAATTTACAAACCAAACAGTTATCTATCTGTTCTATTGCTAAGATTAAGATAAATATTCTCTACTAAAGTAACCTGTAGTTAGATGTTAAAAATAATCTGCAACATAATTTTTTTTAAAATAATAAACCATTTAAACCGGTCAAAAGTTTTAAATAAATAAATACAACTTTTTAAATTTTTTTAAAAACTTTTAAATTTGAACTTGGCTCCGAAATAGTCTTGCGAAGTAAAGGAAAGTAGTAAATGTCTAACTTAAGAGCACATATTATCACAACATTCGTAGATTACGATATATCGAAGATCAAAAATTTATCTTTGAAATTGAACTCAGAGAAATCTCTATGCAATTTATTGTAGTGGTAAAGTGGCAAATTCAAAAACTGAAGTTGCCTGGTCGATTTTCAGACGGTTGATCAAATTGAAAAAAAAAATGAGATCATGTTTTCTAGGATTATTTTAATTAGAAGTAAATATAACTGACAGCACTAATCGATTAAAAATAAAATATAATAATGGATTATTTATTTAATTATAATATTTTATTGTTATATTTTTTGTTTAAAAAATATTTGTTCTTTATTTAGTGTATGCTTGATTGACCCTTAGTTTTAATTTTCATAGAAGAAAACTATAGCAGTTGACTCATTTGTAAAATAACTTACTAGTAAGAAAAAGTTACTGATTAAAGAGAAACAAAAAAAGATTGGAAAAGATTCAAATATTACTAAGATGCCATTTTTACCATGAATTACCATAAGCATTATGGCTTCAGTGGCAAATCTCAGAACATTAATTTAAAATTGGTAGGTTATCCACTAGTGAATGATACCACTAAGTTTAGCATTATAAAACAAAAACAAAAAACCTACAAGTTAATTTAAATAATAATTATAGCAAACATAAAATTTTACAAATGCTTTTCTCATAAAATTTAATTCTTGCAAATATATTTTTTTAAATACTAATCAATGATTTTCCATAAGAGGAAAGAAACATATCTATATTAATGATATTGCTTTGGCATCATAAAAGAGATTATTCACTAAAATAAAAAAGGTTTTATTAAGGGTATGAACAATTTAGAAATTTTATTCTACAAAAAACTCTTTATTGATTAAACTTTTCATCTAAACTACTTCTTACAAACTCATCATAAGATTTTGCAACTAATATTTTAAAAGTAATTCTATCATTTTTTTTACTTAAGAGATAGCTTATGAATAATCGCCTTCAAATATTGGTTGCCTATAGAGCTACAATATAAGTACTATAAGGAACACTTTTCTTAGACCATATTTTACTGATGATTACTGTAAATCCATTTGTAGAAAATGTTTTCACATCAATTAATTAACAATTAAATATTACTACGAAAATTTTTATGAAAAACCTTTATCTTTTTTTTTTTTTTTAAATCTTTGTAGGTTTTTTTTACACATTTTAAACAGATATTAAAAGATAAGTTGCCACATATAAAATGTATATCAAGTTTATTAATGTAGATTAGGCAAACTATTAACTCAATATGTAATTTTACCACTTAGCATATGCCTCAAGTTAACATTTTTATAGATCTTTAGACAAAAAAGTCTTTAAACAGCAGAAAAGATATGCTAAAAATAGATTTCCCTCAAAATCTCACCCCTTTTCAGATCTAATTTTAATCTTACCAAATATTATCTGAACATCATCAACAAGTTCAAAACCAATTATGGCTGCTGTTTTTATCTGATTCAGAAATCTATTTAACATTTTTTGATTGTGCAGCTGTTTTCTAACAAAAACATTGACAGCAATAATAATTACTGCCAATGTGGATGTGTAGTAACAAAATTGATCTTGATAACTATGTAACTATTTATTTTCTGATTGGGATCTCTACAAATTACTTTATTATTAACTATTAATTACTAATACTATTGCTAAAATAAAAGATAAAGAATAAACAGAATACTTCCAATTGTTACATTATAGCAGGGATGCCCAACCCGTAGCTCACGAGTCACATGTGGCTCGCGTAACTGTTTAATGTGGCTCGAATTGCACTCTTCAAAAAAGTAAACATTTTTACAATACAAACAATAACGATATGCAGTGTCAGGTTTCACATTAAATAAAATATATTTTTCCTGTAATTGTAATTTATATGTATGTTACCAAATTTTTAATAAATAAAATGTATTTACATTTTTTTTTCTTTTTAACATGTTACACCATTTTTTTTTTTTGCTGTACACGTTTGATTTGGTGCTATATATATATTGTGTTTAGTGCTCTTGTATATATTGTTGTTTTTATCGAGAAAGATCCTTGTAGACGTTTGGTTTGGTGCTGTATATATATATTGTGTTTAGTGCTGGAAATAGTTTTTATCGAGATAGATCCATGTACACATATATTTTGCTGTATATATCGATGTTTAGTGCTGTAAACAGTTGTTTTTATCCGTGTACACGTATATATTTTTCTGTATATATATATTGATGTTTAGTGCTGTAAATAGTTGTTTTTATCGAGATAGATTCGTGTACACATATATATTTTGCTGTATATATTGATGTTTTCATCGAGAAAGATCCGTGTACACGTTATTTTGGCCACATTAGAAACGGCGGATTGATACCAATGTGAATAGGTCGCCCCCCCCCCCCACCTATCTCCCTACATTGCAGGTTTAGTACCCAAGTACCATGTTTATAAATGTAATATGAAAAATGTAATATATAATTGTGGCTCCCCAAATTTTTTTAAATTCTCAACTGGCTCGCGTCAAGTTAAAGGTTGGGTACCACTGCATTATAGCAACAACTCAAAAATAGAGGTCTTCCCCACCATATCAAAATACTAAAAACAGACTTAATAAAAGCATTCTGACCTTTAGCTGCCTAATGAAATACTACTTGACAATATAATACAAAATTTATGGCTTATTTTAAATTAATTCATTAATGGAAGTTTAATATTTTATTTTGCCCAAATGTAGATTAAAAGTTTTATAAATAATCTACCTTCATGTTTTCTCTCATTTGAATTTTCTATTCACTGAGATTTTATTTTTGACAGATTTTTTTATTCATATCATTAATAAAGTATTAAACATAGTTCTCTTCTTTTCATGGTATTTATAATAAAAAAATTGATGAATAAATAAATTAAAGATAATGCTAATACTCTTTATTTGGAGAAAACATTAAAAATACTAAATACAACTTTAAAGTCTTTTCGATGTATAGATGCTAATGAATAGTGTTTAACAATATGCTATCCTATCACTGGTTAAGAATGTTGGATGGTCTAGATAGTAATTGGAATGTAATTGAAATTAATATTAGGCGTGCAGCACTTACAAACATAAGTTATTAGTAGATAGAAAAATGGTGCCTTTCATGTTAAAGTATATTAGTTACATACAGTATAGGTCATATTCCAAACATAATCGTAGAAAAGTTTATGCTCATTTTTTGGAAGCTTTAATGCTAAAGTTCAAAAAATATTTAACACTAAAAATATATATTTACATCTTTAAACTGATCATGTTATTTATGCATAAAATTCTTTTAAAGGATTTATTATCTATCTATTCAAATAAATGTATCCTTCAATTCACTAAAAAAATGTTTAAATGTTTCTCTGTAACTGTTATTATTATTAAATTGATTAAGAAGTGTGTTTTCCCCTTCTAGATAGAACATCTAAATTAATGTGAAATTATATATATATTATTTAACAACAAAAGTTTAACGGCTGGCAAAATATCTGAAAAATGATTGCGTGACCAAAACTGCAAAGGAGTTAGTCATTTGACGAGCATGGCCTGTTTATATATTTTGATGCCTTGAAATGTATATTAAGGATCTAAAAAAGTGTTATTATAATACTATTAAACCAGTGAATGGCACATTTATATTTTACTGCTTATATTTCAAACAGATGGAAAGAATATTCGCATAGCTTTGTACTAATAATCTGAGAATTTAGAAGACTACTTTTAATGATACCCTGCAACTTATTTAGAGTTGATCCAGATTGTCGAAATTAATAAGACTATTGTAATTTTAAAAATAAAGACTTCAGGTATTGATGAAATATCTAGAGCGCTTTTAAATTATGGAAATGATAAAATAGGTTACCTACAAATCAATTAAAATTCTTTTAGAAATAGATGAAGCCATAAAGTTGAAAATGCTTTTATTCTGTCAATGTACAAAAATATAGAAGATAAAACGATTAGTTATTATCAGAAGCATCACTGTCACTCACTATAGTAAAAATATGTTTAATGCTTTTAATAAATAGGTGGTTTTTAATCATAAATGAATAATTTCTAGAGATTGAGTGTAGTTTTGAAGATTAAAAATACAATAGACATTGTTTTTGTTGCTAAACAAATGTAAAAAAAATAGTGTCTTTTTTTAAATAAGACATTGCAAATATAGAATTTACATATTGCTTAAAATTTATTAATTTGATTAAGACACTAATTCAGTTAATGATAATGATTAATGATAATGTTTAAAATTAGCTTAAGTAATTATTTAAGTTTATATTATTCAATTACTACCTGGCTGTATAAGAAGGTAAGTACTGAGAATAAAAAATCTGAGGTTTTTGAATGCTCCAACTCCGTTGGCCATTTTTATGGATGGATTTTGCAACACTGGTACCTTTATGAAGCTGGCGTTAGATGCACTGTAGATTTTGTAGTGGGTGATTTAATTTGCATCAATTCCAAGCGAAAATAAGAACATTTGCCATTTTACCTTCTAATTAAAACCAATGAAGTTCAATTCTTATGCTATTTTTGCCAATTTAAAACATGATCTACAGAAAGTTTTTAATATTTTTAATGACATCTATAAATTCTTTGATTTAATAATTGATGCTTTTAATTAACAACTAGTAATAAAAGAAAAATGTTCAATAATTTTTTGCTTAAATGGCTTTCAGCAATATAATGGAATAATGTCCTCGTAACATTTTAAGCGTTAAGTGATATTTGGGTGTTAAAGCCAACACTAGTGCATTTAACAAGTTAAAAATAAGTATTTTAACATAGCTACTTTTTATTTAAATTAATTAACTGTATATACTGCAGCAACTTTTATTGTATATAAGTGTGCTAATGATGATAATGATTTTATTTTAGGATATTTCATAATATTTTTAAAATATGATCAATAGACCAATCTGTATATTTTTCATCTAGCTGACTATGATGATATTAAATTTTAAAAGCACATTTTCATTGTAGTAGGTTTGTTGAAACAAATGAATAGTAACCAATTTCCTGAAAAATATTTTGTTGCAACTTAAGAAGAAATATATCATGAAATAATAATAAAATAATTTATAATAATTACATAACTGAATTTTTATCAGAAAAAAATATACTATTTTTTATAAAGTATAGAGGATTTGAACTCAGATTTTCAAGCACCCTTCAACTATCCACACTATCTCATACAACTGATACATATGACCACACACATGTAGAAAAGATTAATAATCACCAATATATGCATTTCACGCTAAACCAGCACTCATCAGTTAGTCCAGATTATCATCTCCCACATATATATATATATAATCAATGCTCAGTTTATATTAAGATAGCAAATCTTCATGCTTTAATGGACAGGCTTCAATCCACTGCAACCTCCAACTTTTTCAGCCATCCATATCATTGAAAATCTGATGATGAAAACTCAAATCCTATGCTGATGTTAATATTATTGCCATGCCCATGTTCAAATCCTCTATACTTACAATTAAGCTCCCAGGTTTGTGAAGAGTGCCTGGTTTTCAAATATTTCTTATAAAGATTGACTTATTTAAAAAAACTAAAAACAGAGCAAAAATAAAGGCATAAGCCAATAGGTAAGATAATAAGATATTTAAAATAATCACATGTAAGCTATAACTTATGTAAAGATAATAAATATTTAAATAAGTCATCTTGACATTAATAAAATTAATATAGTAAAAATTCAGTACCTGCTTATATGATAACAGAAATTGCTTATATGTTACTACTATTAACATCAATAATGTGCTGCATGGTTTGGAACAGTGATAAAATGGCAAACTCTGGATCTTAAAATCTTCAGACCGAACCTAGTTCTATCATTTCTAAGAACTCAAACGTTTTATGAACTACCAAGCAATAAAGCTATTCAATATTTTTTACATCTTTAATAAATGGAAATGTTTTATGGATATAATTGTAGGCTTGAATTCAGCTCTTTGGTCTATATATCGAATGTAAAACAGAATTTAAAAGCTTGTCGATAAATTTAAAAACAATAGTAATAGAAATTCATCAACAGCAGCATTCAACTAGCATTACATATTCATCCCTTTATGTGTCATATAATAGACCAAATGGCTGAGCTTAAATATAGTTACTCTTGACTTGATTTCCACTGAGTACAAATTATTGCCATAACAAAAAATGCTTTAGTTTCAAACTAAGGATATTTTTCAATTTCTTCTATTTATTTATCAATATTAAATTGATTTTGAGGAACAACTTAGATATAGTGATTTTATTTGATATTTGTAATTGATACACCGGATATTTTTATAGAGATGCATCCATAAATATAACAACTTACCTCTCATACAGTTTATTGATATAATGATTCAGTGATAACGTAAATAAAAATTTACAACTCATATTTTTGTATTTTTTAATTACTAATTTTATATATTATCATTTTCAAACCTCTAAATTATTTCTATTAGCATGTTATCATTTGCTACCAATCTGATAATAGACATTAGCTTGTCATATCATTCTATTTATATAATTATGTTGTAATTGATGACAATATCATAGATTACTGAAAGTTCAAGTTTACTTTAGAAATTTTTTATTTCATGACATGATAGAATCATAATAAAAACACTCATTATCATTAGTGTTATAAAATATCTCAGAAACTCCTATTGACCTTCCTACTTTAGTAAATATGGTTGATTTCACTTTAGCAACCTTAGTCTGACTATGCCACTTCCTTTATGATGATTTCCAGTGTATTTTTGCAAACTTTATTATCCAACGTCTAAAGTGTTTTAAAATCTTGATGCAAAGGGGTGTGTGATTTAATGTATAAACCAATTAGATATATAATAATGCCTCATTAAAATATACTTAACTTCTGGCTAGAATTAATTATGTCTTTTACACATTTTCAGTTTTTGAATCATTTTTTAAAAACAATTCTCGTTTGTATTTTTTCAACTAACTTAAAACTCTATTCTATTTTCACATTTTTACAGATTAAATGCGATTTACTTTGTCGAACTTTAATTAATTGCAGATTATCTACTGAGTCATATCTATTGATTTTCATATTTCTGATTATTTTATAGATGGAACAGTTTCTTTGATAAGCAATACATCTTAAAAATATATTTTATTGTACAATTTAATTATAACAATATCTACTTGTGGTTATGATTATATATTGTTAAAATTCTTTAGTATAGGATTATACGAAAATCTTAAAACAAAGCATGCAACTTTATGTTTATCTAAATCAGCAATGATTATTGCAGTGACTTATATTTCAACAAACAAATTATTTTCATAAAAAACATGTGTTTGCAAAAGTGGTGGTGTTTATATATATTAGAATGCTTTACCAATGATATATACATCAAACATGAAACCTTGTGAAAATCAATTTCGCATATAGAAATAGTGGTTATACAAAAAAAAAGTCTATCTCTTTATAAAGTTAATACTACAATTAAAAAAACATTTTTTAATTCATATTCAAAAAAAATTCAAATTCAGTAAGTCAAATTAAAAAAAAAATTGTTCAGCATTTGTTGTAAAAGTACTATTTGAAACTTATACATGCATCACACCCAAAACCGTCACTTCCAATGTTCAGAATTATTAATGAACTTAAACAAGGCAAAACTCTCCATACAGTAGTGCCACCCTGTGCCAACCAGAGTAATCAATGGATGCCAAAAGGCTTGTGCATAAAATCCCTATCTAATGCCTACTCATCCAATATCCCCAGACTAGTTTCTGGCTTGTGGCCTTTGTCAGTGCCTTCTGGCATCCATTGATTACTCTGGTTGGCACAGGTGGCACTACTGTATGGAGAGTTTTGCCTTGTTTATAAACAATTATGTGCTAGTATAAGAGATGGTGATCATGTGATGCTTAATGATTTATTAATGAACTTCTGAGCAATAAACCCATTTGATTATTATAATTTTTATCTTTAAAATGAATAATCCAGAGTGAGTCCATAACTTTCATTTTATAATTATTTATTCTTTATATACCTTGTATTTTTGTTTGTTTTTTTAAGAAATTAATAAAAAAAAAAAAAATACAAGGTCATGATTGGCTTATTCAAATTTGTAAAATTATCAGCTATTTTCATTTACAAGCTTAACTTCATGTATTAAAAGAATGATGAAAGCAAAAGAGCTTCATAGTAAGCAAAAAAATCGTAATTATTATTTATTTTCAATACAAAAATTCAATTGCAATGCAGAAATATAGTGAATTCATATGTGAAAAAATTGGTGCATTACTGTAAAACCTTTGCTACCTCTGCTCTATATAAAGAATAGTATAGATATGTTTCAACTTTATTAAATTTAAAGTTCTTATCAGAGCTTAAAGAATAATAATTTTTAATCTTATAAACAATGATTAATATTCATTTAAATGTTGATTGAAATATGATTATTATGAATAAATGCGTATATGTTTCTATAATGTTCATTAATAAACAGACTATGCAGAGCCTATTCTAAATGGGGAAACCTGGTTGACTAAAATGCACTTTAAGGGTCATAGGTTTGAATTTTTACTGCCTACAATGGCAGCTGTATATTTGAAACTTAATTGTTTTTATAAGATTATAAAATATTAATAGTGATAATAAATAGTCATAATAACAACACAAAACATACTTTCAAAATTTTGGTTCATTGAGGCAAAATTTCAAGATTTCTTAATTAAAATCAACCTGGACTCCCTCCCTACAAACTCATTTCTGGCATATAGGAGAAATTTCAAGAAGATCAATCCTGTGTGCCAGGTATGTGAGAGAGAGGAGGAATCAATTGACCATATTTTTCTTAAATGTCGCATTATGTCCAATTATAGATCGATATCTCATAAATGGTACAGCAATACAAGTTCACACTACAAATCAATTAAAGATTATATAGGTCAGGGTCTATTTACGGACATGACTGGCAATTTTCGTGAATTATGCCCTGTGGTGTGTCAGATGTAAAGTCACAATTGAAGGAATGAGAGACCCACATGGGACTAAATTTAAGAATGTCATGGAAAAAATCATGAAAAAGGACCAACTAATTGCTCCAAGCTATATCACAAGAGCAACATGGGAGAAGGTTGGATCTACTTTACTTCAAATAGATATGTAATTGATATCATTTTTGTATTTGTAACATTCAATATAGCTATAGAATAAAAAAATTTTCTTAAAAAAAAAAAAAAAAAACATACTTTCAATTATTACATAAACATTTTCATTTTAAATTTGAAAATTTTAAATGATTAGCAGTTGAAAATAGTCATAAAAACAGCTGAAAGTAGTTCTGTATTTTCATAATGATTATGAATATTTATTTAACACCATCAGTATTTAATGGTCTTATTTATTATTATTGCTACTTTTAAAACATTTAACGGATATTTGCTTTATATATATATATATTAAAACTTTTAAAAAATAATTGCAATATATATATAATAATAAACTCGTTTTTTTAAAAAAAGTTCGATGTATCAGTATAAAAATAACCAAACAAATGTATGCGTTGTGTGGAATCTCTAATAGCAACATATACAGCATGATATTTCATTAAATAAATTGCCAATGTGCCAATTGGGCTAGATTAATGAACATGTCCCTTACAGAAAACAAATCACTAATAATGCTATTTATTATATGCAGTCTAGTTTGAGAATTAAAAACGTGTCAGATCATACTCTCTAAATATAGACATTATTGAAATCTAGTATAATATATATATTTCTTAGTATGCAAAAACTTATTTCAACTAAATATTGGAATGTAATATATGTAAGAACTATTTTACTACATAACAACTATATTCTAACAAGTTTAGCATTTCTGAAATAGCTAAAAAAAAAAAATATTCATACTTTTATCATATAAATCTTAGTGCAAAAATACTTCTATTTTATAAGTCTCATTTTTCTGCACCAACTGTAAAAAAAAATTTGTATGCTGTGCATACCATTTGCATTTTTTGATTAGCACAACAAACAGTTTTTTTTATAGTTTTTTTAACGATCATATGCCTTTATTAACTGATGATGATTATAAAATTGTTTTTTAATTCTCTTTCAGCATGGGTATTTAGTTCTAATCCCAACCTTATGTATGAAAATAATAAAAAGCAGAACTTATTTGAATGCTTCTTGTGGGTATATGTAAAAATATACAGAGATGTGTTTATATTTATATAATCAATATTCGTGCATACAATATTCTTATAAATTGTATTCATTATAATTGTATACTCTTACAAAGGTTATTTTTTAAAAGATTATCTAATTGCATTTGATCTACCTTCTTGATTCTTTTATAAATGATTTTTAAAATCTAAACCCGTAAACGGAAATGGAATTAGAACTAAATTGGATTTATTGTTATTAATATTACGATCAGTTAGTATTCTTTTTAAAATAAATAACCCGAGTTTAATAGGGGAAAAAAACGTTTTCTAAAAAAAAAAAATTTAATTAAAAATACCAACTATGATTATAATAATTTTAAAACTTTGGGAAAAAGTATTTCATAATAGTTTATTAAAATAAAAGATTTATTGAAATATAAAACAAATAAGATCTTATTGTTAAAAATTTATATAAAGTAAATTACTATATGTGTGTTTATATTATTGTAGCTATATATATATAAAAAGCAATAAAACCATAAATTATCATTTGAATCTTTTAAAACACTAATCAAACCTAATTCCCAGTTTCAAATAATATTAACAGGATCTAAAATCACTTTCTTGATTATTAAATTATAGTAATCGTAATATTCTCTTAATATATATATATCTAACAACCAATAAGAGAAAATAATTTTTATTATATAATTTTGTGTTAATAGAAGAGCATTTAGATATATTATCATCTATTATTGCTTCATTAGAATATGAAGAGCTTTCCGGATTTAATCCAATTTTTTCGATTATAGATTTTTTTTCCCTACATCATTCAACTTTTTTATCTCAACTAATCATCTCATATAAATCTCTTTCCAAGTCTTTTATAGTCTTTCAGGATTCAGTTTGACTCTATTTACTCATCTAATGTCATTTCTTCTAAATAACATATCAGGTCAATTCTATTTCAGTTTTTGAATTTTCTCACTAAATCATTGGCGTCTGTTTGTTTTTCATCCATGCATTTTGTATTCACCACGTCATATTACTTTCATCAAACAGTGCGTGATACAAAGCCTCTTTATTGATCTTTTATTAAGAAATTAATTCTTAGAGTCCTAAGTAAGTTATAATAAAATGCATTTACTAAAAACTATTCTTTTTTAGCATTTATTCTTTAATTTTTTAAATATTAAGTTATTTTTATTAAAGCGCTTCGCCATATTTATAGTTCTATGACTAATTTCATGCAGACCAAAATATTTATATTTGTTAACTTTCTTTCCTTTCATAGCCAACAAATTTTTATTTCTGATTTTTGAATATTACTTTAATCTTTTTAGCATTTATCTTTAGTCCATTTTTTTGATTTTTTTTTTGTTTTGTTTGATAATTCTTGTTACATTTTCTAAAACTCTAAGGCATTATCTGCAAAACAACCACATTATCTAAAAAATACAGACGAATTAGTAACATTCATTTTTACTGTTTTAACTTTTCATTTAAACCACAAAATACTTTTTATATAATTGCTATAAAAAGTTTTGCAGAGATGTAAAAACCCAGTGTACACCTTATTAATGTTAATCTGAGTATTTCCATGCCAATTCATAATCTATAAATTCAAAGTATATGGCAACTTATATTTATTGGATTATTCTATAAATTCTTTTAATATTATAAGTAATCTAGTTTTTTTTTTGGTTGATTTCAGTCCAAATTTTTTATAAATTGTATTAATTTAGTATGTATATAAAACTTATGGAAAATTAATAGATTTGTATATTTTCCAATATTTTCATTTTCATCCTTCTTAAATATTAATATTGTACAGAATTCCTCTAATTATTGATATATCTTTATTATTTAGACATTTGGTATATAGTTGTAATAATATGTTGGATTAATTCCATCATTTTTTTTTAATTGTTAAATTTAAAATAAAAAAAAACTTTCAACCTTTAAAAAAATTTTTTTTATACATTTATTAGTAATAACACACAGGTTAGTATATAACTCATTATTGCAGGGTAATACTCTCCTTTCTTCTTCAAATATTGCTGACTTCATCAGCATCATTAGCATGGTAATAGATCTAATTGTTGCTCTAAACAACCAACCTATTCTGTAAAAGAAAACAGTCAATATAAATTTTATATACTTATGTATAATGGTATTCATCTTTTTCTTAAGGGCAAGGTTAATGACTAGTACCCAAGCAAAAATATTGTCATACTATAATTGATTTCAGGATTACCATTATCATGTATGTACTCAGCTTCCTTTAATTCTATTTTTCTTCTTCTCTGACTATAGTCTAATACTTTAGACACATCCGTTTTTCTTTTCAATTCACTATATTGTATGTTTTTAATAATTTTTCAATAGACTAGCTGCTTCCATTAAAAAATGTTTTACCACATTTACATGATATTTTATAGATATCAAGTTTTTCTTTTACAATATTTTAAAGAAGGTAGGATTTTATATAGTGTGATATAGCATTGGAAAACTGTTGTGATTGCGGCTTTTTTTAGTTTGTTTATTATTGCTGTTACATATGCATATACTATAGTACCTATGAATATTTTTATTGTCTATTTAAGGTTTTAATGATAGCTGCTGCATAATCATTCTTCATGAGAGTTTGTTCTATGAAAGAATTTGAACTACTACCATGCACCTAATCTCTGAATTCACTATGTCAATAATACATTTATTATATATCAAAATACTGAAGCACTATGACAAATCTCTTCTGGACACATATTATTAACACATCTTTAATTAAATTCATGATAGAATTAAAATAATAACAAAAATTGCCATTTTTAGATGTTCTTGTGACAAGATTCCCTAATAGTAAAATCAAACTAAGATGTACAGAAAACTTAAATATAAAAAAAATACTTAGCATATACTATGGACCTGAAAAGTGTGCTATATTTTGTCCTAAGCCCTCTAGCATTTAATTTATAGTGTATTGTATGTAGCTTATGTTTTGTTGATAAACACTGATTAGAATAGAATACATTTTGTTTATTGAACTATATGAGCTCGGTACTTTTCACACACACACACACATATATATATATATATATATATTGACATTTTTATGTTTATAGAATTCATATAAATCAAGATTATAGTATAAACAAAATTTTAAAAATAATAATAATATAGTTAATAATAAATTAAGGTACACATTTACATATATTTTACTGAATGTGGTTTTATCTATGCACTCACTGAAGCAATAAAAATAACAAAATCTAACTATCATATTTTTATTTTTAAACTAAAATAAATAATGAAATGTTTGACTTTCATATTTAAGTACATTTTAAACAATATTTTTTCAATAACTTTTTTTATATAGAAACGTGATCTTGTTATTAAGGAATTAGTATCATTTTAATTATTTTGATGTTTTTAAATCAGTATCAACTTTTAATATGTTCTAAAATTTTGTAAAACTTTTAACATTATGCTCAGAAAATATTTTATTATGCAAAATATATCAAATTCATAAATGATAATAAAAAAAGTATAAAATGGGTGTGCTTTTAACACAAAATGAAATTTTATTATTAATATACATAATCACATACAGTATTCAAAGAAGGGAAAATGGCTGCTCAATATTGTAAAATTTATGAATTTAATGGGGTTTTTTTTTTTGTTTATTTATATTTTAATTTTTTTGTTTATAATTTTTTTTTGGATAGTATATAATTGAAGTGGTGTAATTAGATACAATGTAGTTTATGACTCCACTATATATTCAATCATGACATAAGCACAAAAAGTAGAGTTTTACTATTACTATAGAATACAGAAAAAGAAGTTTGTTTAGAAGCCAATGGTCTATAAAAGGAAAAGTTCTATATAAAACAAACTTTTATGAAGAATGGCTATCTATCAGCTATCATTAAGAAAATCTTAAATAGACAACAAAAATATAAAAAAATGCAGGTATTGTAGAGTATCTACATATGCTAGGAATATCAGTCAAAAAAGAAAGTCTGGAAACAATATAATGTCAGAATAGTTTTCTATAATTATTTTATACTGCAACAAATCTTAGGCTCTACAAAACCTAAATTTGAAATGCTGAAAAACAAAAACTGCATCTATGAAATATCATATGAATGCAAGAGAACGTATATTAGTAAAAATATCTACCCCATTAAAAATGATCAGATGAATATAATTGAATGACTAGCAAGAATATATATATATATATATATATATATATATATATATATATACTTTAATCATATATATATATATATATATATATATATATATATATATATGATTAAAGTGATAGATCATACATATACAAATGAACTTATGTTTGAATACAAAGATAAAAAATAAAAAAAAATTAAAGAAATTGCTCACATAAATGGCAAATAACCTGTAAGTCAATCCATTGTAGCAACACATAATGTTTGAAAACCACTCATTAACTTTGCTCTTAAGGATCCTCATAGATAAGTATATAAAACTTATATTGATTCTTATCTTTGATATAATAGCTTAGTTGGTTAGAGCTCTTTTAAATTCAATATTCACAAATCTTAGTGTCATTGCTTTGATTGTCATAACAATATTGACATTGATTAGGCCAGCAATATTGGAAGAAGAGACGAGAAATATCAATTGAAACATTGTGTTATATACTAACTTATGGTTGTTGCCTTCAGTTGAATGTATTTCAGAAATTTAAATAAAGTAATAATGTTTTTAAAACATGTGACAATTTAAAAAACTAGATGATGGAAATAGTTCAATATATAATTACAAGTAACTTTAAGACAAATATTTGCTATAAGCTTTTGCTAGCAATTTTTCTATTCTTTCACCTGCTCTTCTTATATATCTCTAATAGTTCAATAATTCTTTGGAGCTTTTTCATTCTTTATAATTGTTCAAATTATTTGGAATTTAAAAAGGATTAAGTTTTTTTGTTGTTGTTGTTGTATATTATTATAAAGTTCTTTGCAAAGTTATTCCACATATTTTATGATGTTATACACTTATTTTTATAGCAATAATGTCATCTTTAAAACTTTATCAAAAATATTATACAAAAGATTACTATAATATTCAATGTCTACATAAATGTGTATATACATATGAGTGTGTAATTATAAAAACAGCTTCCAATGTAATGCGATGAACTGTGACTTCTTTTTTGGAGTCAGGAATCTCCCAGACACTATGCCCCCAAAAACCTGTTAGCAACTTCACCATTCTAAGTTTTTTCTATATTCTTCTCTATTCTGTTCCATCCCATTTTTACAACATAATCTTTGTCAAGTTCATGGCCTTTATAACTAAATCCCCCTTATTTTTCCCAAATCCAACATAAAAACCAAGAACTTATTTTCTATATAATCACTTTGTTTATATTTATTCTTCCTCAACTTCATTATTTGTACATTTTGTGTTTGCAGACATTTACATCCAATTAACAGATGCCTAATATTTTATATGCCTTACTTATACAACTTGCAAAATAAATCATCCACATTTTTCCATTTATGTGTATATCCTCTTGTTGCTAAAGATCCTGTTTGAGCCTTAAACAGTAAACTATTTTTTTTGCTATTATCATAAATTGACTCACAACCAATATTGTGTTTACTTATATATATATATAAACTCTGTTTGCTCTCCATAATAGTTGTTCATCTCTCCAACTACCTATTTTTTTTATTAATGTATCTATTATTCTATCCCATTCCTTGCCACTATAACATGTAACAATTCTCCTAACCCAATCATCCAATCTTTTGTATAGTTATACTGACATAAATTATTTATCCAAATCTGCATAATGTGCTATCTTTCTCACCCATCTTGTTGCCTGCCCTTTACTCATAACCCAATTAAATACTATTTTGGCTATTCTCTTATTATCTATAAATTTCAGTCTAACAAACACTTTCATTTTGCTTTTTGTTATTTCTCATATAAAAATTTGACAATCCTATTTTTCCTTGAATTGCCTCTTTTGCCATTTACATGTCTGCATCTAAAGCATATCTTCCTACTTCTCTTTGTACTTTTTCTAAGTAATCTAACACCCTTTACTCACATATAATGTATCATTACCATATGTTAATCCTGCTGCTGCCACTCCCTTCCATACAATTCTAATTAAATTATATTTATTATATGAAAACACTGTTAATTTCGTTATCAGTTCCTTTCTTTTCTTTGCTTCATTTATCAATTTTTTACTATTCATCCAAGCATAACTTTATATCTCTCAATAAAAATTTATTGTCTTCTCTTTCCCCAGTATTAATCATCATTACCTGATGATTATGTGACATTGAAGCTCCATCTGGATGTGCCCAAAAAAGTGGCTTCTTACTTTCTATAGCTAAAAATCTATTGAATTTACTCTCCATTTACATATAAAATCTCAAAAAATAACAGAAACATGAATCAGGGGTTGATTTTTAGCAGAGTAAAGTAAAAAAAAAAAATATAAAATGTTTTATTACTATATATAATTATAGGTGGAATCCAATGTTCTCTGTAGACGAGTTGTAATTATCTTGGAAAAATTTTGTATAAAACTGATAAAAGGCTGATAGGTCTGTAAGTTCTAATATCTTTTTTATCACCTTTTTTAAATATTAATATTAATACTGCATTCTTCCAATCATCTGGTACATCTTTATCATTTAAACATTTGGTATATAACACTGCTAAAAAAAAATCTATTTCTTCACTTACTTCTTTTAATATATCAATTCCTTTCTTCATTAATTTAATTGCATGTCTCACTTCTTCATTTAAAATTCTGGGCAATTCGGAAGATATAATATATATAGGAAGTACTTGTTCTTTATTACTATATAATTTTTGATAAAAGTCTACTACTCATTTCATGATGTCAGCTCTCTTTTGAGTAATAATTCCATCTTTTTTTTTATTGCAATTTCTTACCAATATCAAAATGTGACTTTTATTCTCTTCTAGAGCTTTTCTTGCTAGTTCACATTTATACTGTTTTAAATCATTTTCAACTTTTTTCTGCACCATTTTACAAAATTTGAGGTATTGAATCCTTTTTAAAGCATCATTTTTGTATATCTTCACATTCCTTCTTTTCTTCATAAATTCTCTAGTCTCAGTAGAAATTTTATTAGTCAATTGCTGCTTTTTTCTGCCAGCTATCTTTGTTACAGTTCTTAAAAGAACAAGAGAACAAGCTGGATTTAAAAGTGGTTTTATTACAGCATATCATATCCAGGTATTGAGAGAAGTTATAGAAAAGACAAATGAATATGAGTTGCCATTATGCTTTGGATTTGTAGATTATGAAAAGGCATTTAATTCTATAAACATTTCTTCAGTGATTAAAGCATTGGATCATCAATGGATAGATGCAGGATATTGTCATATTTTAAAGAATATTTATAAAAATGTAACAGCAACAATTAGATTACATAATGATACTAGGAAAGTCAACATTGAGAAGTGTGTAAGACAGGGTGGCTCCATATCTCCAAAACTTATTACAACAGTGCTGCAAGAAGTATTTTGTGGATTAAAATGGGAAGCTAAAGGAGTGAGAGTAAATGGAGATTATTTAAGTCATTTAGATTTTGCAGATGATGTAGTTGTTTTTTGCAAATAATGCTTTAGAGCTGCAGGAAATGTTGCAGGAGTTATCAGATGAATATAAGATAGTAGGACTAAAGATAAATGTTAAAAAGACTAAAGTAATGTTTAATGGATTTTTCAAAATATAAAAATAAAGATTGATTATGATGAGTTAGAAGAAGTTAACAGTTACAAATATCTTAGTCAGATTATTAATATAGATGGAAACATAATGGATTAAATTCATCATAGAATTAAACTTGGTTGGAGTGCTTTTACTTGATATTAAAAGGAAATATGCCTATGTGTTTGAAAAGGAAGGTTTTTAATAAATGTGTTTTATCAGTTTTTATGTATGGATCTGAGACTTGGACACTTAATAGCAGAGCAATACAGAGACTTCAGACCACTCAAAGAAGTATGGAGAGATGCATGTTAGGAGTAAGAAGATATTGAAAATGCAATATATGGGTAAGAAAACAAATACGTGTTAATGACCTCATTAAAAAAATTAAAAGACTGAAGTAGAATTGGGCTGGACATATTGGTAGAAGAGATGATAATAGATGGCCAATTGAAATCTTAAACTGGATTTCAAGAGAGAATAAAAAAACCCAGAAAGAGACCACATGTGAGATGGATGGATAAAATAAGAAAGTGTGCAGGGGTGATGTAGAGAAGAGAAGCTAAAGATCAGAGAAGATGGATTGAACTTGGAGAGATCTTCATCCTGCAGTGGATTGATAATGGTTGATGATGCTAACGGTGATAATTATAGGAAAATCTAACAAAAACAAATCACCAATACATTATCAAATCACAGAGTTTAAATTATTTACAGTTCATTCTTTTTTATATTTATTTATTTATTTAAATGAGCTAACACTAAATAGAATAAAAACTTTTAACCTCTATTATAGCTTTTGGTTTTTTTTAAAAAACCAGAATGTATATAAAGACACTATAGCAGTATATTTTTGAATATTTTAATACACCTATTCTATTTGCAATGCGCTAGCATCCTACTAATGTTTATTAAAAATATCATAAATAGGAAATTAATATTTGAAAGTATACTAAATTTACTAATATATTGATTGATATATGCTTCTGTTTATTATATATATCTATATATATATATATATAAAAGACCTGGAATTACGTAATTTTCAAGGCGATTGGGTTGAGCTCAAAACCTTAGGGTGTTTTAAATTTCAGCTTTTGGTTTGAATAGTAGCATCATTGATAAAAGTAAAAGCATATAAAAACAGAAGAAAAAAGTAGCATCAAGTCAATAAAAAATTAAAGATATAAACTATATAGTTTCTTATTTGGAGTTAGACCTGTACAACTATTCAAACAGATTGCTGGGTTTAGATCCTTAGGATGTTTTGAATATGATATTGTAGCTTGAATAGTAAACTGATGATAAAGGTGAATTTCTAGATGTAAAACTGCATTAATTTCTGGATTTGAGTACCAAGCTTCTTCAATAAAGGCAAGAATCAAAAAATAATTTGGGGATTAGGATTTAAGTGCCCTATTATATGATAATTTTTGACCTCAATATTGTTACAAATAGCACTAGAGAGCTGTTCTCTTTTTATTATATATAAATTGTAGTGGTATAAACATGAGATTGAGCAGATAATATTCCAGTCACATGATTGCATCATTTGTAGTGGTACAAACCAAGTGGATGTATGGCTGATAAAATTCATCATTTTCAAAACATCCCAAAGCCTCAATCAATCTCAATGAACATGATCAGAAATCAGTATTGGAAATAAATAATAAACAATATATAAAGTATAAACATAACATTACCAGCAAAAATTATCAAGATTCAACAGTCATATTTTGTGACTGAAATTAAAAGAGGTATTCTATAAAATCTAGGCTAATCATCACCTAACCAATGCTAAATTTAGAGCATATTATAAAAGTAATTATCAATATCTCAACTCCACACACATATTTAAGTGCTAAAATTACAATAATAAACACAAAAAATTCTGGGATTGTGATACTAATGCCAATCCTCATTAATTCTCCAAGCTATCTAAAACCTTGAATGTGATTATCAGCAATAAAATAGTAATTATCATAAGGTATGTGGACTAGTAATGGTAACATTTATGGCCTTAGCACCATCCAAATAATTTTACAAGGAACTATTTGAAATATTTAGAAATATTATTATTGTCTAAACTAGCTTGAAATCAACAAGAACTCGAATGACTGTGACTGTGAACAGAAAAAATACACATATGTAAACCAAACTAGTATTAAATAATTTTACTGGCATAACTTAAAATGATTAATATATTTATTAATTAGAAATAATAACAAAAAATGAAAGGCATAATAAGTAACCTACAATAAAATAAATGATTCTGATTAGACTAAGATATTATTTCCATAGTATAACAAACTATACATGTAACATTATCTATAATTTCCAGATATATAAATAGTAAAAAGTATTAATTAAACACATATCCATGCACACATGTACATGTCTACTAATATAAAATGTTTAAATTGTTAATAAATCAATATAAACTGTTCGATTTTAATACATAAATGACTGACTTTAGATATATGTGTAGTGTGTAGATACATGCGCACATTATGCTTTACAATACCTTAATAATAATTTGTCAATAATAAATTTATTAAATCTATAGTCCTTATTCCATCTTAATATATAAAGAATGAAATGATAAATGTATCTAAAGTAAGTGCACACACATACAAATTATTGCGTTTAAAATGTTAAACAAAGGTTTTTAAAATAAAAAAGACATTACTTTTTTGAAAGTACTCTTGGAAGTTCATTTTTTCACTTAAAAGTTTTTGGTTTTTAAATTTTGTCCTTAACTTTAAAGTTTCTCAAATTTATTTATATCAATTAATTGCTTTAATTTTATTCAAAAATTGTTTATTGCTGATGTTAAATATTTTCCTTTTAGTCAATAAGGAGAAATAGATTTTCTTTAACTGCAAAATTAATGTTTGGAATATATCATTATCAATATGTAATATTTTAAATGCAAGTATATTGTCTATACTGAACTTAATGTAATTTAGACGCGATTTGAACTCAGACTTTCAAACTCCCTACAGCTATCCACTATATCTTATATAACTGACACACATGACCACATACATGTGTGGTCATGTATAATGTAGAGTGGATAATTGTAGAAAGCTTGAAAGTCTGAGTTCAAATTCCTTCAAAATTACATTAAGTTTTGTATAGACAATATACTTGTACTTAAAGTATATATTCCACTTATATTCTGCCCATCCCTCTTCTGTGTATTTATATGGACATATTAAGGTCCTATATGTGAGGGGTCAGAATTTCTTAAAGTCAATATGGATATTGTCATAATATTGATGTCAGCAAGGGATTGAGCATTCCATCATCACATTTTTAATGAGATGAATGGCTGAAGAGTTGAAGGATGAAAAGGATGAAGTCTGTTCATTAAAGTTTGAAAATTTGCTACCTTAATATAAACTGAGCACTGATTATATATATGTATGAGAGATGATGTTCTGGACCAACTGATGAGTGCTAGTTTTGCACTAAATACACATATTGAAGATCATTTATTTTTTCATGTGTACGTGGTCATGTGTGTTAGTTGATTAAGATAGAGTTGATAGCTCTAAGAAACTTGAAAGTCTGAGTTCAGATCTCTTCTAAATTACATTATCAGTATATATATATATATATATGTTGATACGAAGATTTTCACAGGTTACATATATAAAAGACATATTTTGCGGGTTCATCCTTGTTAAAAAAATTTAAATATTGATATACCGGACGTTTCGACTTGATCACACAAGTCATTCACTGTGTGATATATATATTCACCAGCTTGCAAGGACAGTATATATATATAATCAGCAGAAACGTATTTCATTATTATGCATATACAAAATAACACATATATAATTATAGCATTGGAGTCTCTCGGTAAGCTAGTTTCTTATGGTCTTATCCACGACATGTAAGTTAAAAATTAGAAATTCTTTCATTTCTGAACTTCTCCAGTCTATTTTTTACATATTGAACTATGAATTCATAGGAAAGCCGTAATATCCCATACTTATTTGAAACCTCAAGTTCAACCAGCATGGAAAGCAATGACAATTATTATTTATTCAAAGCTGTTTGCATTATTTCTACATCTGCACTTTTCGTAACTAATTTAATCAAATAACAATCTCTAATTTAAACCCACTAATGGCTTTAAAAAATAGAATAATTAAAATAAGCCATTTTTCATCTTGTTTAATAATTTAATTACAACACTCTGTTTTTTCAATGTACTCTCATGAAAACTATTTAGTTAAAAAATATTCATTAATCTCTTAACTAACATTAGATTATAGAATTAAATGTACATTATAAAGCAAAAATATTTCATTTTTCTAAAAACCTTTTTCTTTTCTTGTTACGCTAAAATACTTTATATTTTTGTCGAAATCAGAAAAATAAAATAGAATTATTTATACTAGACATTTTATACTTGATTTTAAATAATTTATACTATCTTCAAAATATCAATTAACATTATTATTCAATTCAAATTTTTTGTTATTTCAGATCTGATAAATAATTATATATCTAATTGTCTGGGTTCATTTCTACTTTTCACTTTAAGCTTTATATATGTGTGTGCGTGCATTATTTTGTGTGCCATAGGACCAATTCATCACAATAAATACATAACAGATGATGCACTACAATAAAAGTATCATAACAAAGTTAATTATTTCTTATTGTAGGTATTTATACTAAAATAATGTGGATCTAAAATTACTGGAATAAGAAATAGTCTCAAAAAGAAATAATTATTAACTGTATTGAGAAATTTTAATGTATCATCTGTTATTTATAAAGAGAAAGAAAATATCATCAACTGTTTTATGTATGTGCGTCTAGTTATATATATATGCGCGCACATATATGTGTATATCTGTGTAAAAAATATTCTCATAATGCTTAGCAATTTATTAAATCAAATTTTTCAAAAGACTAACATTATTGGAAAAAATAAGTAAGTACTGATAGATATGATCCATTCATAATTATATCATCCAAATAAAAGAATTAACTGAACTGATCTAATGACCTTATCAAAGATTAAATCCCTAATACCCATTATTTTAATTAAACGATTTTTCAAAATTAAAAAAAAAAAACCCAAATCTAATAAAACTGCTTGATTCATGGTAAAATTCTATATATTCTACTATTTATTTTCTGTATGTTTACAAATGTTCACTTTGCAGTTGAATAATGGCTAAGAGTCAAAATCTGTTTCATAAATGACGTCTATCAGCCACTGATATATATAAATGTGAACAAAAATAGAATAAAAATCACAGTTAATGATTAGCTACAGTGGGAGAATTAAAGGACTTAATAAAATCACTGGTGAATCAATATTACTGGGTGGAATCTCTGTAGATTTCTTTATGATATTTTGTTGATGGTTAAGCTTTCAACTTCCCTCCACTAAATAAATGAATATGAACTTGACTATCATCATCATCACCATCATCATCATCATCATCATCATCATCATCATCATAATAATAATAATATAAAAAACAGAAAGAAAGTGACTCTAATTATAAAAATGATTCATCTCTTAGTAAACATCTGAATCCAAGTCTTCTATCGTATTTTCCTAAACCAAATGAAAGATCTTCAGTTAGAATGTAGCAGTTGCAATAAAACATGTAAAGCATTAAATTGCACCATTATACAATAAACACACCGATTTATTGTACAGTCTAAATTAAACCTTTTTCTTAATGATCAGGGATATTAAATCTAAATAATATTTGAATAAAGTAACGTTTAAAATATACAAAGCAAGATGAAACAGAAGAAGTTCATATACATTAAACAACAGAGGAAAAAATGACAAACAATTCTACTGATAACATAAATATAAAAAAAATTGTTTTAAAATATAAAAAGGTTATAGATTAAAGTGCTCTTATAAGAAGAAAAAAGTTGTAAATAAAAGTCAAAGTAGATATCTTACTATAAACTAAAGCTTTAATTTACAATTTTATTATTAGGCATCAATAATAAGATGAAAACGTTACAATGTTAATTTGTTAAAAAGCTCCAAAGTTCTTAAAAGTCCTATACTGCTTTTATTTAAGTACTATAATTCTAAATTCATTTCCTGTCTCTATTTCTCCACTGGCATTTAAATAATATTTTAATAAATTAAATGCGTGGATGTTAAATCTTTGTAAAATTTATCCAAATTATATATAATTAAAGGAAATCTCAACAATAAAAAGTTTCTCATAGAATAGGTGCTAGCTATATAGTTGAATCGTATCTCTTAAAGCAAATTTGTCGTATAGCTATCACAGCACTAAATCAACACATCACATCCAATCACTTCAAAAAAATGTAGAGATCAATACATGAACTAAAAAATTATTTTTTTTCTTAATGAAACATATAAATATTTTTAGTACTAACTGTCTTCTTTTTATGTAAATTTTTAAATTTGCATACAAAATTAATAATAAATGTTAGAAGTGAGCTTATACGCTACTATAGAGAAGCTTGTTATTTGTTGAATGTTATTTCCATAAATCAAATACAACTTAGCGCTTTCGAGAACTTATGGCGTTCTCCGAAAGCGCTATGCCGTATTTAATTTATAGAATTAACTTTCCCTATAGTTGCGTATAAGCGCACTTATTACATTCCGTATAGAAGTATAAACAGTTAACGTCATTACATATAGATAAAATTAATAATAATATACTTCACGACTATTTACAGCACTTTTCAAATATATATATTCTATGTGAATGGTATTTGTAAACAAATATAAATATTGTAAACTTTTATACTTTAGTAGGACGTAAATAATTAGTTCATTTAGTTAAAAATTTAGTAATAAGTGGAATGAGACCGAATCTTAGTTTATCAAAAGTAAATAATGAGTATCATTTCATATGTATCTTTATATGTTTAGATTATAGTCCTATCTGCATTTAAATTTTCCTGAAAGATTTGCTGGTCTGCCTTCGAAACCGACCATAAACTTTACTATTTGACTAATGGTGGTAGTAATTTTTTTTTTTTTAATTTTGAAAATAGTACTAATAATATTTTTAATTCACGACGCATCTCTTACTTTAAAGTTTATGCGTTATTTTAATTATATACATGATATTTTTCCTTTCAAAATCGTATGCTACATTTTTTAACCGTAAAAAAATTATTCTTATTAAAAAAAACTGATGTTCAAAGTAAATATCAGTTTATTATTTTACTTATAAGGAAAATAATATTCATACATAGAAAAGTTTAAAAATTCTTACCTAGAGTAAAAAAAGGAACGTATCTTCTATAATCCTTAAACGTATATATATATCCAGAGCAAATAATAGCTTAATCAAAAGGTTGAATTGCCCAGCCGGGATTTTTTTTACCTTGGAAAAAAAGAAAAGAAAATTGAATAATTAGTTATCGACTAATTAATTCTTACTTTGTACTTTGTCAATATTTAATACTTTTGCATTGTATTTAGAATTTAGCAAATTATTCTTTTTAATAAAATGTTTATCTAAAAGAGATTAGTCGTCAGCTAATAGTATAGGTCATGGTTGCTATACAATATTTTTAATACTATTTTGTATAGGCAATACATCCAAATAAACAAACGAACAAATATTTTTTTTAAAAAAAGTTTTAAAAATCAAATAAATAAATTAGTTACTATGATTTGATTATTTTTTTAAGGAGTGTATTATTATAATACCTTTTTCGGTTTATCCTTTATATTGTATCTTGAACAAGTTCTTCGAATGGGGCTTTACTTAGCTAAAAAGAAAGAATGAAGAGAGTCTGCGCAATACTTTAATCAAATCGACCGATAAGAGAATCTAATATGTACAATATATATATATATATTTAAAGGGGATCTTGAATCACGCACAAGAAATTAATTATTGAATGCTGAAATATTTATGTAAGAATATTTTCATTTTTGTTTTTTCTTTAAAAAAAAAAAGATTTACTCGTGTATTGCTAATCATTAAATTACTTTAAGAAGTTTGAAAATCAATCTTTAAAAAAAAAGCAAAAGAGAAAACGGTTCTTATAAAAAAAAATAAAAAAAGAGAGATGCGAATAATAAAAAATAAAAATCCTTAATCCACAAAATAGTATTAATTATCATCAATTTCTAAGTATGTACGTAAAATTAAGATGTATGCAGATTTGTGAAACGAAGTTGAGGTGACATTAAATGCATTTGAAGAAATACGGTCAATAACCAATTATACAAACTGTTACAAAATAATTTTTAAAAATCTGTTTTTTCTCTCACTAAACTGTTCCCAATTTAATTAAAAATATGAATTATTTTTTTATTGCTTTATTAACTGCATTTTCCTTTTATTCTTTTGACTGAAAGCTGAGATCAATATAAAGCGCTAAAGCAATTTACCGGATAAATACAGTTTAAATTAAAACAAAAATGCTTAACATGGTTTAAGGCAATGGCAGCGACGGATTTTGAAGCTCAAATCCCTGAATCGTGAATCCGGCTTTGATTCTTCCATTGCTCGAACTTTTTATGAATTCCCAAGGAATAAAGTATTCGATTTTTTTTACTAAAAATTTTTTGAGTAAAAATTAGATATTAAAAAAAAAAAAAATTTAAATCAGCAACAGTAAATATAAAACTGATAAAAAATAATTAAATTCCCAAATTGTTTATTTTAATAGAAAATAAATACAAATTATAGAATTTTAAAATAGGTTATAAAAAACTTTAAACACTGAAATATATGTGTATAAATAGATTAAAGGTGCAAGAATGCATGCATATATAAAGTACTAAAATTTTTTGCTCCCATAGTTTATCTTTCAGACATACATGGATTCTGTAGCAACTGATAAAAAGATAATAACATATTACTTAAAAAAAATCGTTTTGTTGATAATTCCTTTCTTGAAATGAAACTTGTTCAACAACGCAATAAATTTAATCTCTCTAATTTTTTGATCCAAAAGAAATTCTACGTTCATGCTTTATGATATAATGATTTATCTAAATTATTTAATGAGTATTACATATTGTTTTTAAAAAAATAAAATGTTATTAGATTCGTTGCAGACTGCCCTTTTAATCTTGAAATGTTTCAATTTCTTTATAAAACTTGTATCCTATCTTCATCGCAAGTTTTGTTTAATTATTTGCATAATATAAATTCAACTTTAAACTAGCCTCATTTTTCAAACTCTGAAGCTATATATGCCTGAAGCTACTTTAAACAATCAAGGTTATTAAATATTTGATTATCAAAACAGGCAAAACTCTCCATACGTATTGCCACTCAATGCAAGCCAGAGTAATCAATGGATGCCAGAAAGCTTGTGCATAAAATTCCCATCTAGTGTCTACTCATCCAATATCTCCAGATTAGATTCTGGCTTGTGGCCTTCATCAGTGAGGAACTGGCTTGCATCGAGTGGCAATAGGTATAGAGAGTTTTGCCTGTTTTAATAACAATTATAAGCAAATATAAGAAATGGTGATCATGTGTATGTTTGATTATCCTATAATAAAGATTAAATACCTCCAATATAAAATTATAATATAATTGGATGGTTTAATGGCTGAGATCTCATAAGAAGTTCAGTGTATCAAAATTGTCAAAACTGGGTCACAATGTAAGAATCTTGAGTTCCAGAGTCTGCCCCTCTAACACTGTGCTAAACTATCAAACCATGGAGGGCTATAAAGTCATATTAACTATTTAATGTCCTAATGCTATGGCATCATTTGATATGCTTCAAAGTAAGTAACCTGCATAGTGCAATTTTATATTTGATATCAAACAAATATAAAACATAACATTAGCTATGGTTTAAATTATATATGAATACCATTAAATATTTTGTACCAATATCTGTTAGTGAATATATATATATATATATATATATATAACAGATATTGGTACAAAATATTTAATATATATATATATATTGCTATTTTATTATAAACTGAGCATTGATTGTATATATGTGTGGGAGATTATGATTTGGCCCAACTGCTGAGTGTTGATTCTTCATGAAGTATTTATATTGGAAATCATATATCTTTTTCACATTTATGAGGTCATGTGTATCAATGGTTTGAGATGGAGTGGAGGATGAATACACTAAAAAATCCTGTGTTCAAATGCCACAAATTGCATACTTAGAAAATATTTAGTATGAGCAAATGACATACTGCTTTAGAATTACAATATATATATATATTCAAGTTTGCATAATTTTCCATCTGCATAATGAAACTGTTCTTTCCTTTTTTATAACCTAAAGTTGAATGCACTTTGGGCGAAGTTCACCATAATCACAACTGTCTTCACCAAAAGTGTGCTCAGCTTTACGTTAAAAAGAATCACTTCTTTATGTAATAAATGTATGCAAATTTGAATTATATTTTATGTGTGTGTATAAGTCAGTATTAAAAATAAATTATATAGTCCAGTGGTGGAGAACCTTTTTACGTGTGTGTGCCAAAAATTTCCAAAAAGTATTTACTGAATGATTGGTATGTCATACAGTTATTAAATCAAAATATAAACAATTTAATTATTGCAGTTTTTTAAAAGTTAATAAAACAAATTAATAATAATTAAAAACATTTTCTAAATAAGCTAAATATAAGTAAACGATATTTATTTAGAAAAGCACAAGTTAAATAAAATGTAATAGTAAAAAATTAATAGTACTTAAAACAAAATTTTGGAAATAAACATATAAAATCAACATAAATAGATATTATTTAATGAGATTTTTGTTGTTGTACATTGGATGCCAAGTGTTTTATATCTGGTTTATATTTTGTCACATTTAATAATGTACATGTTGAACTAGATTCATCTGTCATTCTATTTCTTGAACTGTGTCTTTAATTAAATTTTTTTCTGAAAACAATGATTCACATGCATATGTAGAGGAGAAAATTGATCATATAGCGGTTACTAATTTTTTTAAACAATTAAATGTTTAGAGAATAACATTCCAGGCAGTCAATAATTCCTCTTCAGCATTCTTTTTACATATGACAAATAATCGATCATTTTCCAATGTTTCTAACTCATTCCTCAAATCAATAAATTTCTGTTTCCATATAAAACTAGATTAAAAATCGACTGATTGCATTTCCATATCTTCTAAATGAACTTGAGACTACATTGATATTATGTCTGGGTGTAAAATAAATTTTGATGTTTATGAAAATTGTCTGACCTGTGCAAATCTTAAAGAAAATTCATCAATTATCAATTGAATAACAGCACAAAACTCTTATGTCAATTTTACTTGATCTGGCTTCTCATGAGATTCTAAATCGGTTAAGATTTTTTTTATATTTGGAAAATATTTGAAAGTGTAAGAAATAACATCACAGTTGAAAAATTGGAATTTAACTTCAAATGGTTCGATCAAAGCAAACATGACAATAATTGTTTTATTATAGCCTTGCAGTTTCACATTTAATTTATTTAGATGTGAACAGATATCAGTAAAAAATATTAATTTCGAAAGCTATTCAACATCCATTAATTCATTATATTTTCCATAATTTTTTCATTAGTAAAAACAGTCTAATTTCGTCTAAACACTCAACACATCTTTGAAGAACTTTTCCTCAACTTAATCATCAGACATTGTTGTACATAAGTAAATCAATGTATACTGAGTTCATTTCACTGAGTAAATTTTAAAAATTTCAATTATTTAGAGCTTGTGTAGATATAAAATTGACTAACTTAGTAACAACATTCATAACATCATCAGGTGGCTTGAAGCTGGCGTTTGTGCATAAAACCTGCTGATGTATAATGCAATAAAAACCCCAAATTGAATGGCCAATATGGTTGGTAAATAAAGTGAGAAAACCATTTTTTTCCAGTCATACTTCGAGCTTCATCTGCAGTTACTGATACAATTTTGGCAACATCTATTTCTTTTTCAGAGAATACATTTGAAACTTCATGCAAATATATATTCCTTTTGTTGTTGTTACTAATGAGATTAAATGGTGAATTTTTCTTTGAAATTATTCCCAACACAATAGTGAATAAAAATAGCCAAACAAGCTGATCCATTTATTTCTGTATTTTCATTAAGGCAGAGAGAAATTAAACTAGAAGATTTTATATATCTTTTTGTTGCTAAGTTATGTTGTTAATCATTTACAGGATTCTGTCTTTAACTGTATTTCTAGCCAATGATAAATCTTTTATTCTATGAATAATTTTTGCTTTGTTTTCAAAACCATCAAAAAGAACTGGTGCACCTTTTATCCAAGCTTCTTTCATATACTCTCCATCATTAAAACGTTTCTCTTGTATGTCAATTACATTTGAAAAAAAAAAAAACTATCAGCAGTTGTATTTGAATGATTTTTGATAAATTTCATTATAGATGTTGATTAAATATTTATAATTTTAAATGCTTGGGCAATATATTATTTTTGTTCATTTTTACTTTTTTTACAGAGCGATTTATGATTGGTCTCATAATGTCATTTTACTGATGACGTTCTCAATACAACTGTTCGGGAACATAAAACAAAAACTGTCTTGGTATATTTGTTAATCATTCCATACTCATCAGTCCACCAATTTTGAAATTATCTACAGCTTGATAATTTTTGTTTTTTATTTTAGCTAGTCATATTAATATAGTGATAACAAATTTATTTAAAAGTAAATTTAAATGAGCTTTAATTATTTTATAAATCAAAGATTTACTATATATTAACATATATTATTATCCTTACATTTCACTTTTACAGTTTTGTTCACAATTTTGATTATGTTAAAAAAATGAATGTTGTTAACACATTTAGATCAAAAAAGATTAGGACAGAATACCATTTTATCACTTTTATTTTAGATTTGAAAAAATTTACTTCAAAGAATTATAAAATATTTTACTGAGTATACTTTCTAGTTTTATTGGAATCATTTGACAAGTTTATAGAATATGATACCACTGTATACTTGTACCACTTTATTTGACTTAAAATATCATTCTCACCTACATGTGTATAATTTTTTTTCAAAATTTTGTAATTTATTGCTTCTAATTAGAGTTCAGTTGTAAATGGAATTCTAATATAATATTATATTTATTTATTCCACTTCTAATTTACAGTAAATTTATGTTAGTACAGATTTTAGCAATAAAATAAAATATTAAATAATTTGAAGCATTGATATGTAAATAGTTCACATGCCAATAAAAAATTCAAATGTGCCATCTCAGGCATCCATCATTGATATAATCAATTAGAGAGGTATATCATTTAAGTATTTTAAATAGCAAGTTGAGCATTGACTTGATTGGTTAACTGAATAGAATTATTATATTCAATCTATTGTAATGGAATAGCGTTACATGGGATTTGAATCCAGGCATATGATGTTAGATTAAATATATATTTAATTGACGAAATGAATGACAGGTACAAAACTTTTAAAAAAAAAAGGGTTTTGCTTTAATAATGAACGAGAAACACCCGTTTCTAGAGCATGATCACAGCTATATAAGATTACCTGTCAAATTTATTGAAATAAGAGTAAAAAAGTTTTTTTTGATATTTTGTTGTTTTGAGAATAAATATGTAATCATTAGTTGTAAGTTTGTTTTTTTTGTTTTTTTAAAAAAAAGAAAGATGAATGATTGAACACAGGTTTGACATTTTATTAAGTCATTTAAATCATGTTTGAACAAAAAGAGAAAATGAATTGATTAATTTGCAACATGTTCTGAAATTCCAAGTGATCTAAAATTATTTTCAATGGGGGGTAATTAGTAAATGTAAAGTTAGTAAAAATGAAACAATAAGCCGGATATATGTCGGTAAGGTCTAGATAAAATAAGCCGAATTTAGAAACAGAAGTGAGAAAAAGTGTACACTGCTATTGTACAACCCAGACTTCTGTCTCCAGCTAAACAATGCCTGAAAAATGGCCGAATTGAGTTAAATTCCAAAGTGGTGCAAACGATCCCAGAAATCGCTGAATTAAGTTAATACTCGATGGACCTATTGGATGAAGGGACTCACCGGTGCAAGGGGGAGATTGGATGAAAAAAATTCAAGGTGTGAGGGCGGGAGAAGAGAGAAATTACAAGGTGAATTGCAAAAGGAAAAAAGGATTAGCAGAATCACCGATGTTTTGGAATAATTAAGTTGCTGATTTTGTAAAGAAAGTTTTCTTTTTCCCAGTAGAAATAAGATCTAACTTTCATATAATAGTATAACGGAGATGCGTTGCTGAACCTAAAATTCGCGGCTTGACCACCGGACCTCCGCGCTCCGTTCAGCTGATTGCCCCTAGGATGCTCGTAACACCGGAGAAACTTCACCTAAGGACCACACACACTTTTGAGACCTCGCAAATTGCCAGAATGCTTAGTTAAAGAAGAAATCATTGCTCAGGATCCTTCTTACCAGCTGTCTACATTCCACAGGCAGCTATCTTTAAATTAATCGTACTCCCTTATGCACCAGAGTAGATAAACTTTAAAAACAATAACTAGTGAAAAAACATTTGGCTAAATGATAAAATTACTCGCGACCATAAATGAACGATTAAAGAACTTAACCAGAATTTATTTGTCTACAAATAAACATCCTTTAGTATATGTGCGAAATCTCATTTTATTCTATAGTTAATTTATCTCGGCTTGCCAGTCATATACCGGCATAAAATTGTTATTAAATAGATTAAAATAAACCATTTATTTAATTAGTATTTTGTTATTGATTGATTGGAATTTCAACTCACATTTATATGATAGGAAATGAGTGCTGGAGTGATCCAATTTGTTTTTTGTTATGAATGAATGCATTTGATATTTTTGGTGTTGGGATTTGATTAAACTTATGTTATATTACCATGCCTTTCTTAGATTAATATTAATCTTTGATTGATTTGTTCTGTGGGATATAGGGCGGGCCCTAATACGATAAGTCTGATTGATCGTGATTGAAAGGTCACATATGCGATATAATTTGAAAGGTGATATTGGCTGTGTTCATTTCTTGCTTCCGACTGGAGTGATGCATGGGCATGTTTTGTGATATAGTTGAGTGAGCTTATGCACATACGTGGCGGACTCTTGTAAAGTTCTCCTGGTGCCTACTACTTGGATTCGATCCGAATTTATGTATAAATAATTAAAAGCGTACATGTATATGTGTTTGAAATTATATTCACCGAACATTAGGTAACCCCCCAGACGCAAGAACACAGCAGATTCATAGGAGTGACTTTAATGGGCTTTCGGCATGGAAGCCGGTGAGTGGGGCGGTTACACTATCATTTGGGTATTTGAAAGTCACATATCTTTCCAAAAAGCTATACTTATGATTGCTTTTGAATTGATATCTTCTAATATAAATTCTAGAATGCCCTGCTAGTTTAGTTATGCTCACACACAGCTCTATGACAATTTTTATGAATTCCTAAGCAATAAAGCATTCCCTTTTTTAATTACTTATAGAATATAGTAATCTATCATAGTCATTGGCTTCAGTTGTTAGTGAAACTATCTTTTTAAAAATAAAATTTTATCTTGAGTTCAATAAGAATCACAAACGCTGATGTAAAAAAAACTTTGTGCTTACATTATTGTGTATCAATGCTGTGTTTGTGATAATGTAAATGAATGAATCCTTTCCTGTCAGTACTTTTATAAAATAATAATAATAATTGTATCCTAGATATCTGCTAACAAAAAAAAAAAACCCTAGAGGTGAATAAAATAGTCACAATTTTAAACATTCAAAAATTAATTTGAAAATTTTCATTTATTCTGATAATATCTATTAAGTTGCTAATGGAAATAATCTGGAGAACAAATGATCATAATATTTGTGTTTAATAGCCTAATTGAGGTTTGCTGAAACTATAATCCACATCAAAAAAAAAAGATTTATTCTCTAGTAAGAGAACAATTTTTCTTTCCACTATTTATTAGTTATATCAATAATTAAAATTTTACTTATAACAATAAAAAATGATTTTAATATATATATATATATATATATATATATGCGTAAAAAAGCTAACTGAATGACTTTATTGTACCCTTGTAAAATGCTTAAAATTTATGGGCCACCATACTTCAAAAGCAGTTGTAGATACTAAAAATATGTTTAAGGGCTAAAAAGAAAGACTCCTTCAATTTTATAAAGTTAATAGAGGTGTTTGATTTTAAAGCCTATGTCAAAAATGAAGAATAAGTTTTTCAGGTAATGACCAATTATTGTTTGTGTGGGTATTTATTTAACTAAAAGTAAATGAATTTTAAATTAAGTTCATGTATTTATTATATATTGTAACGTTCTTTATGTTTTGCTAATTTCTGGTAAACCTACTTTTACTCACTATAAAGTGAAAGTTAATCAAGCTATGGAAAAAGAAATATCTTGTTCCTATTTCCAAAAACATAGGTATATTTCCTGATTAACTGGCCTACTAATTATTACAAGAGGAAATGTCAACAAAGTTAGTTTTAATTTATAAGAGGGCACCATAGTCAATAGACTCCTAACTTCCTCGTATCCCATAATTTTGACACAAGTAACTAAAAGTTTGGGGTTATGATTTCCCTTAATTTTTTTTTTTTTTAGAGACTATCGGTATGATCACTCATGGTTAACATTAATTGGCCAATAATTAAAGTCACAAATTGTAAGTAAATAATCTTAACTTACCAATAAGTTTGTGTAGATTCATGGGATCCTGAGCTCATTGAAATTTAATTGATCTCTCCTGCTGGCATCTTCAACTTTTCTGGTCTATTTCATAGCTAGAGCAAGAAGCATGGTTGCAATGATCTCTCCATTATGAAAGACTGTGTTCACAAGGCTTCATTCCCATTCTTGCATGAGAACTTCATTCAGTAAGTGAGTAGTGTACCTGTGCAGATGCATTTCACTGCAACAGGTCACTCGCAGAAACCTCCAACTCTAAAAACACATAACCAGAAGATAAATGAAAAGACCCAGATCGAAGTTGTTCTCTTCTTTTCATACCTCAATCCAGTTTTGAAACTTCTGCGCATGTTATTATTATTATGATGCTTAGATTTATAATCTTATATATTTATTTTTAACTTTCTGTTATAAAGTTCTTTTTTTTTAACATATTATTTCTACCATCTTTAATTAGAGTTAGAAAGATTTTACTAATTGTAATCTTTTACTTTGGAATTCCTTTTGTTTAACTGGATTCGTAATCTGCATGTCTTTTTTTTTTATTTTTTTCAATTTTTAACTTTAATTAAATTACAGATAAATAATTTGAAAGAACAAAAATCAACTTTCATAGTTTAAAAAAACATAAATTACAAAAAATAAAAATAAAAACATTAAAATGCGTTAATTTAAAAGATCTTTAAATTTACCTTTTTTAGCTCTTAAATATTTTCAAATGTCAATATATTTGGACCATCTATTTGTAGACAATACAATATCATCCATCCCCACAAACAAAAATAAAATATGAATTTGAAATTTTATTCTTAATAAGATTAAAAGTATAACTTTTTTATTATTATTATTAGCATACTGATATATTTTTGTAGACTCATTCACAAGTGATACATGGCTTTAAAGCCCACTTTTAGGATCTAACATGGTGGGAATGATTTGTACATTCACCTGTGTTCTTTACACTCAACATAAAACTAACAATAAGAAGCCCAAGTCTAAGCACATACAAGCATTGCTCATTCTTTTGAAAACTTATTGGCATATGGCACTTAGTCTGCCCTCCTATTTCTTGAGAACCTGCTCCTATAAGATTCATGGCATTTAAGGATGGTCTTATGTCACCTACTGCATGTATAAGGACTCAGGGCTATGCTTTTCCCCCTCTTCAGTATCCGCCTACTCATCCAATGCTGTGAATTAAAATCTACATCAGCCACAATTTGTATTTTTCTTTCTGTGAGTCATATTAAAAAAATATTTTTATATTTGTATAATCAGGGTTTAAAGTTGTATCTCAGGTAGTGGTTTGTTTCGAAGCCTTGCATTGGGAACATTCTTTACGTTTTCCTAGTTTCTGGTAAGCCTACTTTTACTCACTATAAAGTGAAAGTTAATCAAGCTATGGAGAAAGAAATATCTTGTTCCTATTTCCAAAAACATAGCTATATTTTCTGATTAACTGGCCTACTAATTATTATGACCGGAATTGCTGACAAAGTTAGTTTTAATTTATAAGAGGGTGCCATAGTCAATAGACTCCTAACTTCCTCGTATCCCATAATTTCGATGCAAGTAACTAAAAGATCGGGGTTATGATTTCCTGTAACTTAATTTTTTTTTGATAATATTGGTATGATAATCCATGGTTAACATTAATTGGCCAATAATTAAAGTCACAAATTGAGAGTAAATAATCGTAACTTACCAGTAAAATTGTATAGATTCGTGGGATCCCGAACTCATTGAAATTTAATTGATCTCTCCTGCTGGCATATTCACTTTTGTGGTCTGTTCCATAGCTAGAGCAAGAAGCATGGTTGCAATGACCTCTCCATTATGAAAGATGGTGTTCACAAGGCTTCATTCCTATTCTTGTGTGATGACTTTGTTCAGAAGTGAGTAGTGTCCCTGTGCAGATGCATTTCACTGCAACAGGTCACTATCACTCTAAAAACACATAACCAGAAGATAAATGAAAAGACCCAGATCGAAGTTGTTCTCTTCTTTTTATACCCCGATCCAGTTTTGAAACTTCTGCACATGTTATTATTATTATGATGCTTAGATTTATAATCTTATATATTTATTTTTAACTTTCTGGTATAAAGTTCTTTTTTTTTTTAACATATTATTTCTACCATCTTTAATTAGAGTTACAAAGATTTTACTAATTGTAATCTTTTACTTTGGAATTCCTTTTGTTTAACTGGATTCGTAATCTGTATGTCTTTTTTTTTTATTTTTTCCAATTTTTAACTTTAATTAAATTACAGATAAATAATTTGAAAGAACAAAAATCAACTTTCATAGTTTAAAAAAACATAAATTACAAAAACTAAAAAAAAACCATTAAAATGCGTTAATTTAAAAGATCTTTAAATTTACCTTTTTTAGCTCTTAAATATTTTCAAATGTCAATATATTTGGACCATCTATTTGTAGACAATACAATATCATCTATCCCCACAAACAAAAATAAAATATGAATTTGAAATTTTATTCTTAATAAGATTAAAAGTATAACTTTTTTATTATTATTATTAGCATACTGATATATTTTTGTAGACTCATTCACAAGTGATACATGGCTTTAAAGCCCACTTTTAGGATCTAACATGGTGGGAATGATTTGGAAATTCACCTGTGTTCTTTACACTCAACATAAAACTAACAATAAGAAGCCAAAGTCTAAGCACATACAAGCATTGCTCATTCTTTTGAAAACTTATTGGCATATGGCACTTAGTCTGCCCTCCTATTTTTTGAGAACCTGATTCTATAAGACTCATGGCATTTAAGGATGGTCTTATGTCACCTACTGCATGTATAAGGACTCAGGGCTATGCTTTTTCCCTCTCTTCAGTATCCGCCTACTCAGCCAACGCTGTGAATTAAAATCTACATCAGCCACAATTTGTATTTTTTTTTCTGTAAGTCATATTAAAAAAATATTTTTATATTTGTATAATCAGGGTTTAAAGTTGTATCTCAGGTAGTGGTTTGTTTCGAAGCCTTGCATTGGGAACATTCTTTACGTTTTCCTAGTTTCTGGTAAGCCTACTTTTACTCATCATAAAGTGAAAGTTAATCAAGCTAAATAGAAAGAAATATCTTGTTCCTATTTCCAAAAACATAGCTATATTTTCTGATTAACTGGCCTACTAATTATTATGACCGGAATTGCTGACAAAGTTAGTTTTAATTTATAAGAGGGTGCCATAGTCAATAGACTCCTAACTTCCTCGTATCCCATAATTTCGATGCAAGTAACTAAAAGATCGGGGTTATGATTTCCTGTAACTTAATTTTTTTTTGATAATATGGGTATGATAATCCATGGTTAACATTAATTGGCCAATAATTAAAGTCACAAATTGAGAGTAAATAATCGTAACTTACCAGTAAAATTGTATAGATTCGTGGGATCCCAAACTCATTGAAATTTAATTGATCTCTCCTGCTGGCATATTCACTTTTATGGTCTGTTCCATAGCTAGAGCAAGAAGCATGGTTGCAATGACCTCTCCATTATGAAAGATGGTGTTCACAAGGCTTCATTCCTATTATTGTGTGACGACTTTGTTCAGAAGTGAGTAGTGTCCCTGTGCAGATGCATTTCACTGCAACAGGTCACTATCACAGAAACCTCCAACTCTAAAAACACATAACCAGAAGATAAATGAAAAGACCCAGATCGAGTTTGTTCTTTTCTTTTTATACCCCGATCCAGTTTTGAAACTTCTGCACATGTTATTATTATCATGACGCTTAGGTTTATAAGCATATATATTTATTTTTAACTTTCTGTTACAAAGTTCTTTTTTTAACATATTCTTTCTACCATCTTTAATTAGAATTAGAAAGATTTTACTAATTGTAATCTTTTACTTTGGAATTTCTTTTGTTTAATTGGATTAGTAATCTTTCCCCTTTTTTTTTATTCTTTCCAATTTTTAACTTTAATTGAATTACAGATAAATAATTTGATATAACAAAAATCAACTTTCATTGTACTTTTAAAAATAAATAAATTACAATAACTAAAAAAAAAAATTAAAATGCATTAATTTAAAAGATATTTAAATTTACTTTTTTTAGCTCTTTAATATTCTCAGATGTCAATATATTTGGACCATCTATTTGTAGATGGTAAAATATATATATATTGAAACAGTCAGTTTCATCCATCTGTCTCTTTCATGTATTTTACCCCCACACCTATCTGGATGCTATGTTTAAAATCTCTCAGAGTACCCATTTAAACAAGCATAACTTACTATATGTGTGGGATCACACATATATATGCAAATGGTAAGTCCGTAATTTAATAATATATGTATATATTACAGATATGTATTCATTTTTAAAGATTTCTAGTTTAAGAAATATTTTAGTCTAAATTATTTAGTCAATTTTATGGTTATATTACTGAAATTGTATATGTATATAACTAATTTCTCAACTTGTTCTTCTACATATATAGTAATAAAATTAGTTTTATACTAATTATCAAAGCATCTTTTAGTTTTTACTTGTAAACAACTTTTAAATTAGGTCACACAATAGTCTTAAAATAGCATGAACTTGATTTTATAAATCTAAAATTTTAATGACAATTCACAGAATTTTATAGAGTTGTCACAATAAACTGCAGAGGGAAAAAGGTAGAAAAACAAAATCTAAATTAGTTGTTGTAATTAAATATGTCTTTCTAAAATAAAGTAATGGGTTTTTCAGCTAGTTTTTAGTAATTAAATGTTTTTCTAAAATAAAGTAATGGGTTTTTCAACTACAGTCAAGCTTGTAAAGATAAACAGGTGGCCAGAGTTAAGAAAATATAAATGGTTAGTTTTGTGGCCAAAAAAGTTAGTCATATATATAATAAGTGAGTTATTAATTGAACCCACATTCATTTTATCTTTGAAATGGCAGAGTAGATTGGCAATCACTTACCTCTCTCTCCTTGCCGGAGATGGAAAGAACTTTGATTCGATAAAACAATGAGCTGTATATCAGCCAAGCAGCCCATGGAGGAACCTCCATTAATGTTAAATCATCGCAAAAAGTGTCAATTTATTAACATCCCAAGTGCCCAGAACTGCAACAAAGACAACTGGCTGGTAAATTGCACTCAGAGCTCTGTTCATAAGCTGTGACTTTCATTTCTCTATTTTCAAAGCTAGCTATTTACTAAACCTGCCTTTACCAACACCTTTTCTAAAATCTGCAAAGAAAGCTGTTAAGCACTAATGTTTGAATCTTGTCTGATTGTAAAACTTGTAATATTAAATTCTCATTTAAAATGTAAAACTATGATAATCTATTTCAAACTAAATGTATAATTTTCTGCGATCTTTTATGCCTATTTCTGATCTATTCAGTTCTATAATTTTATCATTTTAATACTATAAGTGTTTAATATGCCAAATAACTTGAAACCGCGAGTATTTATAAGTATAATTTTAGCTTATCGCTGTGTGAAGATAATTTCAAATCTTCGCTATAATAAATATTAAATAATTGAATTATTAATTTTTCACTCGTTTTGAGATCATGTTATTAATTTATTGATTAATTTTGGGTATTAATATTATAATAATCAGTATTGCTCTAGTTAAAATTGTAGTTTACTTAAGTCTAGTTATAAATATAACTACTTATATATGTAACTTGTACATCATAGGAACTAGCCACAGAGATATTCGCAAAGCATATTTTAATGTTTTATTCATAATTATCTCACAAATATGCTTTGTCCTTCTTAGATTTATAGATGTTGAGATGCAGGTGATAATCTTAAACTAGATTACTAACTAATTTAGTCCCTAAATAGTATATTTGCAATACTGAATTAGAGGACTGGGTTGTATAGATATGCAAATAGACACTATCTATTTTTAAGGCATGCTAAGATAAATTTACGTATTTGTGTTATATATATATGTATAAGTTGTGGATGTGTCCTTACTAAGTACATGCTTGCTGCATGATTCTTGATGAGTTTCTGGTGGAGGTCACACTTATTCACTTAGTTCAGGTAAAGTACACTCTTTTAGAACTGGGGCACAAGGATCCAGATTATTCATGATTAATGCTTATCTGACTCCCTGAACTACTGATGTTCCTATTTGTAGCAAGTTGATCAGTTGTAGAGTGACCGAGCCTTTGAGGCTGAAGCCCATGAATAATGACCCATTCACACCTTCTAGTTTTATTAATATTTTAATATGTGCCATAGAGTATATAAGTAAGCCTATAATAAACCAGTTCTCTCTTCTTGTATATTAAACACTTATCCAGCATCAGTGTATATCCTCATCTAGGTTAACATGCTAACCTGCATATCTCTGAGCCTGATTATGTGCTCATCTTAACTTGATATATAGATAGACTCCATAGGAGTGCTATTAAGTTAGTTATATAACTTTGGCTATTAAGTTCCATATGATTTAGCAGACTACAAAAGAGCTAGAAATTTGACATATTAATATAGGCATAAACTTAAATACCACACTACACTTGATTGAACACTTTATGATGAGATAGCATGTAACATTAATTTCATTAGTTATGCAACGCTTGCATGAGTAATCAATTTCACTTTATCATTACATAATTCTGTATATTTTAGTTTTACTATCTTTTATTTTATTTATTAAATTAATATTATTTAAAACATAACTTGTTTTCATGTCTTTATTGTCCGTGAGTTCATTTTATTCAACTCTAGATTTATTTGCACATACATCATTATATATATATATATATGTGTGTGTGTGTGTGTATGTCATATTATTATTACTATTTGCAGGATATTCCATATAGTTAAAAAAGCTAAATGCTGATGTTTCAGTACAATTTCAAGTACCTTCCTCAGAGCGTTCTCTTTCTCAAATTATAATAAGAATGCGCATGAGATTTAAAATCGTTTTTATTGTTTTCTTTCTCCTCATATATTGGTTGAGAAGTTTTAAAATTTATTTTCTCTTCCAATAGCTTCTTCCAAATGTTGTTAATCTTCTTTAATTCACATCTTTCATTTATGCTCTTGGGCCTTTTAAAAATCTCTATAGCTTCTCTTAGCAATCTCTGGTCATATTGTTCAATTTTAGCTAAAATATTTGTTTTTTCAAAATTGATATCATGATTTGTTAATTTTATATGAGAATAAATAGCTGATGAATTGGATTTTTCTCTGACTGCCAGAATGTGTTCTTCCTTTCTAATATTTATTCTACGATTAGTCTGTCCAATATATGTATGTGAACAGACCCTACATAAAATTTCATATACACCACACTTCCTAAAGATAAAATTGCTTTGGGGTGTCATGGTGTATATGAAATTCCATGTAGGGTCTGTTCACATACGTATATTGGACAGACTAATCGTAGAATAAATATTAGAAAGGAAGAACACATTCTGGCAGTCAGAGAAAAATCCAATTCATCAGCTATTTATTCTCATATAAAATTAACAAATCATGATATCAATTTTGAAAAAACAAATATTTTAGCTAAAATTGAACAATATGACCAGAGATTGCTAAGAGAAGCTATAGAGATTTTTAAAAGGCCCAAGAGCATAAATGAAAGATGTGAATTAAAGAAGATTAACAACATTTGGAAGAAGCTATTGGAAGAGAAAATAAATTTTAAAACTTCTCAACCAATATATGAGGAGAAAGAAAACAATAAAAACGATTTTAAATCTCATGCGCATTCTTATTATAATTTGAGAAAGAGAACGCTCTGAGGAAGGTACTTGATATTGTACTGAAACGTCAGCATTTAGCTTTTTTAACTATATGGAATATCCTGCAAATAGTAATAATAATATGACATCTTTTATCCGTGAAAATATTAGAATTAATATATATATATATATATATATATATATATATATATATATATATATATATTTTATCCGTGAAAATATTAGAATTAATATATATATATATATATGGATCATTCTATTAGGTTCCATAATTAATCACTTAGTCATATGTGTGTATATCTGACCAAATCAGTGTTAAGTTAGTTAATTTATGAGTCTCTTGTTCCACCCTGGGTGATTGCCAGACCATGGTTAAATTAAATGACTGTGTAACTTGGGAAATGTCATCCATAGGGTATTAGATCATTGAACAGAGGTGAAAGGATTGAATGTTGGATGGATTCTGGATCCCAGCATCCAGATTCGATCAGCTTTAGTGTATTTTGCCTGTTTTCTAGATTTTATTATGTGGAGGGACAATTCTTACCATTACAATATATTAATTACATATAACTCTCTCATGATGTTCACAATCTTGGATTCAAAAGTTTAGGTTCCAATCAGGCTTAGAATATTTTTTTTCTTTGAAGCTGACTGACTATGACTAACCCAAATAGATACAATATTGGTCAGTAAAAGGATATCTAGATATTTTTAGTTAACAAAGCAAAAAGTGAAAAACGTTTAAATAGCAATTAGCAAGTCTTATAAAATAATGCTTCTTTTTTACTATTTTTTTATGAAGAGTTGTCAAAGAGATCTTTGCGATATCTTATATATATACACACTATTCTATCTGTATATATATATATATATTGAAAAATGACTCACCGAAAATAAAAACAATTCAATGGAAGTTTTCTAATTGTATTATAAAATTTAATTTTAAAAAATTTTAATGCGTGCACAATATCTTAATGATAATAATTTGAAAATCTTAATGCATTTTTAAAAAAGTATTTATTTTTATTATACATTGAAGTGGCGATTACATTGCAAATCGAGCAATATTAGTATGGCTTTGGTTATATGTTAAGTGTCTTGAGCAACTATTTATAAAATATTATTTAAAAAAATTAGTAAAAAGTATCTTCATATTAGTATGTAGAGAGAGAGAAAAAAGGAGAGTGAAATTTAATTAAACAACATAATATAAACTCCAACTCACGTTATAATTGTCCTGCATACATATTTACGTGTGATTAGATATTAAACATAATTGGTGTTGGAAAAAAGTGGGTTTATTTTATAACTCAACATTAGAAAGAGGTCTGGGATTTTTTTTTTACCTGTCTTAGAAATGCTAAAAGATTTGAATTCTCAATTACTACTAATTAACAATTTCTGAGGCTAGACAAGTTTTACTCAAAAATCTGTAATAACTCTTTTGTTGGGGGGTTTTTGTTGAAGTAAAATGGGTCATCTTTTACTTCAAACCCAAGTTCTTTTATGGATTTAAACCCAGAAAGTTATTTTTATAAGTGTAAGAATATGAAAGAATAGCGTCTTTTTTGACATTCTGCAAATAATATTTCTAACTTCTACAGAGAGTTGTGAATTAAATGTTTTTTTTTATGAATTATTGTTACAATAATTAATAAAAATTAGAAGATAATATCCATTAAATATAGCGAGAAACTTTAAGTTTTGTGGTTACCAAGAAATTCCCACTTACTACTAATTGACAATTCCTGAGGTTAACTAAGTTTTACTCATAACCCTATAATAGCTCTTTTGTTGGGGGTCTTTTAGTTCAAAAAAAAAGAGCTATTACATGTTTATGAGTAAAATTTGATTAGCCTCAGGAATTATCAATTAGTAATAATTAAGAATTTTTAAAGAACAATAAAGGTTAAAGTTTCTTTCTCTGTTTAATGAATATTATCTCCTCATTTCGATTAATTATTATAACAACAATGCATATATACATTTAATTCAATATATATATAATTGAAATTACCCAAATTCAAAATTCAACCAGACCAGCATAAAAATAATATTAAAACACTACCAAAGGTTTCACTGCTACAAGCAGACTTCTCAAGTGTAAAGAACTACTAAAACTACACAATATATATAATATTAAACATTACCCACAAATCCATTCACTTCCCATCCACCCTTAATATTAAAAGAACTCTTAAATAAATTAATTGCTTCAGAATAATAAATTTTCAATAATAAAGATTCTTTAATTCTTCTTTTGATTTCATTTCTCTCAAAGAAGACAACCTTAGCTTCATCAAAATCAATAGTGTGGCCTGTATCTTTTTCATGGACATACAAAGCAGAACTAAGATATTTATTTTTAACTCTACTTTTACGAACCTTTATTCTTTCATTTAAACTCAAATTACTCTGACTTATGTAAACCTTCTTAAAAAATAAACAAGGAATAAAATATACTACCCCAGGAATAGTCTTTCTATCAAAAATTTTTTTTAGTATTATTTAATAAATTATTCAATGTAACACCCCTTTTCCAAGCAATTTTCTTATTTCCAAACAATTTATCATTTCTACATACAATTTTATAAGAAGACAATTTATATGGCAAAGAAATAAAATCATATTTTTCTTTTACCTTTACATCCTTACAAATATTACTATTAAACAAAATACTTTTAACAAATTTATCAGAGTAACCAACCCTCAAGTAATCTTTATAAAACTGATATTTCTGAAACAAAGCTACCCCATTAGAATTATTTAATTTAATATTCCTATGACAATAATTCCTTAAAGCAGCTACTTTATGAGATATAGACTGATAGCTATCAGGTTTAATTATAGATCTTAATTCTTTACTTTTAACCAAATGACTGCACAGTAAACAATTAGTTTCTACATTTCTAATCACCAAAAGATTCTTGAATAATTTTTTAAAACAATTTGTTGATTTTGGTCATTATACAGTTTCTTCCTCTTTTGAGGCTTTTGATAAGATTAATAATTTTAAAATGGAAAGTAATTGGGTATTTGGCAGTTTAGATATTGAAAATATGTATGAGTCTGTTAATAGGTTAAGCAGTATTGATATTCTTATGTCTGTATTGATTAAGAAAGGTTCTTTATCAAAAAATAAAATTAAGGTAATTAAAGATTTGCTTTTGTTATTGGAAGATTCTATGTATTTTACTTATAAAGGTAATTTTTATAAGATTAAGGAAGGGTGGATAATAAGTTATATTATTTCTCCTTTAGTATGTTCAGTTTATATTAATTATATGGAAGAGGAAATTATTATTATTAAAAAGAATTGTTTATATGTAAGGTTATTTGTCAGATATGTTAATCATTGTTTATTTGTAGTTGAGAATGATAAATTGAAAGAATTTGTAAATGAGTTTAATTGTTTTGATCCTTCTATAAAATTTGTGTTAGAAGGAGGGGGGTTGGATTTTGCTAAGTTAAATTTTTAGATCTTTTGGTGATTAGAAATGTAGAAACTAATTGTTTACTGTGTAGTCATTTGGTTAAAAGTAAAGAATTAAGATCTATAATTAAACCTGATAGCTATCAGTCTGTATCTCATAAAGTAGCTGCTTTAAGGAATTATTGTCATAGGAATATTAAATTAAATAATTCTAGTGGGGTAGCTTTGTTTCAGAAATATCAGTTTTATAAAGATTACTTGAGGGTTGGTTTCTCTGATAAATTTGTTAAAAGCATTTTGTTTAATAGTAATATTTGTAAGGATGTAAAGGTAAAAGAAAAATATGATTTTATTTCTTTGCCATATAAATTGTCTTCTTATAAAATTGTATGTAGAAATGGTAAATTGTTTGGAAATAAGAAAATTGCTTGGAAAAGGGGTGTTACATTGAATAATTTATTAAATAATACAAAAGAAATTTTTGATAGAAATACTATTCCTGGTGTAGTATATTTTATTCCTTGTTTATTTTGTAAGAAGGTTTACATAGGTCAGAGTAATTTGAGTTTAAATGAAAGAATAAAGGTTCGTAAAAGTAGTTAAAAATAGATATCTTAGTTCTGCTTTGTATGTCCATGAAAAAGATACAGGCCACACTATTGATTTTGATGAAGCTAAGGTTGTCTTCTTTGAGAGAAATGAAATCAATAGAAGAATTAAAGAATCTTTATTATTGAAAATTTATTATTCTGAAGCAATTAATTTATTTAAGAGTTTTTTTAATATTAAGGGTGGATGGGAAGTGAATGGATTTGTGGGTAATGTTTAATATTATATATATTGTGTAGTTTTAGTAGTTCTTTACACTTGAGAAGTCTGCTTGTAGTAGTGAAACCTTTGGTAGTGTTTTAATATTATTTTTATGCTGGTCTGTTTGAATTTTGGATTTGGGGTAATTTTAATTATATATGGACTAGTTTAGCTTTATGCTTATAATGTTTATATATATATATATTAGAGAATACAGTAACTTAAAAGTTTATAATATATATAAACATCACTTAGGAGCGCTTTCAACTATCCTTGTAATTTTTGTCAACTAATACATTGAAAGGTCAACTTTCCCATAATTCCATGATGCAACTTTCCCATAATTCTGTGATTTTAACATTTGCTGTCTCCCTATTGATTAAATCTTGCTTGTATTTATATATTAACATAGCTTCCTTTATTTTTCTTTTATTATTATTTTTTTCAGTTTCCAATATTTTTATGTTACTATAATTAAAACCAAAACCATATATACATGATTTATTATGGTCATAAAAAAGGATTCAAAATACAAAACAAAATTATAAAAATAATGATAATTTATCAGCTTCTGGTTTTTATGACCATTATAGTAACGTAAAAATAATAATAAAAGAAAAATTAAGAAAGCTATGTTAATATATAAATACAAGTAAGTCAATAGGCAGGCAGCAAATACTAAGATCACAGAATTATGGGAAAGTTGACTTTTCAACGTATTACTTGACAAAAACTACAAGGATAGTTGAAAGTGCTCCTAAGTGACATTTATCGATATATTTTTTATACAGTTTTTAAGTACTGTATTCTCTAATATTTATCTATAAATTTACATATATTATTTTGAAAAAATACAGACATCAATTTGTAATATATATATATATTGAAGCGGTCATTTATATACATGTGTATATATATGTGCTTCATGTATATATTGTTAACATAAAGTTATAATACTAAGGCATTTTAAAAAAATGTATAAAATAAATTTTATTTTATTATGAAATTTAATGTTGTTATATGGGCGTAAAAGGGGGGTCAAGTCAGAGCAAAGTAAACTTGAACCAATTAATTAAAATCAATTGATGTTAAAAGAATATGAATTAAATTCTAATTTTAGAATTTACTTTACTGTTGTCATTGTCATTATGGTAAAATATGACAAGAAATATGTAATTATCATGGGTATTAAATAAAACCAGAGGTGTTTGGAATTAAAGAAAATGCAATTAGTAAGGTTTTAAAATTAAACTAGATCAAGATTATGATCAGTAAGATTTTTTTTTGATAGTAAAAAAAATAATATTCTATAAGTTTTAAAATTAATTAATTAATTTGGAGAACATCTGGATGCATTTGTTTTGAAAAGTGTATATATATATATATATATATATATATATATATATATATATATATATATATATATATATATATATATATATATATATATATATATATATATATATATATATATATATATATATATATATAGGGTCATGAAAGAAAGAGTTTAATTTTTGTAGTTTTTTAAGCAGATATAGATTACATGATGCCATGACCAGAGAGTAGAGTGTGTCAATTTCTCTGACCATCTCTGTTTACATGAGTATAATTTCCTCATTGCTATTTTTTACTATAATAACACTCCATAGAAATATATTAATTCATCATATATAACTCTCTGGAGAAGTTTAAAATATTATTTGCAAAATGTCAAGAAAGATGCTATTTGTTCACATTCTTAAACATATAAAAATACCTTTCTGGGTTTAAAGTCATTTAGTAACTTGGTTTTGGGGTGAAAGAGAGACCTTTTACTTCAACAAAAAAAACTATTACAAATTAATGAGAAAACTTTTTAGCCTCAGGGATTGTCAATTAGTAGTACTTGATAGTTTCTTAGCAACATCATAAGCTAAAAATTATCTTGGCTTATATGAATATAATTCCTCTTTTTTATTTATTATAATAACAATCCATGGAAATATTTAATTCAACATATATATTGTGTGAGTATACAATACTTCTTACATACATATAATTAATATATATACATTAATTTTTTTATCATATTTATGAAAATAAATATGTAAAACAGTACACCTGGGTCTCATTTTATGCGGATTATTTTAATGTGATTTTGAAGTTATGTAATTCATGTTTCTTCTTAATATCTTTTATACTTCACTATATTTATTAGATATCAGGAAATTTAAATTATTAATAACTTATTTTGACTTGAAATACTTCTTTTTTCTTCAAAAATATAACATTATATTAGCAGCTAACATGAATATGGCCTGAAGCTGTATTCAGAATCTTAGCTTCTATGTAAATAACCTATTTACACTAATGAGTAAACAATAATAATAGATTTATACTTACATATAAAAATATTGCAATAAATATTCAAAAATTTTAAACTTTTAAAACATATTTTGTTACCTATAACAGAAATAAATAATCTTTTAGATTTTTAAAATAAAAAACAAAGATTATTTATTGATTTTATAAACTGAAAATAATCTTTTTAATGATAATGTATAATCTTTTTGTTTTTATTGTGATCTCATTTTTTTAATACAGAAACAAAAAATCATTAACACAGCACAAGACTGGAAGTGGGACTAGTTGTACATCACCTTACAAATAAAAATAAAGTGGCTAACAGGTTTCTCTGGGCATAATTGCTGAGAGATTTTTGACTTCATTTAAGAAGCCACAATACATCACATCACATCAAATCTGATTTCTTACCAGTTTACAAATGAATGCTAGCAGTAATGATTAAAATATATATGGAAAATGTAAAATTAAATACTGTAGTTAATAAAAAAAGTTTGTCTTGAATTAATTTTTTTCAAATATTTGAAATTTTTTATTAGTCATACTTTATTTGCTTATTTTTTTAATGGGAATTTTAAAGTAATTTTTCCTTGTTGCTTTGCTTTTGTGTGAATTCTGAAAATTACAGAACCTATCCCCCATTTTTCAAGGTAAGTTAAGTCTATTTTTGTGCAATTTTTTTTAATGCGGGTTTTTTGCGGAACTTATTTACCACATAAAATGAGACCCAGGTGCATTTATTTCATTCTTTAAAATGAAACCATTGTTGAAATATTAATTAATTAATAAAAAATGATTGACAAGGAGATAACCATTAAAATCAAATTTGAAATTTATCAATGAAATAAATGAAATGAAATTAATTCAGTACATAATATAGAATTATAATATCACGAAATGTAATATAATATTTTCTCTTAAGCTCATTCCAGTATAAATACCAAATCAAATAATTTATTATTATTCTATCTTTTTCTGATATCCTAAATACTTTGTGCAAAGATTTCTACTTTGTTTCAACTAAACAACACATTATAAGATAGATTCAATATTTTGAACGATTTATTAATAAAGTTTTGTTAGAAAGAAAATTCTAATATTACTTAAATAAAAGTAATTTGTAAATTACTTCAAGTTGAATATATATTTTCATATTCTATAAAAATCATTCTAATTTGGAATTCTGAATATAAAAATCTTTTTAAAAGCATTTTATAAAAACTTCAATCAAATTAAACTGAAGAACATTATTTTTTTTAAATGCAAAGTAAATAGAACACCAGCTTTATTTATTATAGATTGTTAAAATATGTTTGCCTGATCAAATATATATGTAAATAACAACTTCTACTAAATGCCTATAAAATTATATAAGCTTTATCTACGCCATGAAATTCCAATTGCCAACAAAAACTATTTATAAAAGTAGATGCTGTTTTCATGCAAAGAGGAAACTGGACAATAACTGGAGATCTTATATTGCCTTTTCCAATGCAAATGCATAATAACCAAGGAATTAAAAACTTTATCTTTGAAGGACTTTAATATGTGAATTACAGGAACATATAGAATAATTTCATAACCTTTTATAAATAATATTATCATCAAGAATTATGATTTGTGAATGTTAATTTCATTTCCTTTGTCTCTAAATTCACTTCATTGATGAAATGAAGAAGAAAAGGAGATCAATAATTTAATTTTTTTTATATTTAATAAAATTTAGATCTCTGTAAGAAGTAATTTGATAAAAGACTATCTAAATATACTAAAGGTATAACTTAAAGTTAATTTAGCTGTAAGAAATTAAATATCATTCAATTTACATTTTTGTGACATGACACTACCTTGTTGATACTAACTAAAATAGTTTAATAACCATTGTTTGTTTATAGCTGTGTGAATGATTAAAATTTGTATGGAAGATATATATATTTTAGTGATGACTAATTACAGAATCATTTTAACAGATGGAATGTCTCCTACAAATTGAAAAGTATTATAATGTAATTTAGTTATTATTATATATATATATAATTATATTTAGTTATTATATATATAATTAAATCTGTTTGAAGGTGCTTAGCTTTCATGTTATTATAATTAAATATAGTAAATTTTGTATTTAAATGTAACCAGTTGGGTGACATATCACACATTAATATAGTGTGTGTGCATAAATATATATAAAGTAAAGGGAAAGTAGAAATAAACACAGACAAAAATTGTAGTAGATATTTTCTACATTCATTGAAATAAAAAATAAAATAATAATAACTCTGATTTAAAATATTGATTTATAAATTAAACTTTTAAAAGGTCTGAATAAATATAAATATTGTATTATTATTCTGATTTTGAAATTTAAAAACAGGTATGGTATTTTTGAAATTGTTTAATTAATTAAACCAAACTTCTATCTATTAAAAATCCCCTAAGTGAAAACATATATATCACACCTTGATAAAATTTCAAGCCTGTTTTCAAAAGGGATTAGAAAGATAAAAATAAAACTCTGTTTTCAATCAAGATGTTGTTATCACCTCAGATGATTTCTATAAGAGGGCTGATAAAAATATCAGCTGCAGTCTGGGTAGTGATTTTTGAAGAGAACAGTCTGGACTGTAATTTTTGTAAGAGCTGAACAGAGCAGCTTGGCTACTAAACATTTTTGAGTAAGTTTGCGGCAATTGGTTTTAGCTGACCATAGAGTTTGCAGAATAGCTACCATGAACTGAAGTAGCTGAAGGCAGGACAGTAGATTCAGGAACTACTACTATTTTTCTTCACAGGAGTTTGAATTCACATGGAGAAAATGACCTACTTCTTTGTGCTGAAATTCATAGCCTTAAATGTGAAAGACAGTTGCTTGCCTGAAATCTATCAAACCAAGACAGCTGCTTGCCTGGAACAATCCTAGACAGAAAGGAACCAACTGCAGAACAAACCTTATCTGGACTATACTGATGATAAATTACCAAACTCACCAAGAAAATCTTTCAGCTTGCCCAAGAAGAACAGTTGAATAAGAAGTAACTATATATATATATATATATATATATATATATAGTTACTGCATATAGACATAGCAGCATATATATATATATATATATATATATATATATATATATGCTGTGTCTATATGCAGAGAAGCACAGATAAACATATACACTTGTATTTTTTAATATTCCTTAAAATGACTTTTAAAAAATTAACAACTAAAAGCAAAACAAGTAAAGAATTTGCTTGTGTCAAATGTCTAAAAGAAAGATGATTATATATATATTGTAACGTTTATTTATATACATTGCAAATATATTGGCATTGGGTAAAAAAAAAACTAAAAGATAAAAGTGGATTTAAAATTTGTTGAGTAATTTTTTTTTTAAAAAAAAAAAACGTACAATGAGGGTTGAATTATTCTTCTTATTTTTTTTTATGTGATTAGTAATAACAGTAATTGGAGAGAACAAAAGAATTCCAAAAGCAAGTAAAAAAAGATAAGCTGAAAGTAGAAATACTCAAATTAATTAAAGATGGCCGAAAACTTGAAGAAAATAAAGACTTTATTACATAAAATTTATAAAGACTGGATAAGATTAAAAAGGCATGGTACTAGCATGCGCAGAAGTCCTGAAAACTGGATATAAAAAGGAGGGATCCGGTTGAAGGAAGGTCTTGTTCATTTTGTTTCTCTAGTTGGTCTTGGATAACATTAATAGATCCAAGATCGCTCTTCGCTGAAGGAATTCGGCATGTCGCAGTGAACCGGAGCTCCTGAAGACATCGGACCTAATGATGTACACCAGGAAAAGCCTTCGTGACCGACTGGGGAAATGGACCACAAGATCAAGCAATAACCAAAAGGCCGAGCTCATTATAACCAAAAAACTATGCATAGTTATCTACTACTGAATTCATGAAACTTACCGGTAAGAATAATTATCCTGATTGTGACAAAGTTAACTATTTAAAACTACTCGTAAAAATATACGTATAAAAGAATCCCGATAGTGACTTTAATTTTTCTATATGAGAGACTCTTATTTAACCAAGAACTTTTTGTTTATTTTAACTGATATTTATATTTTCTGGATATTTCCCACCTGAATTAAATGTGTTCTCTCCAAGGTATTAATTAGCTACTTAACATGAAGTATTTTAGTTTGTCAAAATTAAAAATATTTCTAATATCAATTCTCATTTGTGCGTTATTAATATATAGTTATTATTTTTTATTATTAAATTTATTTTTAGTGTAATAAGATTTAAACGTAAGTTACCTTTGCCAATATGTTTCAATACACCCAGGACTAATAATCGTAAAAATCATTAATTCTCATTACGGTAGAATTACCGCCCCTTAAAAAAAAAATATAATAAAAATCTTTTTATTTTTTTTTGTTTTACAACTTGCAAGAGGTGATGGCGACATATTTCAGCGGATTCTTAGGAATTCTGGCGCCCATAGTAAATAAAATTAAAAGTTGATTTTGTCAATAGCACAATTCATAACAATTAATAGGCTGAAGTTGATCAGGAAAAATAGCTGTGTTTTTAGAATAGAAATACAACTTTCTTTTTTCTTTTGATACAGCTTGATCAACTCATGCTCAAATATAAATTTGAGGCATATAAGGGCCTAGTAATACGAAAAACGTTACAATATATATATATTGTAAAGAAATAATTTTCATATTTCTTTAAAATGACATTTTAAAGTGAGATATATAATCTATAATGATTATTTTAAATCATTTATTGTATAAACAATCAAATATGTTCATTTCTCAAATGTACTGCACTCTGTGTGCATATTTACATATCAATGCATGTCAGATAGACCCATTTAGGCAAAAATTGATGTCATTTATTATTTTGAGAAAATTGAATTTGTGTTAATAGATTAATATATTAATTGTATATTATAAATTGTGTGTATGTGTACACATACCTGTAAATCAATGTAACAATTTGAATTTAAATAGTAATTATGTAAATCACAATGGGATTTTTTTTATTGTATAGTAACCAAAATCAGAAGGCTTAATTGATATGTGAAGAGCCATAATACCATTTTTTATTGTTATTAATAAACTTATTTAATTGTTAAAAATTGTTTCCATCATTTCTTGGTCACAAACAGTAATAGAGCTTATGTTCCCTGAGCTGGATTCGAGCATGGAATGAAATTATAAATGGGGATGTGTATTTAGTGATTTTGGGCATCCAGAGATGATCAATCATCATCCTGGTTGGAGAAAAAGAGAATACTCTTTAAAGCTCATGCACTATCATTTATTTTAGTCTTATTAGAAGTTAAGTTTATAGTTGGCTATTACAAGTGGCCTGAGCATTGATGATGATCAGTATGTTTTAAATGTCCCAGCATTATTGTTTTTATTTCTGAATATTGTGTATTTTAATGGATAGGCACTAAGCTTGTGCATCCAAGTTATGTTTAAATAATTGCCCAAGGTGGCAATGGCTCAATAGTTAACCTGGTCTACAGAAGACCCATTTCCAATCCAGTCACAAGATTGACTGTTGATTTATTGTACTGATTTATTATACTGTGGATCATTCATGACAATGAATGGTTTATTTTGAGCAGTACTCATACTTACTTTGACTTATAATGCTGGTTGATATATGATTGATGTTTAGTTATTTTCATTACTCAAAGGAGTGACTGGCTGATCTCTCAGAGATCTCTTGATCCCATGCTCCCCTTAATATATATTATTGATATTTATATTCATTTTAAATTGTCTGGGAGTGATGATGATTTGCCATCACCCAGTTCAAACCCTTTTTTCATTATCTTCTACCCCATCCCGTTACAATATGTATATATTTTTTAAAATTATAAAAACTTCATTCACAATGTTTTAAACTATTGAATCATGTAATGTTATAAAATGAAAATATATCTACTATGGGAAAATAGAATATATTTATAATTTAGATATTATAAAATAGTAAATATATAAATAGAAACATTCACAATATTTCCTTTTGTTACATATTTTAAAATTTAAATTATTTATTTGTTAAATAAATATTTGTTATATTTTATATTATACCAAATGAAGTCTCTAATTTATTTAATTTATTTATTTCATTTTATAAGATAAAATCAAACACACATATAAATTTTTATATTTATTAGATGTCCTAATAATTTATTGAAACCCATTTTAACTTGTTTAATGTCCAGTTCGCCATATTGAATTTTTAAAAAACTGACTTGAGGTACAATTTTCACAATAACTTCAGTTTTAATAATGTTAGAGCAAAAAGCTTTACATTGATAGAAACTAGAAAAACTAAGGAAAACAATGACTGAGTTAAATAATGATAACCATTTAAAAAATAAGGAAAAAAGAAATTTCAACATCCGACATTATTAATTTATTGTTTGTTCATATTTTCTAATTTATCATTAACTAAGTTTAAATTACATCTTCATTGATATTTTCTTTGTATTCTTCACAAACTTATCTTTCAAACCATATATAATACTTCTTACCTGAAATAATCCATAGTTTCAGAATCTCCAAAATAAGTCGCATATGAATACTTCATTTTTATCTTGTACCCCAAAAGTTACCAAATCTCAAAGGCATCTATAAGAAAAGAATTCATCCTAATAATAGATACAAAACAAATCATTTCCAGAAGATGGACATGCATTTTTCATCATAGCAATTGGCTTCTTGTCTATCTAAAACTAGAAATTGTAGGTTACTGTCTATATCACTGATAAAATGAATTTCATCTCATTTTATACTTTTTGTGTACATCAGTGATATTTATATTCTTTATGCATACCATTGATGCTAACTTGTTATATTTATTGTCCCACAGAGAAATAATTTATTTGTATATACCTCATTTGCTAGCTATAGAATTGAAAATAATGTGATGCAAAATGTGGCAAAACTACTGACTCCACAGCTTAAGTACCAAGGCATGGGCAAGAATCAGAATTTGATTTTTTGCCTGCATACAATTTCATGTGGTATATACATGACTATTTTGGTTATCTCCACACACACACCATTTGAAATCTCTCTCTGTTGGTTTTAAGGGTTTATATTTTCACATGGTTCTATGCCCAGTAAATTTTGTGATTGCTTTGTCAATTGCAAAATTTCTGTATATTTGATAATCAGTCCTAAAATTTACATTGTACTGCTCTATAATATCTTAATTATATATATATATATATATATATATATAGACATTACTTGTTATATAAACACAAACCTGTAATTGTAAATCTAAAGACAGTAATATATAAACATAGTAATATATATAGTAAAATAAACATAGTATAAATTATTAAAACTTTTCAGAATCATTATGTCTAGAAAATAAGATGGCCTAATCTTAGATCAGAGCTCCAAAATTACATAAACTATGCTTGTTGTATTTGAATACAAATGTTTAAATTTATTTACATATAATAAAGAGCATAAATGATATATAAATTATGTACTATTCAGACACCAATACAAACATAAACATACCATTTATCAAATAATTTTTAAAAATTTAGTATTCAAATAATTAAAAAATAAAACTTTTAATACTTACAATCCTATATTCTGATTACATTTTGAAGTCCAAATGTGAATTATCGGTGCATTTTTAATCAGCTTTAATGGACTCTTTGGCCACTTAAAAATTTCTGCTTTTATTTTCTACATGAAAAATTGTAAACTGAGGAAAAAATAAAATGAATATATCTATAAAAATATTCATAAAAAGTCCATTTTTTTTTTCGGACTTGAAAAAATGGACATGATTAGAAAGAAAATTGAAAAATGCAATAAATGCTGGCATTTCTGTTGATGTTATGCTTGTAGTTTTCATGTAATTTTAAAAAGAACACAAAATTTCAATGAAGCATGACTGTGGCACTGTATTGCCATGGTAGCTACTCAAAACATTAAAGAGATTTATTGAGATTATATTAAATATTATTATTGATGTTGTATATTGATAGGAATTCCTGAAGAGAGTCAATTGTTAAACCTTCCTGAGTTTGAAATCTGTGCACGATGGTTAAATCAATTAAGGTGAAGACTGAATGATTTGATTTAGATTGCATTTATATTAAGTATTTAATGATAAATTATTTATTTGAAATAGATGTAATTTTAGCTTAAAATTTGATCACATCATTCATGGCATCCTACATGAAGACCTCTAATCCAATTATAGAGAGATGTGACTGCCTTGATTTCTCATTGAGAGAATCCATACTATTACAATATATTGTCAAAAAATTTGAGACATTGTCCAATGAACATGGTTTATTTTATTAGAACATTTCTATAATGAAAAGAAACAAATAGTATTTTAGTATTAAAAAAGATAAAACAAAGCATAGATCTGAGTTAGTTTCTTTTATCATTTTTTAGTGTAAATTAAATACAGTATTTAATTTTTTTTACTGCATAATTTTTATTTATTAAGTTTATATTTTATAATAATTTCACTTTTCTTGAAAAACATATTTCTTAGCTCTAATATATATATATATATAAAATCAGATTTTTGAAAAACATATTTCTTAGCTCTAATATATATATATATATAAAATCAGATTTTTCACAAAGCTAGAGAATCCATCTTTTACTTATAGAGGTTGCCTTGACACAGATTGAAGATTTGAGGTAAAACCAAGGCTCTTCACTGATGAAGGCCACAAGCCTGAAACTAGTCTGAGGATATTGGATGAGTAGGCACTAGATGGGGATTTTATGCACAGGCCTTCTGGCATCCATTGATTACTCTGGTTTGCACTGAGTGGCAATACATATAGAGAGTTTTACCTGTTTTAATTTGTGGTTTAGATAAGCTTGGAGTGTTACCATGTGATATATATATATATATATAATTAAAAAAACACATAAATCTGTAATAATTTTTAATAATGTAATTTAACTTATACTATTTAATTATTTATACTATATTTGAATTTAAATGTTTTTCAATTGAAGAGCTTTAACAAATTAATTGAAAGTACTTCTGTTGTTTGTTATAGTTTTATAAACATATTATCATTATTATAATTCATTATTATTATTTATAGAAATTACATGAACATTTTAGGCACAATGCTGATGAAAAACAACCAAATTTCTGGACATATATTTCTTCAATAACTGACATTATTTATGTCCAGCAGAGATTGTTCAATTTTTTTTTCCAAATTTGTAGTATTTTTATAGATGGCATAATCAAAATTGCAGTTTTTAAATAGTTATTTACATATTTAAATGTTATTTAAAAGCAATGTTATTTTTAAATGAATTTGATTTTAAAATGTGCTTATCTAATAACATTAAGATGATATAAAGATGACTTTAGTTAAATTATTTCAAACTTTAATATCAAATTAAATGCTGCAATTGGGGTTAAATAAAAACTGATTTGCCATGTTCATGAGATCTCAACTAGTTTCCAGGCTTTTTCTGGTATTGTTGATAACTGACCGAAACATATCTTCAGAAAAGATTGGTTGATTTTTTTCATCAAATATCATAATTTAAAAATTTATAAAAATTCTTCAGATAGCACAAGTTAACTATTAAAAAATGCACTAAATGTAAATTTTAAATTATAATAATGATTGATAATAACAACATATATTAATTAAACAGAAGTACTTTCAATTATGTTGTAATCATTATCAACTGAAGTCACATGACTTTCCAATAACTGTGTATATCGATATTAGCAGATTGTCTATTTATATTATAATTTTTAAATTACTTTATAAAGATTGCCTCTTTAATTTTTCTCTTTTTATGATGCCTTTTAAATCATGTGATATCTGTTTTTACTTGCGTCTCCGTGACAACATGATCGAAAGTATATCTGTTTAAAATAATATACTGTATATTGTTATTATTTACTGTACTATTATAATTTAAAATTTATATATATTATTCACATTTATCTTGTAAATGTAATAATTTTAGCAAAAATTTATTTTACAATAATCATTTTTCTGTGATCAGAGATTATTATATTTCTTTAACTAAAAACATTTAATTATTATTTTAAGAGATATTTTTTGTCAACTAAAATCCTAGTTTTTGTGTTCGGAGAATATAATAAACAATTCGTAAGCGGCCATGAAAGCAGTGTAATATATTACTAAAATTTAAATCTAATTACAAAATTATAAGCTATTGAAAATAATATTTTATTCAGTCTTTATCCTTTCAATGAGTTGCATAATATTTTTAATCTAGATTATAACATTAATCCTTGAAAATATTTCAATCTATTATTAGATAAATTATTTTTTAATCCTCTAATTACACAATTTATTATACAAACTAGACAAATCTAAATGCTGAGTAATACAAACTAAATTAAAAGTTTTGTTTCTATTTAAATTTTATTTTCATTTTGAGGCGAGTAATAAATCATCTGTCAATAATACTCATAATCTGGATTCAAATCTGGGCCAGGTAAAGCTTTTTTTTTGTTAGGGTACAATCATGTTTTTATTTTTTTCAATTAGTTGGTCTGTAACTATCACAGCTAACTATCTAATATTGGTCAATACGTGATTGTATAGTAATTCTTATTTTGAAAGTAAAATATACATAAAAAAAACTGTTCAAACTATTTTTATCACCTAGATAGTAACAAATCACTAAGTAATACCTTCAGCTTCACTGATTTTTGTGCCGGTCTATTTGAGAGATCTTTGTTTTACAGTGCGCTATTAAAAGCTGTTTAAATTTTATTACTTTATGGAAAACATGCAAAATTTGTAAAATGTTTGATAATAGAACATGTATGTGTCTATATAAATATATATATAAACCCAATTCCGACACATTAAAAACACTGGAATTTATGTTGATTTTTTAAAATATAAATGCAACAATATTTCTTTATTTAGAATATACTAGTTTAAATTTTTTGTTGTTAATTATCATCGTACTGTTTCTATCTGAATAAAGTTATTTTTAAACATTCCTTTTAAATATACGTTTTTTTTCAAGGAACACTGAAAAATAGTCATTAACTTTTGTTCCTGGCATTTTTATTTAAAGTATGATTGCAGTTAAAAAGAAAGTTGTCTTTCTTTTGTTAACATGAAACTAATGTGTCATCGTCGAATCTTCATAATTCTCAATAGTCTTTCCTTCTCATTCCAGAATTCATAAAACCAATATTAGATAATATATAATTATAAACTTAAGTCATGTTTTAGTTGGAATCAAACCAGAATTTTCATCACAGTAAGGTAGCAGGTAATAATTTAAACCATGAGCTTAAAACTATTTCTGTCTTCTTTTTTTATGAATAATATGAAATATTTTATAAAACACAATATAATCTTCATTCTAAAATATATTAAATTAGTTTGTTCAGATGCTGAAAAGTCATTTCAAATAAATAGATAGACTTGATGGTATCTGTTACCCAGAGATAACTTTTAGTCCTTTATTTTAAGTTCATGTAAATAGAAAGATTCAAATCTTATAAAAATTAACATGTTATTAGTAAATATTTAGATTATTAAATGTCATCAAATTTAAAGTGATCTTGGGATAGGATAAATTAAATAATTATCCAACTTCCTATTTATGAATATATATCTCCTACCTAGTTCAATATCTATAATAATCAGGAAATTAAATAAATGATAAATAAAATTAAAATCTCACATACTATTATTCTTTATGAATAAATATTCCATCAACTATTTTCTTATAAGCTCTTTTTTCTATATACAATGTCCACAATCACTAATAGGAAGATAAATATTTTATCCAATCATGGTCCGCTTTGTATACTGTTATTATTTATTTATGGAATAAAACTGAAGTGATTTGGAGAGAAACAATAAACTTCAAAAAAAATTCACAATTACATCCTCCCTTTCCTCTTCTCACTTTTCTTCTTTTTCTTTTACTCTCTTTTATTTCAAGATCATTTTATACATTTGATTACTTCGTTTATATTATCCTACTGTAATTGGTAAAATTTTAATTGGCTTAAAAATTGATTCTACTATTATTCAAGGGTAAAATTTTAAAGTTTAACAGAAAAATATCAAATAATCTCTGAATTTAGAAATTTCATTTTCTTATTTCTTTTAAGTAAAATACTTAATTGGTCTTCAATGTTTAGTATATATATTCTAAGTTTGTGTTTAGACTTCAATTATGTGAGAAACAATTATTTTGATATTGGCATTTTATTATCATGCAAAGTAAAAATTGTGCACATGCATAAAATAAAATGGTAGGAATAGTCTAAAAGAGATGGCACTTTGTGAAAAAAAATAAAGTTCTATTATATTCTGAGCTTATTTAATTAGGAGAAGATATATATTACTTATGTGACAATGTAAACTTTAAAAATGGTATATATAGTTCTTTATCCCTATTTTAGCTTTTTTCTTGTGGAGTGACTATTTAGAATATATTTATTGGTCATTGCTTGACAGATATTCTTTGGATTTTTCTTTCATCAAGATTTAACTATTAGAAGTTTTAGAAAACATCTTCAGGAGTTCATAATTAAATAAATAGTGATGGAAATTTTATTTTCTCAATTACAACCACATTGTAACACTTCATATAAAAATGTGATTTATAATATCATAAAATATTAAACAGACATGCCTAATGATCAGAGACTCATATTTGATCACCATTGCTTTGTGGTAATTATCCCTTTTTAATTAAACAGTATTTGTTTCAATAAGCTTTGATTAACTAATGTTTTATTCATGACAATAAGCTATTTGCTTTCTATTTGCCATGTTTATTTTTAGTGATAATAAAAATAAACTACTGTTCATTACACTTAATTTAAATATGAAAGATTCTGCTACTTCACATGTATATATACATTTAAAACAGTCCTATATTTTTATTGATAATATTTTAAGATGGATTTACCTTTCATTTTAAACCTATGTATGAAAATATATTTCATTGCAGGTTTGTCTAGTCTTACAACTTAACAGTAATTTAAAGTTGTAATTAATAATTTGTTAAGCACATACTCATTATCTAAGTAATATATATTAAGGCTATAACCTTAAGACTATGTGCCTAGATGTGACAGTAGGGACCTCTATAAATCTTAACACAAGATTAACAACTTTAAAAGACGAGCATAATTTTTAAACATTTTAAGATTGATGAACAGATTTTAAATAATCATTAAATATGATTTAAATTGACGCATAAATTTATATCTTACATTTAATACAATTTGAAATTATATACCACATTGAAATATATTTACATGTAAGTCTATTTTATACAATACATTAACATACAATGATTACATTATATAACATATTAATAACGTTAATAGTAATAAAAAATCAAAGTTGTTACATTTAAGTACAAAATTTTTTAGATAATCACATTTGTAATCATTTCTTTATATGTTTGAAAAAAGGTAAAATTTTATTTATTAACAATAATTATTTCACACACTTTATTTATGTGAGAACAAGGATTGAATTTAATTTAAATTAATGATTCTGAAAATTCAATTGAGTTATTCACTTTTTTTCACATATTCTTAGCACAATTTTTTTTAGATTTGCAGAATAACAGTATTGACAAAATTTAATTCACTTTTTATAGAACTAAATTATTGCATTGCAAATGATGATATTTATTATACACTCTTTTCATTATCATTGCTAACTCACATCTCAGGAAAATGTTCTCCATTTTCTGACAAATGAAATTTTTGATGTAAAACTGTCTATCTAAAATTATATTCTGAAACAAATTTTCTTAAAGTGAAAATGTAATATATTACTGAAATTTAATCCCCCCCTTCCCCCATTTTCAAAGAATAAAGTTTTTTAATTGTCTGGTATAAGTAAGAGCATTCTTTTTATAATAGAACTCTTTGAAATTAAATTATTTATTTTCTTTGAAAATTAATTTCAGGCAGAATCAAAGATCTACTTATGAAAATAACTATTGCTGAATTTATATTAGAATATAAATTCTTAAAGTAAATTTCTTTGAAAATTTTAGTAAGACAACAATGTACTTAATATTATTTATTGTTTTGACATTTTTTTGACAACTCATTTTTAATTTTATCTATTTTGAGATATTTTAAGTAGACTGTAATCATTTGAAAATTCAAAATTTTACAAGACAGTTCCTAAATTTTTAACATTCTAGTAGCACTATCCTTAACACAACACTAGTATTGCACCTTGAGTTTGAAAGTGAAGTGATTAATATCAACTTTTTATGTTCATGCTTTATATTCTTTGAATAAAATTTTGATTTCAGAAGACTCTAAAAAAATTCTGACTTTAGAAGATGGAAGAAATCTTATGTTTTAGCAATTCAGTTGCATTTAGTTAACAACTAATTTACTTTTATTAAATGATTTAGTGATTAAACTCTACTAATTAAAAATTAAAATTTATATATAATTTCTTTTTAATTGTTTAGAAATTTAGAATTGTCAAATCCCTTTTGTCTAATTTAAGTGCTGATGTTAAATTTTATGCTTTTTTTTTACTTTCTGTTTAATTAAATGGTTGTTTTCTCTACCTTGGTGTTCACCTTAAGATGTCGCTACTTCTAGGTAAATTCCTAAAAATATACCGTTTCACTGGCCTTCACCCAACAAAAGAGGAATTTTTCTACATTATAAATGCAGAAAAGTCCTCATGTTATGTTGGATGGAGGAGGCGGCGGCGACAGAAACCAACATAAAGAGACTTCTTCCCATGATAAAACACAGAAAGAGTTCCCGACAGCTGCCGGTTATGGCTTTTTTTTTATGCTAAAAGTAAAGAGAAAGAAAGCCTTGATCGGCTGCCATAGTAGTCGATTTTGTTCATCATTTTCTCGTAATAGTAGAATATCTATTTTCTCTGTAGTTTCGTGTGAGAGTGTGTGTATTTGAAGCAGTCATAGTTTTTTAAAATTTGATAAGACGTCTATTTTTTTAATGTGTTGTAACTTACTTTACTATTGTAAGTTTAGTAATAATGTTCTGAAGATTCCATTACGAAGGGGTAACCCTCAAAAATTGCTTTTAAGGGTGCAAAAAGGAAAAATATTAAAGGATCACGCGAAAAGTACCATTTTCGCGAGAATTCGTCCGCGACCAGTTACTTTTGATATATATATATATATACGCATAAACAAAAACAACCCACTGTCTAATTATTAGAAATTACTTGTCCGAAAAATAAAATTAGTCAGGTATTATTTTTTTTTTTTGTTTTGTTACATTTATTATTTCAAAATAAGATTAGTTTTTATATCTACACACTAACAAAAACAATCCAGTTCCTGATTAATTACTGTCTTTAAAAAAAAAAAGCAAATTCAATGGGGTTTGATTTTTTTCAATGGAGTCTTTGGATTATGGTTTGTTTGTTTTAATATATACACAAGATTTACCAAAAAAAAAAAAAGAAACCCACTTTCTGATTAATTACTGTTAAAAGAAATGCAAATTAGTCAGCTATCATTTTTAAATTTAGTATTTCAATAATGGTACCCTTTTTATATAGACAGACTTAACAAAAACAATCCACTTTTTGATTCATTACTGCCCCCCCTTCCCAAAAAAAAAAGAAAATGGAAATTAGTCGGGTATCATTTTTCAATCGAGTCTTTTAATGACGGTCCTTACTAATAGTAGTTGGGTATCAATTCTAAATTGTAGTATATAAATTACGTTACTTTTGATAGATTTAAAATTACCTCTTGCTTTTGAATCAAATTATTGATTTACTCTTGCAAAAAAAATACCGTAACTTTAAAAAGACACACCTAAAGTCCAAAAATAAAAATTCGAAAAAGCCCCGTAACATTAAAGACACATACACAAACTCAAAAACAAGATAATATTAATAAACATTTACTTATTATGTCTTGCTTTTGAATAAAATTATTGATTTACTCTTGCAAAAAAAAAAGACCGTAACTTTAAAAAGACACGTAAAGTCAAAAAAAAAAATTAGAAAAACACCGTAACTTTAAAGACATACACACACAAACTCAAAAACAAGATAAGATTAATAAACATTTACAAAAATGAAAAAAAATAACATCATATAATAGTATTAGTTAGTAGAATATTTTATTACAAATCTAAGAAATCGGATCTTTTTAGATCAAATCGATCATTTAGGTCCAGCCCGGAATCGTTATATATGTATATGTTTTTGATTAGCATCAATGCCATCTTAAGGTGAACACCAAGGATGAGAATAGAACCAATTAAATTTATTTGTTTTGTTTTAGAGTCATCTACATATGCTTGAGTAATTAATGGATATCAGATAATTTGGTGTTATAATACCCTCTTTTCAGCCTAGTTTTTGACTTTGTCTTCATCAATAAGAATTAGAAAACATGGTACAAGAAAGTAAGCATATAAAAAATTCATGTGATATTGTTAGTGTAGATCTATTTGAATTAAACTAATTGTTTTATTTCATCAAATAAAATTTATTATTTTATTTATTATAATTATATGAAATGTTTCTATACACACATTTCAATAATAAAGTTTGTATTTATATAATAAATGTTTAAATATTGTATAATCAATCAATATTACATTACTTTGATTTTGTATGAAGACATCTTGTGATATAAAGGGGAGTTGGTTTTTGAAATGAATTATGGGAAGGTTTGTTTATTTTGTATATATATGTTGCTTCTTTAGTTTGATTTTCACTTGAAAAGGTCTATTTGTTTAGTAGATGAAACCATGATCATGTAAGGATTTTGGTAAAATTTGGATTTTTATCTAATGTATTGTTTTATGGTTTTGTGTTTTATATATATATAAATGATATTTAGAATGGCAATCATGGATAATCTAGATATAGCTGTTATTTATTTTATATATTAATATGTTGTATATTGTAGAGTTTATTTCAAAGTTATATACATATATTGAGATAGTAATATCTCATGATATACAACAACATAATAGTGTGTATGCATATATATGTTAAAAGGAAAAGTTGAAATAATCACAAACAAAATTTCTTGTAGATATTTATTTAAAATATATTATGGAATAGAAGATTAATGCTTAAATAATAATTTTAATATTTATAATTATTATAAATCATTGTATTTTAAATCAAGCATTAAAAAAGGGTTTATTTAATATTTTATTTAATTCTAATTTGATAATCTAAAACAAAATTGTTTTCATTTTATACTGCATAACTATTATAAAATTCTTCTATCTATTTTTAAATGGATTAAGTAAGAACTTTTTTAAAATTAAAATTACTTTTGATAAATTAAATTTATTACTTTGATTTTAAAATCTACAGTCTGATTTTGTTTACAGTATTAAAAATTTTTTAGATAAAAATTGCTTTTGATTAACATGAATTGAAAAGTGTTATTATTTTGTTTTGGATCAAAATAAAAAAAACTTTATTGTTTTCAAATTTCTCCATACACTATAAAAATGGGTTTGAAAGGAAAAAGATATTATTAAATTACAAAGGGAATGCATATAGAAAGTATAAGCCAGCTGCTGCTAGTTTCATGACAGTCAAGTTGGAATTCACTTGAAAATAAGCATCAATTTCTCTGTGGTTCGTACCCTATATGTGTCTACTAGACTGATTGACTGCCTGAAATCCATCAAACTATAGAGTTTTAATGAAGCTGACTGACAGCCAGTGTTTACCTAATATATGCTTAACCTGAAAATGTCATGAAGCCAGTCTATTGTTTTATCACTGACATGAGTAGAATAAGCCAGCTTATTGAGAGAGCTACTATGCTATATTTTACTGTTTTATCTATATGCAAAAAGACACAAACATAGTTACTGCAGTCATATATATAAAAATCCACTAGACTAAAACTACAAGAATTTTTAAAATGTCTATATAAAATTGAAGATTAATATCCTTTGGTGTAGCCAGCTTATGGCATATTCTGCCATCTTAAATAGCAATACATTAATATTTAAAGCTTATTAAACTCTCACAACAATAACATTTCCATGTGAATGATCTACGTTCCAATTTATGTAAAGTAGGTCATTCACATGAGAACATTACTGTTGTGAGAGTTTAATAAGCTTTAAATATTAATATATTGCTACTTAAGATGGCAGAATATGCTGCAAGCTGACTATAGCAAAGGATAATAATCTTCAATTTTATATAGGCATTTAAAATTTTTTTGTAGTTTTATGCTAGTAGATTTTTTTTATTGTACTTATGGGTCTTCCTACCTACATATAAAGAAAATATTTTGAAAAAGGAATATTATCAGAAAAATATTACTTTATACAATCAATATGTTGATGATGTTTTTGTTTGTGGAAAGCCAAATGCTATTAATGATTTGTTTAATGAATTAAATAATATTAAAATGGATTAAAACAGATGAAAATTCAATGAGTGTTCAATTTTTAGATCTCAAGATAACTAGAAACAAAGATAAACTGGATTACTATATGACTCTTAAACCAATAGCAAAAAGAGGATATTTTCCATATGAATCAAATGTACCAATGTCACATAAAAAGGCAAGTTTGAAGTCCTTATTTAGAAATGATAACCTTTGTAAATATGCATTGGATAAAACCCTAAATATTGAAATTTATTATAATGAATAGTTAAATGTTAGATAAAATTATGATTGTGTTTATTATACTGTTAAAAATTTTAATTCTAAATATAAAAATAATATTAATAATAATGTTAATTCTTCTGATAAAAAATTTTGGATATCAATACCATATATTTCAAATCAACAGGCAAGTTTCATTAAGAAAATTTATAAAGGTATATGTGATATTGCATTTTATGCACCACCTACATTAAATAAATTAATAAATAATTCAAAAGATAAGACTTTATGACAAATAAAAATTGTATCATTTACATATGGATGTGTAGGTGTGGCAGTGGATATATAGGTGAATCGAGGTACACATTGGGAAAAAACAAAAGAGCACTTGTTATTATTAAAAAGGGTTCAAAATACAAAACAAAATTATAAAAATAATGATAATTTATCAGCATCTGTCTTTTATGACCATAATAAATCATGTATATATGGTTTTGATTTTAATTATAGTAACGTAAAAATATTGGAAACAGAAGGAAATAATAATAAAAGAAAAATTAAAGAAGCAATGTTTATATATAAATACAAGCAAGATTTAATTAATAGGCAAGCAGCAAGCATTAAGATCATGGAATTATGGGAAAGTTGACATCACTGACATTTTAAAAGTATTAGTTGACAAAAACTACAAAGATAGTTGAAAGTGCTTCTAAGTGATGGTTATAGATAAATTTTTATAAACTTTTAAGTACTGTATTTTCTAATATATATTTATAAATTTATATATATTATTTTGAAAAAATACAGACATCGATTTGTAATTTATATATATATATATATATATTAGATAAAGTGCTGGGCTTATCCTGGCACCTCACTGATGATGCCAGAAGCAGAAACCGGTCTGGTGTTGAGGATATTCTCAAAGCTTGTTAAGAGCTTATTTTGCGAGCTCTATATATAACATTTGTAAATATGAGCTTTATTAAAATTAAGTCATGGGACATCTGACTTGATTTTTTATCATTCAATATATATATATATATATATATATATATAGTGTGTACAGAAGATTTAGTTCACAAATGGATATTAACTGGTGAGTAGTATATATTATCTATTTCAAACACCTAACTTTGAAGTTAAAGTCAAATATTTAATTCATAAATTTTGAAATAAATTACTTTGTATAAAATTATTCAACTAAAAAGAAAATAAGGAAAGAAAATAAGAATAAATGACCAGTTTGTCTCCAGAGCAGTTATTCCAGTTAGATTTTATTTTGGGATTAGAAAAGCCAATGTCAGAAATCTTTTTTAAATATTGGAAATGAAAATTTTTTTAAAGAACTTTCAAATCAAACTATTAAAGATAATGCTTTCTTTTAAAAACTTTTACTTACAATTAAAAATAATATACTAATAACTAATTCATAAGAAGACAAAATTTTAAATTTGTACCACCTATTTTATTTTATATTAGAATATGCATATATATGTGTATGTTTGTTATATATATATTTTCAACATTGAGTTAATGATGTTTTGTGAGAATATAATAATATGGATATACAGATTTAATAAATTTATTATTGCCAAAGAAATAATGGATGGGCACCCATATATGCTGAAATCAGTCACATATGTCTTATTAAAATGAATTGATGTTTTATTAGTGTATTGACAGTTTGAATATGTTAATTTTATATTATTGTACAGACATGTCTGTGTGCTTATATAGGCATAGGTCATGTAAACATATGCTTTAGCATATCTTTATTATTTTTAATCAAAATCACAAATGATGTATTTATATTTATAACATTCTTAACAAACCATTAATTTGATTTTATTGTTTCTAATTAATACATTTATATATCATTGTTTTAAGTTATTCCAATGAATTTATTTAATACTAAAATAGGTTTAAATTTTTATTGGCATTTTCTCTTGTTTACAATCACAGTCCCTAGGACCCTTGTTTTCCAAGTTAGTCCGAGTAATAATGGTTGGTGCATAATATGTGAAGGATTATGTTTGTGGATGAACATCCAGATAGATCTTTGGATGGTACAAAGTATCACCATTAAAGTTTATTTACTGCATCTTATTTGTTTTCTTAAAGGGTTGAGTTTATATTTGTTTGATGCACTAAGAGTAAGATATTTCCAGGATAATGATGGTGATGCAGTTTGTTACTTATAATTATTTTCATAATTACTAATAGTTTTTTGTTCAGTGCTGATAGTCATGCTCTCATGCTCTTATTTTTTTTATACATGCTCACTTTCTTTATTTATTCATTTTATGTTTAATAGTTATTTATGTTAAATGTGGATGATGGTGTTTTCCCATCTCCCAAGATTACTCTGATTTTCTGAACTATTTCAAATGGTGGCCAACATGGAGCCTAACAATGATCAAGTACTGGTGGCCACTACTACAAAATTAGCATACAACTTAGATCTCAAATATAATCACATCTGAGTAAAAAAAGTGTATTTTATGCAAAATTAATAAAAAAAGAAATACTGTAAAATATATGACAAGTGAATATATAAAAATGTGTTTATTTAGTGATTGTTTATATATTATAGGAAGATGATGTTGATGTATATATGAAAATAATTCATATTTAATGTAAAATAAATGCAGAGCACAAAATGTTTTGGGGATTGGATTGAGCTTTTGACTGTTGAAGTTTGTTTAGCTGTATTTTCAGTACTGGTGATGGATGGAGGATTTTGTCATTGACTTAAGAAAACAATGTTTCATGAAACTCCAGGGAGTATTCTATTTCATGCACTGCTCCAACTCAATTACATGTTCATATTTATATACCTCTAAGTCTAAAAAAAAACAAGACATATTGTTTTTTTATGGATAGTTAACATGGGCCTGTATCATGATTCTATCCTTTAAGACTCAAAGTAGCAAGGCTTTACAAAGGTTTCATTTCATATCAAGGATTGTGGAAAGCTTATAGTATCTAATTTGAGATACCTCTTTTGGTGTTTATACTGCATTGTATACTCATAGACCAGTGGCTTGCATGTCACTATTCATTCTACTATCTATCAGATGCTTGTTGGAACTTTGAAAAAATAATTAGTAAATGATTTGAAATATGAATATTTTGTTTTAGTTATACATGTACATCATGTAAAATTTTGTTAGGAATGTACATTTTTCTTTTCCTTTTCATGAGGAATATGAGAGATAATATATATATATATATATATATATATATATATATATATATATATATATATATATATATATATATATATATATATATATATATATATATATATATATATATATATATAAAGTTGAAAGGAAAAGTAGAAATAAACACAAACAAAATTTCTTAGAGATATTTATTTAAAATATATCCATTGGACTAACAAATTAATTGTTAGGAGTGTATTTCATTTCTATTTTCCTTTTCCCCATGATGAGAAATATGAGATGGTAATGTCTCATGGCATACATCAATATATATATAAAGTTGAAAGGTAAAAAAAGAAATAAACACAAACAAAAATTTTTGTGATATTTATTTAAAATATATATTCTGGAATAACAGATTAATGCTTAAATAATAAGTTTGATATTTAAACTTTATTATTATAAATTATTGTACTTTAAATGAAGCATTAAAAAAGGTCTATTTAATGTTTTATTTAATTCTGATTTTGATAATTTTAAGAAAAAAATATAAAACAAGATTCTTTTTATTTTATAACACCAGGGTGGCCAAACTTTTAGGTGATGGGGGTGACTTTTTTGGTGAAAGTGTATCTCAGGGTAACTATGTTTTTTAGGAACTCCAAACCAGAAACCAGAAAATTTTTGTTCCATCTATCAGTCATTTTTGGTAACATTTTTGCTATTTTATACATATTTTATCATAAATTTGTAGCTTTAACAGTATTCAAATTTTAATTCCCAACAAATCTGCAGTTGGCAGTATTTTTCACAAAAAATCAATTTTTGATTGTGGTATATTGTATATAGTCTCACTGCTTTTCCCATGTAAAGTGCCACAAAGCACTGACTGTCAACTTTGGATATTGTTCTCCAAGTATTTCTAACTGTCGAAATCAAAAATCAAAACAACATGTTTTATGCTTTTGTAATAGATTTTGAACATAAATAAATGTAGTTCTTATATTTTTTTACATTCACAATTAAGTTTTTATATTAATTTACCTAAGTATAAAGTTTTTTTTTTAAGTGTCATAGCATCAGCCAGGACGCTAACCCACAATCCAGGCAACTGCCTGCAAGTGCAAGGCAGGTGCGCTGACCTCTCGACCACCAATGCAAGACACCTAAATATAAAGTTTGATTTAAAAAATTTTAAATTTTACAAGAAGAAGAATCAAGAAAAAGTGAATAGCATTGAACTGCTATTCAAAACAAATGAAGAATGTGCCCGCTATTGCTTTCATAATAGAGTTTGAACATAATTAAATATATTTCTCATAATTTTTTACATTCTTAAATAAGTTTTTATATTAATTTACTTAAATATAAACTTTAATTTGTAAATTTTTAAATCTTATAAGAAAAATAATAAAGGAAAAGTGAATAACACTTGACCACTATTCAAGACAAGGGAATAACATTGACCACTATTTTCTTATCAATGTCATTCAATGATAGCGAGCAAAATGCAACTTTTTTCCATAAATATTGTATTTTATGATTACTTTTTACATTATAATGACTAATAATGTGGCTAGATCTAGATTTTTATTTAAAATATTTAATTTTCGATGAAAAATGACAACAGAAGTGAATAATCAGCTATCATAATTTCTAAGCCACAAGAAATCACTGGCATGTTTACATAATGATTAGTTGAAATATAATTCCTTTTTTTTATTGCAGGTTATTTTTCATATATTTTTTTCCAGTTATTAACATTATTTTAAATATTTCGTTACATTTAACCAATTTGAATGTAAAATAATTCAATTTTTAGAAGCTAAATTAAAACAATTCTGAGTATTGTACATTAATATATTGTAGAAAGGAAACTGACTAGATTCATGTTTATCAAATCAAACAAATTTTTACTCAATCTGGCCAATAAGAAAATTCATCAGACAAAAGTTAAATTACCTCAGCTCCCTCTAGTATTATAATTTGTCCATGTCACTTTATAAAATATTTATTAAATTACAATTTTAAATTACTTACAAATAATTGTTTTCTAAAGCTGGTTCTAAATTTTAAAAAAAATTCAAGAAAATTATTGTTTTAGAATTATATTAAAATAAATTAACTGTAAAGTTGTAAATATTAATTTATTAAGCACATGGTGAGCAAATTGAACACCCAAGGCACATAGTATTAAGGTTATAGTCTTAAATATATATGTAATAAATTAGATGCAAATAAAAAAAAAGAAATTACACAGTCAACTACTGTTGATGTATTAGATATCTTTGTTATAATAGATAATAATAATAATAATAATGATAAAACTCTTCTATCTATTTTTAATTAAGTTAGAATTTTTTTCAATTAAACTATTTTGGTTAAATGAAATTTATTATAACAAACTTTGATTTTAAATTCTACAATCAGATTTCATTTACAATATTAAGAAAATTTTTAGATAAAAATTGTTTTTGAGTAATGTGAATTGAAAAAAGTTATTACCTTGTTGTTGTTTGTTTTTTTTTAGATCAAGATTAAAAAAAAAAAAACTTTATTGTTTTTAAATTCCTCCATACACTATAAAAAGTAGATTTGAAAGAAAAAAAAGTTATAAAGAGAATGTTGCTAGTCTCATGATGGACAAGTTTGAATTCACATGGACTATGTCTAAATGTGCTAAAATGCAGTAAATGATGAAGCTAAGTTATGATTTGTAATATTAAATAGCTGAATGCTTTTGAGAAGTTTATCTTCTTATAATGATAGTAAAAAGATCACCTGAACAAGATGTAATATGTAGGTGATGAATATTTAAATGTATGCAAAGTAGTAGATTAGAATGTCCAATTTTTTTGGAGAGGGGAGAGCGTGATTCTTTTTGGTTTATAGCATGGATATTACTAACTATATGCTATGCTTCTTTGATTTAACATTGAAAGTCATGGTATTCTATATATGCAATATAAGCAAAGATAGGTTCAAATGTATGGCCATTGGACTTTTAGTATTCTAAAAAGATGAACTTATATTTAGGTTTATTAAGAGCTCTTTTATATAAATAACAATGTTGAGAGATACATGTGGATAGAAATCCATGGGATTCACCATAGTATAGGGCACTGCAACCAGTTTGAGGACATTGGGAACTTATACACTGTGTAAGAAGTCTGATCAGAAAGTAGGTGGCTTTTGAATTATTAATTAATCTATTACTTTGAAGGGGATATTAAAACTTAGCTTAAATGAAGCAAAACCAAGCTTTTCTGTGGTTTATATCAATAGGCATCTACTAGGGTGATTACTACCTGAAGTCCCTTGAATTATAGAGACTTAATGGAGCTAATGTTTATCTAATATATGCTTAACCTGAAAATGTCAAGAAGCCAGTTTACTGTTTTATCACTGATATGAGTGCAACAAGCCAGCTTACTGAAGAGACTACCATTCTATCATTTACACATACACTGTTTTATCTACATGCAAAGATGTACAAATGAAGTTACTGCAGTCATATATATATATATATATATAGTGCATACAGAAGATCTAGTTCAGTGGTGCCCAACCTTTAACTTGACGCGAGCCAGTTGAGAATTTAAAAAAATTTGGGGAGCCACAATTATATATTACATTTTTCATATTACATTTATAAACATGGTACTTGGGTACTAAACCTGCAATGTAGGGAGATAGGTGAGGGTGGGGGGTGGCCTATTCACATTGGTATCAATCCGCCGTTTCTAATGTGGCCAAAATAACGTGTACACGGATCTTTCTCGATGAAAACATCAATATATACAGCAAAATATATATGTGTACACGAATCTATCTCGATAAAAACAACTATTTACAGCACTAAACATCAATATATATATATACAGCAAAATATATACGTGTACACGGATAAAAACAACTGTTTACAGCACTAAACATCGATATATACAGCAAAATATATACGTGTACATGGATCTATCTCGATAAAAACTATTTCCAGCACTAAACACAATATATATACAGCACCAAACCAAACGTCTACAAGGATCTTTCTCGATAAAAACAACAATATATACAAGAGCACTAAACACAATATATATATAGCACCAAACCAAACGTGTACAGCAAAAAAAAAAAAAATGGTGTAATATGTTAAAAAGAAAAAAAAATGTAAATACATTTTATTTATTAAAAATTTGGTAACATACATATAAATTACAATTACAGGAAAAATATATTTTATTTAATGTGAAACCTGACACTGCATATCGTTATTGTTTGTATTGTAAAAATGTTTATTTTTTAGTGTGTGCATGTGCCATCAAAGAACATAAAATATTTTATCAATTTTTTTGAAGAGTGCAATTCGAGCCACATTAAACAGTTACGCGAGCCACATGTGACTCGCGAGTTACGGGTTGGGCATCCCTGATCTAGTTGAACAGATATCAGCTGGTGAAAATTATATTATTTCAAACACCTAACTTTGCAGTTAAAGATTAATATTTAAATTTTAATTTTAATATAAATAACTTTTCATTAAATTATCCAACTAAAAAGAAAATAAGGGAAGAAAATAAGAATAAATGACCAGTTTGTCTCCAGAGAATTTAATCCAATTTATCATTCATAAAATATTTTATTTTGGGATTAGAAAAGTAAACTCAGAAATTTTTTTTAAATATTGGAAATGAAAAAACAAAAGCCAGAGTTTTAAAAGAAATTTCAAACCAAACTGTTAAAGATAATGCTTTCTTTAAAAACTTTTACTTAGAATTAAAAATAATGTATTAATAACTTTGATTTGTAAGAAGCAATGTTTAAAATTTGTACCACCTATTTTATTATATATATATATATATGTTTGTATGTGTGTGTTTATATGTATGGGTATATACATATTTTGAATGCTGACTTAATTAGGTTTTGTGAGAATATAATAATATGGATATTTGGATTTAATAAATTTATTATTGACAAATGAAATATTATTAGAATATAAACACTAATATGTACACACATTTTCATAAGTACTCATATATGTTAAAATTAGTTCATTATGTATGTCTTATTAAAATGAATTAATTTTTTACTAATTTATTGACAGTTCAAATATGTTGATTTTACATTATTATGCAGGCAATATCTGTATGCTTATATAGATTTGTGTCATGTCAATATACTGAATTATCTATAAATTACAATATTATAGCATATTTTTTTATTGTTTTTAATCGAAATCAAAATGTTGCATTTATATTTATTTATAGCATATTTAACAGATCTTTAATATCATTTTATTGTTATTGTTTCTAGGTAATAAATTTATATATTATTGTTTAGGTTATTCCAGTGAATTTATTTAATACTAAAATAGATTCAAAATATTATATGTTGGTATTTTCTCTTATTTACAACTATAGACCCTAGGATGCTTGCTTTCCAAGTTAACCTGAGGCAATAAAAATTGATTTATATATATGTGAGGGTTTATGTTTGTGAGTAGTCATACAGATAGTTTCTGGATGTTACAAATGTATCACTTTTAAAGCCCATTCACTGCATTTTATTTTTTTAAAAAAATCAATTTATAGTTGTCTGGTACACCAAGGGTATCATATGGCCAGGGCATTGATGGTGATGCAGCTTGTAACTTATAATTATTGTCATAATTACTTTTAGTTTTGTTCACTCTTGATAATTACACTTTCATGCTCTTATTTCTTTTATACATCCTCATTTTCTTTATATATTAATTTTAACTTTGATAGTTAGTTATGTTAAATGGGGATAATGATATTTTTTATCTCCACAAGATTACCCTGATTTTCCATGCCATTACAATATATATACAAATCAATATATATATCAAAATACAGTAAAATTTGCATAAATTATATTATTTTAGAAGTACTTTCGACTAAAAATTTCGTAGTCTTTATCATTTTGTAGTGGTTTTATAGTTGATAAAGACTACAAAATGTTTAGTCGAAAGTACTTCTAAAATAATATAATTTATGTAAATTTTACTGTATTTTGATATATATATTGATTTGTATATTACATATATTGAGGAACGAATACATATATCAAACATAATTTATTACATATATATATATATATATTAAAAATCTAAAGCTAAATTAGTCAATAAAATAAATAATCAAAATTACTTCAAATTCAAAATTAAACCAGACTAGCTAAAGAAAATAAATTCTAAAACATGATTAATGGTTTCACTGCTACAAGCAAACTTTATACAAATATAAAGGATTAAAACATAACCAATTTAGACTATATATTACTCACAAATCCTACTTATAACTTACACATCCTTAATAAACATAAAAATAAACTTACACACCCTTAATATTAAAAGAACTTTTAAAGGAATTAATTTTTAGAATCATAAATTTTTAATAATAAAATTATTTAATTTTTCTTTTTATTTCATTTCTTTCAAAGAAGATAACCTTAGCCTCATCAAAATTAATAATGTGGTCTATATCTCTTTCATGGATATATAAAAGAGAATGAAGATATTTATTTCTAACCCTACTTTTATGTACTTGTATATATAAACACTGAAATATGATGAGAATTGTATAATGATTTAAATAAACTTACAATTTTGATATAATCAGAAAACAACCAACTAAAATTGATAGGGCAAGCTGAAACTACATGATCTAGTAATAATGCTGTTTATTAAGCCACTTTAAGCTAAAAATTAAAGTACTTTTAGTTAATACTCTAACTGATATAAGAATGAGTAGTCAAATATAAATTTATGTATGTAAAAATGTGAGGTATAACAACTTTTTCTGAACTCTCACAAGCAATCAAGCTTCTCCAGCAATGTGTTCTCCTATTAAATATAGACTTACAGATGCTAACTTTGAACTATAACACAAATTTTCTGTATAATAATCTGGATAAACTAAATTAAAAAACTATTTTATATATAATATTGTCTGTCATGTAAAATAAATCTAATTAATTTTGCTTTAATGTAGAAATATCACATACTATTTTAAAATTAAATATACATCAAAAATATACAATAGAGCAGAGGTGGGCAATTGTTTTGGCTCAAGGCTGCAGAGGTTTGTGTAGGGTCACATTGCTTTGTAAAAGCGAAAGTTAGCAGAGAGCCGAATCTTTTTTTCATGACACAATAATCACACTGCTTTATTTGTTGTATTACCAAAAAAATATTTGTTTGTCCATTCTTCATTAAACACACAACATTCATCACCGATTTTATATTTTTTCAGAGGGTTCATAGTTTCACTAAAGTTGGAAAGGTATATATTTGCTAATGCAAAGACAAAATTGAAATTAATGAGATCAACTGGAAAAGCACTGCACATGTGTATTGATATGGCCATCCTAGTGGAAAATACCAGACAAATCTTCGGTTGCACATGGGAAGAAAATCTCAGTTCAAGGCGGATTTTTCTGATTGTCTTGTGGGCTGCATAAAAACTCTTAGTGGTCCACATGTGGCCCTTGGACCGCTATTTGCCTATCTCTGCAATAGAGTATATTAAGTCATTTGGTAATTAGCTTAAATGTAATTTTGTTATATCTAGTTTAAAATTATAATATGTAAAAAAAAAAAAGGAAAATCAGTTTTAAAAAATGTTAATGAATACAAAACTAACCTTAAATATTTTTAAAAGTATGCACTCTTATCCTTTCACATTTTACATATAAATTTATTATACAGTAATATGTAGATTCTTTGAATGAATGTGCAAAGAAAAATATACAATATGCTATATGATTGCATTATTTATATATATGTTAATCTAATGGTAGTACAAGACTTATATGTGAAGCAGCTATCAATCACATTTACCATTCTTATGCATTGTTATGGCATATATTTTAGATACTTGTCTGGTCATTTAGTAAAAGAATTTGAGTAATGCAAATTCCTACATAAGAGAGGGCTGATTTTCATTACTAATTAATAGAGTATTTTATGACTTTGTGTTGCTAAACACTTATGGTAACATCATGAACTGGTAATAAGAATGCATTTAAAAAGTTTTTAAATATATTTTGTTATGCTTATATTAAATATATGATGTAATATGTCAGATGATGAAGATTCTCAAAAAATTTCTCAGTGATGACACATATCAATATTATCATAAAATCATGCAATATTAATGTTTGTTTGTTGAGACTAATTCAGGGGTATATTCATATGCCTATAGTACTCTGCACACTAAGCATAAAGAATTAGAGATATTGGAAATAAGAAGAGTCTTTTGTCTGAAATTGTATTTGTATTGTTTTTAGCATTACAACATGTGTTTATGAGATTTACCACACATTCAGAATGACTCCAATTATCTAAAATATATATTTGCAAATCAAGATATAGTTGCAAAGATAAAGGAAATGTTTTATTTATTTTTGTTTGTCTTATTAATTGACATAACTTTATTTTAAAAAAATAATAATGTTTTTATATATTATTTAATATAATGTCTGTTTCGTAAAACACATTATAATGTATCACTATTAATACATTTTTATGTTTGGTATCATCTTCAGTAAAGCAACTTATGTTCACAACCATGGGTCAATTTAGAGTGACCAGACTAGTTCGATCAAAAATTGGGACATAATAACCAATCATTTTTATGGCATTGCATCCTTTTTTCTAAAACTCCCTTACTGTGTATATTCATCATTGTAAGTACACTTCCTCTTTGGAATATTGTCTATTGTTTGGGGTTATTAATATTCCTATTAATTTATCGCTATAAAAATTAATATCAAGAAAGAATTAGTAAAACTACACTGTCAATCAAACCAGGTACAAAGTTCAGTTTAAATTTTAGCCTACAAAAATCCAACTGTGCATGCTCCAAGATAAAGTTGGATGTGGGAACATATCTAGCTTGAGAACCTGATCATATAATGTATATAGCGGTCTTTGTTTTGGTTTTGGAATTTGTCTGAAGTTTTATAATATTACTGTAGAGACTAGACTGAAATAGACAGAGAGGGCAGAAAAACCATCATTTTTGCAATTATTTATGTAAGACAAATAATAATTATGAGTATTTGAAAATCAGGACATACAATGGTCCCAAAAAGACATTTTAGGAACACTGGGACATCTAATCAAAAATAGGGACAAATCCCAAAAAATCAGGACATCTGGACACCCTAGGTCAATTGAATGACAATATTTATGGAGAGTATTTGCTGAATGGAAAAGATAGATGTTTAAATATATAAGTAGTATGTGCTTTCTAGCTTCCAAGAAAATAGAAAAAATTTGTATATTCTTCTTTAGTCTTAATCAGATAGATGTCTATTTCTAATGCTACTGTAAATCATTTAACTTATACATCATTGGATATGATGTGCAATAGATGTATATACTCTTTCTACCTATAGTCAATTATTCATTTAAAATATTATATTTGTTTAAGAGTATTATGTAAATGCATTGAGGATGATGGTTATCATTTCTGTATTAGAGAATAATAATAATTATAATTTTTAATGCAAAGTGCAATGGTCATTGAAGTATATCCATATGCATATTTAATTTAATTGCCAGTTTCTCAATGCACAGATTTTTTTTGGAGATTTAGCAAGAATAATTTGTTGCTATTTTCATATAACACAAGCACATAACCACACTGCACTGTTCCTTGCAATATAGATAGATAGATAGATAGATAGATAGATAGATAGATAGATAGATAGATAGATAGATAGATAGATAGATAGATAGATAGATAGATAGATAGATAGATAGATAGATAGATAGATAGATAGATAGATAGATAGATAGATAGATAGATAGATAGATAGATAGATAGATAGATAGATAGATAGATAGATAGATAGATAGATAGATAGATAGATAGATAGATAGATAGATAGATAGATAGATAGATAGATAGATAGATAGATAGATAGATAGATAGATAGATAGATAGATAGATAGATAGATAGATAGATAGATAGATAGATAGATAGATAGATAGATAGATAGATAGATAGATAGATAGACAGATAGATAGTGGAATGGATAGATAAATGGATAGATATATAGGTAGATAAATAGTTGGATATATATAGATAGATAGATAAATGGATGGGTAGTAGATAAATAGATAGATAGACAAATAGATAGATAGATAAATAGATAGACAGACAGATAGATAGATGTAATAGACAGATGAATAGATAGTGGAATGTATAGATAAATTGATAGATAGACAGGTAGATAATTAGTTGGATACATATATAGACAGATAGATAAATGGATGGATGGATAGATAAATAGATACGTAGATAGATAGACAAATAGATAGATAAATATATAGATAGACAGACTGATAAATAGATAGATAGATATATAGATAGATAGATAGATAGATAGATAGATAGATAGATAGATAGATAGATAGATAGATAGATAGATGGATGGACAGACAGACAGTCAGATAAAGAAAGGAAGAAAGAAAGAAGGAAATAAGAAAAGGAAGAAAAAAAGAAAGAAAGAAAGAAGGAAGGAAAGAAAGAAAGAAAGAAAGAAGAAGGAGAAAGAAAGAAAGAAAGAAAGAAAGAAAGAAAGAAAGAAAGAAAAGAAAGAAAGAAAGAAAGAAAGAAAGAAAGAAAGAAAGAAAGAAAGAAAGAAAGAAAGAAAGAAAGAAAGAAAGAAAGAAAGAAAGAAAGAAAGAAAGAAAGAAAGAAAGAAAGAAAGAAAGAAAGAAAGAAAGAAAGAAAGAAAGAAAGAAAGAAAGAAAGAAAGAAAGAAAGAAAGAAAGAAAGAAAGAAAGAAAGAAAGAAAGAAAGAAAGAAAGAAAGAAAGAAAGAAAGAAAGAAAGAAAGAAAAAATTTAAATTATTGTTATGAAAAATGCTGCCAAAAAGCACAACACTGATTAAGTACGTAAATAGTCTTTAAATTTTTCTCTGCTGGACAAAGATCTTTGCATCAATCTTTTACAGGGGAACAGTAAAAAAAAAAAAAAAAACCTTATTCATCAGGATTTTCAGTGTTGAGTAATAACGTTTTGAATAGTTTTTCATACTTATTTTATTCTTTAACTAGGACTAGCTAGACACCCACTTACTGACTAAAATTAGTAGTAAGCTGCTGCTTTACCTATAAGCTAGCTGTCTGAAAAAAATTCTACGCTTAATCAAAACTAAACAATTTCAAATTTTCCCCAATCTAAATTTGAATCCAGATTTTTAAATATGGCAATATCACAAATAAAATATTAATTAAATCGGTCAAAACAGAAAGCATCTTTCCAAATCTTGCATATATATTAGGAAATATTAGAATGTACACATTATTTAGTTGTCTACTTATTAATAATGAAAGATTCTTTTTTTTTTTTTTACTTTATATTTCAGCTAAACATAGCTAGAATACTGTTTCTCGATAATTATTACATGGTTAGCAGAGTATCTAGAAAAAACATATTAAGTAAATGTCACACTAAAAATACAGTTAATAAACATCACACGATCATCACACATTTATTATACAGTAATCCCCGCATATATATATATTTGAGTGTATATTATATTCTATGATTAAGGAGAGAATAATCTTTTGACAAAAAAGATATGGCTTATCATTTAATTTTCAAATACTGAGGAGAGATTTCATACTAACGCACGCAGTCACATATAAAATATGCAGTTTTTTTTTTTTTTCATTTATAAATACTGCATTGCATTTAATTACTGTAACCTATTATAATCCGAATAAAATTTTAAATATAGTTTTATAATCCTTTGGCAAATCTTTTTATTGAAGTCCTATCAAAACAAAGCAAAACAATTATTCCATTTTACTTTTCTTTTAAAATTTATTTTTCATAATTTTCTTAATCTTTTATTAAATCCTATTATTTCAGTTTCATTAAATTTGTAATTAAGATACGAAAAATATACTACAAGTATTTCAGTATATAAAGATGTATATATTATTTGTTTTAATTAAGAAAATAACAAATTTTTCTTTTTAAATCAAAATGTCATTATTCTATAACCACCAACAGCAGACTAATATTAATATTAATAAAACATACACAATTTTTAACGAAATGTTAGTATTAATATATAATATGTATGTGTGTTTATTAAAATATGTCCTCGTAATAATTTCAGCCATGATATTTGAGAATGTAAATCTAGTCATGTATAATTTACATAATATTATTAATTAATCAGTTGTTAATAGAAAGAAAACACAAACTGAAAAGATATAAATAATGAAATTATGAAAAAATAAGTTTGAAACAATATGGCATTAGATAGGGATTTTGTGCACAAACTTTTCCACATCTATTAATTAAAGGCTTGCACTTAATGGCACTATTGTATGGAAAGTTTTGGTACTCTTGTTAACAGCACGCATAAGCATATGAAATGGTGATCATGCGATGTTTTATACCTATCCTGCCTGTGGTTTTGAAAAACCCAATATAACAAAATCTATAGTTGCCGAACTGAATTCAGATTTATATAACTACACAAGCAAATGAGCTTGTGTTAAAAATATTATGGTATTTTCATCTTGGGCTCCTACTTTTAGAACTAACCAAATGGGTAAAAGGTGGTTGCTGGAGGGTTGCATTAGATCCTAAGATCTAGATGCAGTGCTCTCAAATTCAAGGCTTCTCACTGATGAAACCCACAAGCTAAAAATTAGTCGGGAAATGTTGGGTGAGTAGGCACTAGATAGGGATTCTATGCACAAATCTTTCTGCATCCATTGATTATAAGGACTTGCACTTGGTGGCACCCTTATATGGAGAGTTTGGTATTCTTATTAACAGCATGTGTTAACATATGAAATGGTGATCATGTGATGAAAAATTATTTTGATTATTTAGTTTCTATCCTTAAATTACAATTTAAAAAATATTTCCAACTTGCATTTTGCATCTTTCACGTAAACACTTGGTCTCATCTCTCCTTGAATTGTTTTATTTACTGCCCACATATCTGTATCAAAAGCATGTTTTCCTACCTTCCTTTGAATCCTTTCTAAAATATACAACATTATTTTACTAACATATACACATCATTGACCCACACATTAGTCCTATAATTCTAGCTTTATCATATCTACAATATGAAACAACTTAATTTCTTTATCAATCGCTTTTTTTTTTTATTTGCATCATTTAACAATTTTATTTCCTAATCATCCAAATATTTTTTTTGGTTACTCAAAATGATTCTCAAATAATTATATGTATTTATTTCATTTATATCTTCCAAAAATGCACACATTCTCTCTCTCCATCTCTTTCCCCCTGCCTATCCCTGACCTTTTCTCCCCAGTCTATCTCCCTCCTCTAAATTAATTTGAAACTCCATATTTAGCCACCTTCCCACAAATCTTCCAAAATATTTTGTTTTTCATACTTTATGCACACAAGAAAATATTATAAAGAAAAATCTGGTAGCCTTCTATTATCTAATTTAGTAACCTTACTTATATACAGTGTATTTTTTTTTCATTGAGTCAAAAGTCTTTTTTACATCCATAAACGCTCTATATGTTTGTCTTCTTGCTTATCTATTTCTACAAGTTACATGATTGTAAATAAACTAACCTCTGTCCATCAGATCTAAACTTTTCTGCATTTTTCCTATTATGTTATTTTTTCCTCTCCACTTGACCACTTTCTTAACTATTACTGTATATAGGTTTTTAGAAAAATCACTCTATAAGAAATTAGTCTTATAGTGTCCTTATTATTTTCTTTACAAAATTATATTATTTTTGTATTATCTCAACTATCTGGAGCTTTTGTCTTCTGTCTAAACTAAAGAATCATGTTAATAAATGTTATTTCATGATGTTAACTTCCAAATTCATTAACATGTATCTCTGTTGCTCACTCATTCAAATGTTTTTACTTCAATTTTTTAACTGTGTCAATCAAGTCAGTCTATGTAAATTTAATATTTGTTTATTATATGTTTTTACTTCATTTCCTCTCCTATCTAAAAATGTTTCATATTGATTGCATAATTATATAATTTATCTACACACACTCTCTCTCTCTCTCTCTCTCTCTCTCTCTCTCTCTCTCTCTCTCTCTCTCTCTCAGCCTTATTTTTTCTCCATTGCTTAATAATAAAATTTATTTTTCCATTACATTTTTATTTTTTAAGTATTTACTTTTTTTTATAAGTTCAACTATTTTATTTTTATTAATATTCTCCAATAATTTACTATTTAATTCATTTTCTCTATAATTATTTTAACCAACTTTTTTTTATTTCATTTTTGCATTTAATAGCAATGTTTCATTGCCGATGTATATTTTATATGTTTTCTTCTTTCGTTTATACTTTTGGTCATCTCAATTTTCCATTACATTTAATCTTATGAATAGTTTTATCTAAAATTATATTTACTAATCTTTTCTGCCTCAAAACAAATTTTTATAATCAAATCCAAAATTTATTTGATATTTGCGTAGGTTATTTTTATCATCGATATTCCATCTATACTTTTTCTTCTCTTGATATCTTTAGTATTATTCCCCATTAAATTTTTAATCACTTCTTATAAAATTATGATGATTATTACACAATTTTTTTATTTTATTCTTTCCATTTCATTTATTAGTAAATAATTTATTGTACAATACAAATTATTTCTAGTTAATTATATTATTCCTCATACACATTTGATTCATTTTTATAATTCATATTTAGAGGTTTTAACCATTAGTCATTTTTCTAGTCATTAATTTCTTCAATATGGCTACTCATATCTCCTATAACCATTATTTTTTCATCACCTTTTCTTGAATATCCGTGCAACTCTAACTGAAATTTTATAAATTGTTTATTTCATTTTTATTTGATCTTCTCCAGTGTTCAAGTACAGTAAAGCCATCACCCTCTCCTGGCTTTTTAATTTTATGTCAAATCACATACATGTATTCCTCACACTTGACTTTTTTTTTTTAATTAAATCTTATATTACAATTCTTGTTGGCATTTTCTTTTCTATTCATGTTCTGCCAAAATAAGTTTATCAATACATATTTCTATTTTTTTAAACGTGTTTACACTACAACTATCATTTCAAGCCTTCATTTTTATCAACTTTTTTAAGTTGGACCACTTCTTTACTTTTCTACTACTAGCATATTTAAATGTCCAAATTTAATAATCCCAACTTTTCTCATTGCTCTTTGTAGATTCTTTTAATTATTTCTTTAATAGTATATTTATACTTTTTGGTTTGCTTTCAATTTGATCATTTAACTCTTTCTTTTCACTATTTATTCCCATCTCACTGCATATTTTGTGAAAAAACATAGTGTTTACATTTATCTCTCCTACAATAATATCATTAGAAAATGAATAAAATAACTTTGTTTATTTTTATACAAACTTTACCATTAATCCTCTTTTTAAAGTATTTTAAAACCCTATTTACCTATTCCTTATAAATTTCTCAATAGATGAAAAAAAAAGAAAATTAAATTTTCTATGACTTATAATTCTTATTTTGATAAATATATACATCTTTATTAAAGAGCCTTCTGTTTTTAATAAAGAGATGCCAGTCATCTAAAAACATAATTTTATTTTACTATGTAATTTACTTAAACACAAAGGCAAAACTCTCCATATAGTAGCACCACTCATTAGTAGCCAGAGTAATCAATGGATACAGGAAGATTTGTGCATAAAATCCCTACCTAGTGCCTACTCATCCAATATCTCCAGACTAGTTTTTAACTTGTGACTTTCATCAGTGAAGAGCTTTGGATCTAAGAGCATTGCACTTAGGGCCTACAACAGCCACTTTTTTACTTTTTTAGCTAACTATAGAGCTATGAATCCAAAATGAAAACATTAATGTTTTCAAGCTAAGCTCATTAGTTTATATAGTCATATAAACCTGAACCCAGTTCAGCATCCACACTTTTTGGTATCTTTTGGTTTTTTAATAATCACAATCATAATATTCCTATTGAGCAGTATTGGTATTAAACCATCAAACATCACATGATCATCATTCTTTATGCTTACACAAACTGTTTACACAAAGGCAAAACTCTCCATATAAAACTGCCACTCAGTGCAAGCCAGAATAATCAATGGATGCAGGAAGGTTTGTGCATAAAATCCCTATCTAGTGGTTACTCATCTAATATCCCCAGATTAGTTTATAGCTTGTGGTTTTCATCAGTGAGAAACCTGCATCCATTGATTACTCTGGCTTGCACTGAATGGTGCTGCTGTATGGATAGTTTTGCCTCTGTGTAAACAGCTTGTGTAAGCAAAAAGAACTGTGATAAGGTGATGTTTGTTGGTTTAATACCAATCTGACCCAATAGAATTATGGTGACTATGGTTATTAAAAAACAAAGACAACAAAACAGTATAGATGCTGAAAGTAATTATTAATACTATCGAGTGAGTAAATTAATCTTCATTGCAACCTGGTTACCAATTCTGATCATCTACTTCTAGCAAAATAATACCACAAAGGAGTTTCAAAAATCAAAGTTGATATTTTAATTTTGCCTAGGATAGCCATAAGAAAGGAAACACAACTGCATGGTTTCAGAGAGAAGCATGATGATAGCCACATAAGAAAACATTAATTTATCTATGTTAAATTAAGGGTTTTATTAATCATAGATTAAATGTGAAAAACTGATTAAAAATTTCTAGAAATAAATTTTTAAAGCTAATAGAAATATCTTATAGACTATTAAGAATAATTAGTTAATCATGAGTGTTGAATGCAAAAAAAAACTATTCTTTGTTTTGAAGAAAATATTTAGTTTATATTTAATAATGAATAAAAAAACAGATAAAACTGAAATTAAGATTTATTATGTTTAAGTGGAAAATGAACTTTTACTATGGCATTTTAAGAACTGAATATTAAAATGGGAAAGATAATTACAAAAAAAATCTGTGTAACTTTTGAAGTATAAATGCTAGTCACAAAGATAATGTAATACAAGCTAAAAAATTAAATGAATTTATCCAATATGTGTTTGAAATTTTACAAGACAATAGAAAAGAAGAGAAATCAAAAAGTAAACTTATTGATGACCCATTTAAACATGTTTAAAAGTTTGTGTAGCATGGGAGAATAAAGTGTAAAAGTGGAGATTTATTTAGAATATTCATCAAACTTTTTGTAGTGAATTTTGAAAATCAGGATTATACACAATGCAACTTTAAAACTAGCTAAAAAGTAAGGATGCATCCAATTTGTGCTTGTTGTTCGATGTTTGTTTAACTATACATGTTTTTAAACAGAGAGAAGATAGAAGTATCTCAATGCATGATGAATGATAAACATTTACAGGATAAACATTATAATATTAAAATAAAAACTGGAAATGGGTTTTAAAAAGTATTTTAATTTTAAATTTATTATTAATATTTTTCTTGTTTGATATGAAATATGCATACAAAGTATTTTTCATAATAGTGATTTAAAGAATATGCAGTTTAATATAGTTAAAAGTATTAAATTTTTTGTTATTTTTTTCATGTTAAAAACAGTATGCTTAAATATTGGAAGAAAGTACCTATGAGTTATAATATAAAAGTGTGTGAGAGTGGAATATAGTGTTAAAGCTGTATATTTTGAGCCATTATATATTTTTAAAAAATTAAGTGTGATAAAATATGTTAAAAGGTATTTTGAATTTATTATTGTTAAAATATATTTAACAAAAAGGAAAATGAATTAAGGATCATAAATAAAATCTGATGGGATTCCTGGAAAAGAATAATAAACAAGTTATAAATTATAATGTTTATGAGAGCAAGAAAGTGTAAATGTTAATGTAAGACAATATCATGATCTCATTTGTTAATATATATATATATATATATATATTAACATAATATATATATATATATATATATATATATATTATGGATAATAATAAAAATAAATTATTTGTTTTGTGACATGATTGCAAATATAAATAGGGAAGTATTTCATGGGAAGAATATATTATATTGGTATAGAATTGGTAGAATATCAGATGCTAAATACACTATAGAAGAAGCCGAGTCAAAATTCCAGGATAGAATATATAAAATATTCTGAAGAACTGATAAATAGTTAAGTGAGTGTAATCTTTGTGATATCCAAACAGTTATTAGAGTGAGATGGGCAGATTTTCAGCACAGAAATGAGTATGGTCCATACTGTAAGTGCTTATTGAAGAAGCCAGGATAAAACTGGGATAAGTTTATTAAGAAAATGATTACCTACCAAAATATGACCTCTCATAAATAAAAGAAATCTCCATCCCCTATTAGAATAGTATTTAATAAAATCAGTTGCTCATCTTTATAAAGTTTTATAGTAAATAATAATATAGTATGCATCAAAGATAGTCTCAATATTTTAAAGGATTCTATAGTTTTTCTTCCTAAGTCTGGACTTATCAGCCTGTAGGTAGTAAAACCATGTACAGAACAAATGTTCTATATAGTTGAATAAAACTTGAATAAACAATCATATGAATAAAAATGATTGAGATCTAAGAATAACAAAAAACATGAGTAAGAGGGAGAATGAATGCATAATTGAATTGCATTATATATATATAAAAAAAGAATTCTAACTTTATTATTCATTTTAAATACATCATAAATATTATCTTTTATTATATATATATGCATTTACCACATCAGTAATAACTTTTTAACCCTTTCCTAGTGCTGTGAAGACATAAATATTTTAGCATTTTCTGGTGCTTTTCTTTGTCTCACACATCAATGTAAAATATATGGTAAAATGATTATTACTTTTCAGAAAATAATAAATTTGGCTTCATTTAATAGATATTTTTGTTTACTACTAAAATAAATTTTAAACATTCATATTTTGTTTCTGTAAATATTAAAAAAATGAAATCACAATCAAAACAAAGACTTTACATGTCATCATTTCTAGAAAGATTATTTCCAGTTTATAAAATTGACAAAATATTTCTTAATTCTTATTATTTTTAAACATTGAAATGAATAATTATTTATTTCTTTTATATCTAATGAATTATGCTTTAAAAGTTTAAATTTTTTGAATATTTATTGCAAAATTATGATATTTTTTTACTCATAAATATAAATTAGATTGTTTATGTAAAGCTAATCTTGTAATTTGCTTCAGGCTATATTTACATTAGCTGCTAATATAATGTTATATTTTTGAAAATAAAGTATTTTAAGACAAAATAAGTTATTAATAATTTATATTTCTTGATATCTAATAAATATAGTTAAATTATTTTTAAAAAATTATATAAAACTGTTATAAATTCGTAAATAAACACATTTTTGGGTCATTGAAACTACAATGTCATAAAATACCAAAAATTTTACAGCCTTGTCAACAGACAATGGCTGAACATGTAAGGGTGGGGCTTATGTCTATTGTTAAAGAGGGAATTTTGAATTTTTCACTTTCTATGCAATTTTTTTAGCGAAACTTTTATATAATAAAATATACTGTTTTAAACACATTTTAACACTATAATACTTACAGAAAAATTCACCAGGGGTGAATTGGTCAAAACACACAATACAGTGGAATAAAACCATAGAAGGTTAATAAGATGGAAGTGTAATGTTTTAAACCAAATTTTAAATATAAAATATAATTTAACTATTACAAGATGATCAACATATTGGGAGTTACAAAATATAAGGTAATATGGAAAATGATTATGAAGATCCCAAATAACTCATGACTGATGAAAATAGATCGGATTAGTATGAAAGCATACATAATAAAATAATAAATTTATCATTTCAAAAAAACTAAAAGACAAACTAAGGGAAGAGTTAATTATATATAATAATCACAAAGTTTATTTATAAAGAATATAAATAATTTATTATCAATGTATAAACAGTTTTCATGCTTTTTTGTCTTGTTAATGAAGTATTTAACCTAATGTTTATATGTGTTTGTTGTTTATTAGTATTATTGTAAATGAATGACCATTTTGATTTAAACTTTGTAGTATTAATTTCATTGTGTCTGAGAGACATTTCCATCACAAGGTCATATCAATAAAGCATATTATCCACATTGAATTATACATATCATATCTTGATTACACACCTTTTTGAGAAGTTATGCTTAATATGCTTTTAAATAATGGCTATGTTAAAAAGGAAGTTTATTGTATTTAATATTGTTATAGGATATAAAACAAATCTTGAAGAGCCATGCTAAAAATACTATTAAGTATTACCAAATGGAGAGCATATAATAGAAATCAGTAATATGTTTGATAGTCACATTCTAATTTTGGGAATATAAGTTGAAATATATGTTATATCATAAATTTAAAAGTATTCTTTTATTTCAGAGTACAAGTTACTAATCAAATATATTTTAAGGTTAGTAATTGTGAAGGATCTAGTTACAGAAGATGAATTGAGAAGAGTATTTAATTAAGTTAGCCATTGTAATTAATAATTATATAATAAAGCTCTTGATTATGATAAAAGAAGTATTCTATAGTGATTTGGATTAAGATAGGTAGGAGAATAAATCTTTGGAAAATAAATTGGATTATTTAAATGAACGTAATGAGTAGATAGTGAGTATTAATTTCCATATCTTATTAGTATAGTTTGATTAATTAGTCCAATAGGAGATTAATCATAGTTTGTAACAGTAAGTGCTTTTATTGAAATGGTTGGATCACAATAAAATCTCTCTTGCAATCCAATTATTTCATTATTAACCAAATTGTCATAATATATTTTGAATAGAATACTTATGATCCCTGAGATAGCTGTAGGATAGTATTAATTTTTGTTATCAAATGTAGTTTTGTTTCAGTATTATTATTTTGAGATTATTAAAGTATAGAAGAGTAGTTAAAGCATTATTTAAATGAAATATTATGTTAGTTATTGTTTGTTGTGGGGATTTTCCTAATGACTATGATAGGATGGTAGTATGAGAATTTTCACAATAGCAATACCATTATGGAGTGTAGTTTATATAGTTTTTAAGGTTAAAACCACTCTCTTATAATTGTGCCTATAGTCTATCTTATGTTTTAATATTTAGCAAGTTTCAAGCCCCATAAAAAGTCTTATACTTTATGGTTGTTATTCTTGATGGTTTATTATTGAGATAGTATAGTAGGGGTAAAATAAAGAAGATAGGGTAAGGTAGAGAGATGTGTCAATAGAACCGGAAGGGAAGGTTACAATATATATATATATATATATATATATATATATATATATATATATATATTATATATATATTGTACCTTTTCATTAGAGCTGAATGTGCTAAAAAGCAAATTTCTTTAAAATTTTTAAATTAGAAGTATAGGTATTCTAATTGTAATAATAATATCTAAATGGACTTAAACTTAGTAAAATAAATACATAGAAAGCTATAAAATATTTTAAAGCTATTTTTATGTTAAAACTGTATAAAAAGCAGAATAATTTGATATTGTATGGTTGGAATACATGATGTTAGTTATACTGGTAAGAATATATTAATATCTTTCTAAATAAACTTTTAAAAAACCATTAATTTTAATACAATGTTTAATAAATTTGAATAAGTTATTAAATTTATCTTCTAAAATTAAGTTTAAATTGTATAATAATTATTTATTAAAGTTCTTCATAACTTATGATATATCAAATGTTCTAATTTTTAGTAATGTTTTAAAAATGTCAAAATTTATTATTCTAAATTTTTATTATTGCATTTAAAATTTTCTAATATGTATTTTTTTTTTTGTAATTAAATATTTATTTGGTTTTATTGCCGACAATAAATTTAAAAAATTGCAACATGTCTGGAACAAACAGATCACATGACTGATAATATATATGTGTGTATTGTGCTTGCAAGGTTTCAGAGAAAGTTTTAGTTATTTTCTAAAAGGGTTGATAAAATTGAAACATTTTATACATGATAAAATAAAGTTGAATAGATATTATTTATTTTTTTAAAGATATTTTAAGCTAACAAATGTAGTCTAAATAATTGCTACATTTAAATTACGTTTTTTTTATAATTTCATAAGTTAGTAAGAATTAACCTTTTAACCGCTAATTATATTATTGGTTGTATGAGGTAAAAATCAAATCTTTTAATTGGCCAACTCACAAACTGAAGACAAAGCCTATTGTTAAAACATATTCACCTATAATATTAATATCAACTCAGATACGTTTATAAAAAGTATATTATTAATTTTTCAGGTTATGAAGAGAACGAAAGTTCTTTCAAAAATAAATTGCTATTTATTTATTCTAAAATATTCAATTTCGGCAACATAAAAGCTATAATATAAACAAAAAGATCGACTTTTACATTATAGAAAAGTAAATATTTCTTTTTACTAGATCTTCAATATTTTTACTAAAATCTTCAATATTTTTTGAAAATAATTTTGTTTTTTTATTATTCTCTCTGAAAATAATTTTTAATTTCCATAAATATAATTTTATAATACTTAAAATTGGATTCGAAATGAAAATCTCAGCGTTTTTCTTTATTTTCTTTGATCAGGCGGTTTCTTTGTTCTTTCCAGCCAATCAGAATGTCTTTTTCGGCTGAGAGCTTGCTAAGAACCAATCACAAATAATGTTCTTTCTTTGTTTAGGTTTAAATGTGTTTTTTTTTATTTTTTACTTGTAAAATAAGTCGGAAGAGGTCACCATCTTACAGAACTTTTAAATACCTCTTCAAAACGTATCGAACAAATTTTTTAGCATAAGAATCGGCTGAGTTAGAGTGATGTCAGATATCTACGAGGAGCCTCATAAAAAACAGTCTTTTGGTTAATAAAATCTATCATTTTAAATGTTTTTGTTTGGGTATAGTATAAATTTTTTGTAGTAAATATTTCTTATATTAGTATGTAAAAAGATAACTCATAATTTTCATTCCAATTTTTAAAAGTAAATAATTTGGGAAGTATGTAAATGAGTCTATAGTCTGATGATTTGTCAGCCAATCAAATGTGTTTTAAAAGAACTGGTATAAATACTGTGTACTTAAGTTGTTGTGGTTATTGCTTAAAAGTTATTGTTTTAAAATTATTGTGTGACAAATAGTATCCAGTTATATTATTATAGGTTTGTAATATATTTAAAGTTAACAGTCAATTTTTTTAAATTTTTAATATAATTTATTTTTAAAAGTTGAAAGGATTAACAATTAGTATTTAGTTCAATTAAAAATGTGTGAATAAATTTAATACATTTCCTACTAGTAAAATATTCGAAAGCTTAATTAAAATTCATTGGTAAACTATGGAACAGAAACCTATTATGGTCTTATATGTGAGAAGACTAGTAATAAAGGACCAAAGAATTTATAAAAATATGGTTTTTTCAGTGCCATATAAAAAATTATTTATTTATTTTTGCAGTGTATTTCAAAGTTGCAAACAAATATTATCCAGAGGTATGATATATATAATAAATATGTCTGTGTTTATAAAGCTAAAGGCTTTTAAAAAATATTATTTAAGGAAAAATTATTGGAGAAGACTAAAATGTAATTTAACTCTAAACTCTAAAAAACACTCAAGATGAGACTATAAAATATATTGCTCTCTCTCTATATATATAATATTGACATATTTTAAAAAAGATTATAGTAGTAAAAAGAAGAAATATTTATCTTTGAAGCAAATTATTTTTAAGCTTTTTTGGAAGTAAACTATTTTTAAAAAGATAACTGCTATAAAAAATGTAAGTATTAACAAAAGTTATATTAAACTAACGATTATTTATATATAAAAACCGGCTGTGTTAAATTTGCTATGATTTAATTGCAAAGAAGAAGAAAAATGGTTAATAAAAAGAAAAATATTATTATAACAAATAAATAACTTTCTCTTATGTGAAATTTGGATTCATCTGTTTGTTTTATATATATGCTTTATCGAAATATAAGTTGAAAATGGAAAGGCATCTATTTTATCCTAGGATTACATGTTAATAAATCTAACTGCAAATGATGCATCTGTTCCCGAATAACTTGGAGTCTACATATGTGGGAGAAAATGGCTTACCTTTTTAAAAAATGAAATTTTAAAAGACTATTGAATAAATAAATGTTCTCCTGAAAATATTTACAGAAATAGACTGTATTAAAAAATCTTTAGCAATAGGATGGATATTATTTTTCAAAATTTTTGCTGATTTTAAAAGTCAACAAACATTTTTAAAATTTTTTTTTTTTTGTTTTACATGCCAGGGAGGAGAGTTTGAAAGAAAAAAGTTTTAGACAATAATCGTTGCTTAGAAATCACAAAACCCCCAATTTTTTAACAGAACTTTTATTGAAGAATTTTATATGAAGAGAAGAATACGTAACTTTAAATTTCATTATTATTAATTATTTAGTATTTTTTAAATGTACTAATGTTAGAATTATAATTTATTTATGGGTTACAGTAGAAGTTACATTTGTAGGTATTTTTAATTCTTACAATATTAATGTTTAAAATCTTTTAATAATCTTTTTTTAAAAAAAATTTGAAAAACATTTCCTTAAAGTATATTAGTTTATGATGAGTGCTTGTGAATGAAATTTATGATTTTTATATTTTATGTAAACTGGATTGGAAGGCATCAAAAAATGTGATTACAAACAATAAATCACATAGGTATTTAAATTGCTTTAATTATTATATGATGTATATATATATATTTTTAGAATTGCTTGGAATTTTAAATATTCATCTTATGTTACATGAATGAATGAACATATGGATGTGTGAGTTAATAACACATATAGATTTTTTTATTAAGAGATATAAGCTAGGAATAAAAATATGCATATATTTTTTATTTTTAAAGTTCATTATAACTTTATTAATTACCATAATTTTATATGATTCTTTGCTAAATAAACGATATTATATATATTTTAAATACATGAATATTGATCAAATATTTTAATCAAAGTCATTTGTATTTGTGACTAAGCTTAAGTATGTGAAACCACGTCTTATAGTATTATTTATGATTGGATAAATTAATGTGTTACTTTGTTTGTTATTGAGAAAATTGCTTAGTTTATTTTACAATGTTAATTGTTTAAATTTATTTGAAATTTTTTAATGATAGTGAACAGCAGAGTAAGGAAATGAAACCCTGGATGTTTATATTTATAGGATGTGTTAAGAAGATAGGAAAATTAGCCTATATTATGTCTAAGTAGTTGTTATACAAGTACAGTTAACATAACCCTGTATTTTTGTATTTATTTCCATGAACAGTTTGATATTTATATTTAAATCTTCTGTAAGTACTGAAAGAAAGCCTAGACATTATTTCTCAAGATATTAGAAGAGATCATACCTATTTCTTCACACTGCTTTCCATGTGGATTATTGTAATTATTTTATACTATTGAGTCTTTACTCTAGTTATTCCTTCATGTCCTATACATTATATTGCTATCTTAATTTCATTAGTAATGCATTGTGTAGTCTAGTATTTTGAAAGAAGAATAATGAATAAACTTAGAGTGATGTATATGTTTTGAATTAAGTAGAAATGCAAATGATATTGAATGTTTAATACTGACGAAGAAAATAAGAAAATAATCACAATTATTCTTAAAAAAATTTATATTTTTTGATGATAAAGGAATCATAACTATTCCTAATATTTTAAATATTTTTTGATATTTTATGATTTTTAATAAAACCATGATATTTTGAAATAATGCATATTTACAAAGAAACATCAAACTGATGAATGTGAAATGTATGATGAATGCTTATATTTTTATTTGATAAGTTTATATTATATGTTTTTGAATATGAAACACATAACCTAAACTTAGAATGGTGCCAAGCAAATTATTTTTAGTACATGAACAAGCATTGTTTTTGTCATTTTATATTTTAGTAATTTAGAATAAACATATTTTGATTGACAAAATATTATGCTAGGTATTTTGTTCTTTTATATTTTCTGAAAGTGAAGTAATATTTTTATATTCATTAAACTAGTAGCAAGTATAATGTAATATTGTAAGGTAAATAATAAAATTTGAATAAGATTACATGATATGTATTCCTAAGTAAAAATTCATAAGCCAGAGTGAAGGCTTATATATTGATGATTTTAACCTGATCTTTTCTTTGTTTTAATTTTGTAGATATTATATTTTTATTTTAATATCATATCTGTTAGATTTTATTAAAGATTGTAAATACTTTGTACATTGTTGATTTTATTAAATAGAATAAATTTGTTAAAGTTGTTTTATAAAACTTGTTGTCAGTGTTATTATTGATCCATTCACTTCCACAAGATTTGATCCACAGAATTTCCAACATTAAACACATCATATTTTGCACATAATAATTATTAATAATTTAGTTAATGATGTCAATTATTATTCAGAATATGATACAGAAATATTACATAGTATAATATTATTTTTAGTCATAATTTATTACTTAAATTACTGCTACATAATTAAGTATATTTCTTATTGCCACATATTGTTCAGATTATACCATTTTAACATTCCATGTGATAAATAAGAGAATTTATTATTATTATTATTATTATTATTATTATTATTATTATTATTATTATTATTATTATTATTATTATTATTATTATTATTATTATTATTATTATTATTATTATTATTATTATTATTATTATTATTATTATTATTATTATTATTATTATTATTATTATTATTATTATTATTATTATTATTATTATTATTATTATTATTATTATCATTATCATCATCATCATCAAACCAAATTCTTTATTATTAATATACAGTGAAAATTATCTTTTATCCTCGATAAATAAAACAAGTTAACAAAAACCACACAAATTACACCATGTACATGTATTACTAGAAATCTTTGACATTCAGTCAATATACAAAATGCCTAGCTATTTTAGGCAATTTCAAAATTAATTCATTTCATACTTTAAATGGCTTGAATCTCCGCCGCTTGCCAGTCACGTGTCATAACAGATTGTTTGAAAGTCTCTTTTATTTTTTAAATTATGCAAAAATTATAAGCATGACATCAACAGAAATCCCAACATTCAATTCTCCTCCCTTTTCTGTTTCCAATGATACATGTTGCATTGATGTCAGATAAAATTTGAATTTTTACAATTATTTTTAAAATTAGATGAATTTATTTTTTTTATTTTCTGGTCAATTTGGTAGTTTACATGAGGCAATAAAGGCAGAAAATCTTTATCAGTCTTATAACCCTAATATAATGAGTTAAAATTATACTGGTAATTCAGTTATAACGCCTTCAATGCAATGTAAATGTAATCAGGGAATATCATAAGTTATTGATTTTAATTTTTAATATTTTTTAGTCCATAGGTGGGGGGTTATTAATTTTAATTTTTAATATTTTTTTAGTCCATAGGTGGAGCTCATATTGGCAGGTCATTCTCACCACAGCTCACACAGAATGGCTCTGAAAAGTTGATGTTGCAGCAGTGAAATATGCCTTTTATACTTATTTGCCCCTTTAAAAACCTTATTTTGCTGCTAATGTGCTCTTTCATTCACTAAATCTCAGTTTTATTGCATTTTCAACATAATTTCCCTATATCTACCTTGTGCTTATCAGCAACTAACTACCTCACCCCCCACCTCCTGTTTGGTAGATGGTTCAACTGTTTCATGGACCATAAAGGGTTTTTTTCTCTCTTAGACTCCTAGATATTTCCCCTACTCCAATTTTCCTGTCACTCAGAACTTGCTTATAAAGTTTTTTGCGTGTTATTCTAGTTTTTTACGCCATTTCTAATGATTTTTTTCAGACCCCCCCGCCTCCTCTAGACTAATTAACCGCCTAAAATTCCACTCAATCTTCTCAATACTCAACTAAAATTATTAATAACAAGGTTTCCAGTGATTTTTTGGCCTTTACATCAATATATTTAATTTTTCCATTTCAAAATTGTTTTTCTTCATATTACCTTTCAGTCTTTCAAACGGTTTAAAGATGGCCATTGCCCCTAGTGGCAAATATATGCAGAGACCTAAACTACATGAACTAATAACCTTCAAAATTACCCAAATTTTTATCCAAATCGAATTTCAAACAAAACTTAACCAAAAACATCATCATCAAAAAACTAATTTCAAAGGCTCCATCTCCTTTCCCTCTGGATTTCCCTCCCTTTCAGACTGCGGTATGCTCTATCAAATGTAAAAAGCAAGTCAAAAAGAACAACATGACCAATCATAATGCCATTCTAAATACAATGGAAAAAACCAAAATTCATCATCTACAAGAGACAAAATTCAGCCTGTTGCATCCAAGCATAACTCAGAAATCTTCCCATTCATCCCTGAAACCTTTAAAGATTTAACATATGGCAATTCCTCCAAAGCTAATGTCACATATGAATTCTCCTATCAATTCACCAGGGTAACTAAGCCTATCAACATTGCTCCTTACCAAAGACTCTTCTTTGCCTAGACTACACACCCTTTCAATATCTTCTTCCCATTTCATATGTATTCTCTTTCCCTTCACCATATTCTACTTGAATTTCATTTTCCAATGTAATCATTTCTTTGTAAACCTTTTTAACTGTTGTGTATTTTGTCTTTTTGATGAATAAAAGCTTTCATCACTGAGAAAAAAATTTTGTTTAATATTTTAAATTTTTAAAAATTATCTGATAATTTGTTTGCATTTGTATTGGTGTGTGTGTAGTATCATTTATGCTCTTTATTATACGAATATTTAAAATACAGTCACTCTTCACATACCTGGAGTCTAATTGTAAATATATAGTATACAAATTCAAATATAACAAAAGTTGTTTTGCAGAATATCGTTAAATTATTAATTTTAATTTTTAATATTTAAAATTTTTAAAATTATTTGATAAATATATATATTAATTTGTTTGCATTTGTAGTGTTTGTGTTTGTCCTTGCACCGTGTTTGTATAACAAGTAATAATTTACATATATAGAGCAATGCAATGTAAATTTTAAAAACTGAAAATCAAATGTACAGAAAGATTGTATGTAGTTGATAAAGCAATCAAAAAATTTACTGGGCATAGTAACATGTGAAAATATAAACACTTAAAACCAATAAAGAGAGATTTCAAATGATGTGTGTGTAATGGTTGCCACATGGTTATGCATATACCACATGGAATTATATGCAGGCAAAGAATCATTCTGATTCTTGCCTATGCCTTGATACTCATGCTGCGGTTTCAGTAGTTTTGCCACATCTTGCATCATATTGTTTTCAAGTCTATGGCTAACAAATGAACTATATGCAAATAAATTATATCTATGTGGGACAATAAATATAATAAGATCACTGGTATGCATAAAGAATATAAACATTACTGATGTACACAAAAAAATATAAAATAAAGATATGAAACTCATTTTATCATTGATACAAACAGTAACCTACAATTTCTAGTTTTAGATAAACAAGAAGCCAATTGCTATTATGACAAATGCATATCCATCTTCTGGAAATGATTTTTTTGTATCTTTTATTAGGATGAATCTTTTTTTTATAAGCACCTTTGAGATTTATCAACCTTTGGGGTACAAGATAAAAATGAAGAATTCTTATGTAAATATTTTTGGAGATTCTGAAGCTATGGATTATCTCAGATAAGAAGTTTTATATATGGTTTGAAAGATAATTTTGTGAGTAATACAAAGAAATTATCACTAAAGATATAATTTAAACTTAGTTAATAATGAATTAGAAATTATGAACAAACAATAAAGTAATAATTATGTTGGATGTTGAAATTTCTTTTTTCTTTATTTTTTAAATGGTAATCACTATTTTTCTTAACCTTATTGTCAAATAAAAGCATTTTAGATTTTGCCATTTATTGGTTTTTGTGCATTTCACAAAGCCTTGCCTTACTCTTATCACTCACTTGCGAAATACATCTATATCCAGTGTTTAAGATATTCTGATACAATATGGATTGCCTTCTTGTGTATAAATGTCTCTGAACTAATGAACAAAAGTATCATCCTTTTGATTTTTCAGCAAAATGTTACAATATTCTTCTCTATTTTTATCAAGCAAAAATATAAAAACACATTATGATCCTGTGTGTAGGCAGATATTTGTTGTGAAAGAGCTTTTTTATTTTACTTCCTCTATAATCCAGTTTTATGAATATATGTCGTTTTTGCTGCTAATAGAAATATTTTCATTTTGAAAATGTATAGATAAAATAAGTTTTATATATTGCATCCATTTGCCAAGACAATGTATAGATTGCTTATTTATATTATCTAACAATTTTTTTAACAAAATTTTACCATTTAATTTTCTGTAAAATTTCTGATGTAATGACACAAATTTCTATGAACTTTTTTTTTTTTTTTCAAAAATGTCAAAACTAGGATGGGATGGGATTATTTTTCATTTCTGGAGATTCTTTTCTTAACATTAATGTCTTGGCTGTTACATTAGTGGTTTGATCATTTCTATATTTTAACAAACACTCAATATAGATTTGTTTTTATTCTCATTGCATCTTGTAAAATATTTTGTTTTTGTTTTTTTAAACTGGTTTCTATTTTTAATATTTTTGCATATTGTGTTTTTTTTTTAATATTTCCTTGTTATTTTTTTGTTTTGCACTGCTGATTGAATTCTTTCAGAAATTCTTTATTTATTTATTTTTACTTTATTTCTTTTCTCTACACCAAGCTAAGTTTATCAAAAATAATTACAGATGCACCTAAAAATGATTAATCCAGAAGAATTCCATTGGAAATACTATACCATTAGAAGCCACTAACCCCAGTTAAGTTTTGCTGAAAATGTTAAAATGCCCCAGGAAGTTGAAAAATACTCATTCTACAGGCCTAAACCCTGAAATTTAAGAAATTATACCAATAATATTAGATTTTTTTAGAATTTAATATATATGACATATTATACAACTGTCATTAAACCTTACATTCTGATAATAAAAATGTATATGGATTTATTTTCCTTATCGATTCATTTTTATAAGTAGACTTTTTGATTTGCTACGAAAATATAATACTATAACTTTTGGAATCTTTCAAAATAGCGATCGTAGATTGCCATTGGATGTATTACAAACGTATATCTATAGTTTACTTGTAGGGAATTCAATATTTCAGTGTAAACATATTTAATTGCAATTGACTTTATATCCAACAAAAAAAAACTTTCTATATTACTAGTACTTTTCTTTAATAAAATTCCTAATTTTATTAGTTATCAAGTAGTTAGAAATAAAACAGTCAACGTATTTTTCCACGTTTTATATTTGTAAAAATAATAAAAAGTGGATGGTATGTACACATAAATATTTCTCATCTAATATGTTCACTTTGAATGTAGATTAATATTATTTATATATTGAATAAATAAATATTCAAAGATAGGTTGTAAAATTCATTAACTCCTTTTTTGTAAAGAAAGAACAATACCGTCTTGTTCATCAGTACAAGCTTAATTATTTATTAGCAGATCAGACCCACACCCTTATAAAATGTACGCATTATGTTAAGTTGCAAATAATTTATTCCTAAATATATTTAATTTTTAGTGTTTTAAAATTTCAGATATAAATAAGTTTCGACTTAAAAATCAATACTTTAATTCCAGCAAACGCAATTGCATTCAGAGAAATTTCATTTTTTTGCGTTATGTAACGTTAGTTGAAATGAAGGACGTTTGAAAATATCTGAAATAAAATAGGTTATAAAAAATAAAAAGACTTCTTAATAAGATTAAATACTTATAAAATAGCTTCATAGTAAAGCAGCCACTACTTTGGTTCTCCCATTTTATTGCATATAATTAATAAAGTTTTAATTAAAAGAACTGTATTGTGCAAACAAACGAACCCTCCTTACTTGATCACATTTTTATTAAGATTTATTTTTCAAAAACTTAAACAAAAATGTAATGACGGAAAAGCAAACTTATTTGATTTGCAATTATAATTTCGTATATTGGATTTATCTACGGATCATTTACATTAATTGTTTTGAGTAAATTTTACTACCGGAGTTCGAGTCTGTAATGCTCTTAAGATATAATGCAGTTATAAGTCAATTTGCAGTTTTCTTAAAAAATAAAAATAATTTCGAACTCGATTCATCTCCTATACTTTATTAACGTAGGAATTTTTTATTGTTTCTAATAATATAATAAGAGTAACAGTAGATAAATTATCAAAATTATTTAATATATTAGTTTTCTTTATTTTAGATACTTTATCTAAAATTAGGAGAATTAATATAACAAATAATTTTGATAATTTATCTTAACGTTAATTAGTTGCAATGGGATAATTTATTTATTCGTGTTCCAAAAAAGAATATATATATTTATTTATTTAGTTCAATGCAAAGTGAAAAACATTTATCAAGAATTGTACAATATTCAATATTCCACAAAACTGACTTCACAAATCAACTGTTCTTGCGAATGACATATTTTTCAGAAAACGAAGTACTTTAATTATTACAAGTTTTAACCTTTTTTTTTTTTCATATGTCATAGCATCGGCCGGGACGCGAACCCACAACCGTCTGCAACCAACTACTTGCTTACAAGGCAGCTGCGATGATCTCTCGGCTAATAACGCTTGACTACAAGTTTTAACTTTGATATATTCTTTTCAAAGTCAGGCGTTATTTGCAGTCGGGTTAAAATTTTTGATCTCTCTTTTCTCTTTTTTTCTTCTTTACTCTTTTTATACACTACTCGGTTTTTTTGTCTTTTTATTCTCTTATCTCCCTCTAGCTTTTTCTCCTCTTTTTTTTCCTTCACTTCTCTTTTTCTTATTCTACTTCTTTTTTATCCATCTCTCCATTCTCTCTCTCATTTGCCTCTCGTCTTTTTCCTTCTCTGTGCCTCTCTTCATCTATATTCTCACTCTATTTTCCTCTTTCTTCAGCCTCTCTACCTTTTTTTCTTGCTCTCTCTTTCTTTCTTTTCTATGTCTCTCTTTTGTTCTACTTTTATTCTCTCTCACTAACAATTTTATATTTTTAAATTGTACTTGTTAGGTTTATTTTCATTGTAATATTAATTTTAAATTATTAACATTAACTTTTGGAGTTTGTTTCTTATCATATCTTTAAAAAAAAAAAAAATCCATTTTTAAAATTTAAAAATACTCAAAAATAAACTTGTTCTAAAATTTGCTCTGGATGGTATTAAGCATATACTGCCATAGTGCATACAAGTTATATTATTTTCAATAAAATAATAGAAAATACATAATTATTTTGTTTTACATAATTATTTTGTTTTATTTTTATAACTTCATTGATCATTGGAATCTCCAAAACTTTTCAACTTTTTAAAGAACAGAATCATAGAATTATCTGTCATTAGATTATACAAATTTTATAGAAGCTGTTATATGTGAAAGTTATATGTGAATATGCTTTGTTTTATTTAAAAAAATATATAAATTAGGGTTAAAAGAAATTAGGTACATAAACTTTTAAAATAAATAATGTATTGAAATTGTAGAAAAGAATATTTTATATACCATCAAACAATATTTTTCAAACATTTACAATATTTATGTTTAAAATAATAATTGAATTCCCAAAAAGATTTTTATATGTAGAAAGTCTCATCAGTCAATAGAATGAAAAAAACTTATCAGATAGAATAAGTAGAGATTTATTAATGATTTTCAGGGACAAAAATATAAAAATAGTTGAGGGATACTTACAAAATTATGACTGTTTCTAATAATACTACAGATACACATAAGCCTAAAAATTATGATAAACATATGTACACACACTATGAACGATTTAACAGTTTAGTTCAGTGGAAGATTGGTGGATTTGAGACATCCCAATTTTTAAGCCACTGAACCTATTATTACTGTTTATATACATATTAAATTTTAATTCTGTGTTTTATAATATTTGTAATATTGACAGCAAACGGCTAATGGATCGTGGAAATATAAATAATTATAACAGTAAAAGACAACCAATACCTTCCTTTTACTAACATTTATTATAATCCATGTTGTGTATTAATTGTTTGTAGTAAAGATTGTAGTATAATATATTTGTGTGTGCATATGCATATGTATTTAGAGAATTTCGTATAAAAGAATTGGTAGATAAATTTATTATAGATTGATGAATGAATGGATGGATGGACAGAGATAGCTATATCATAGTCAGATAAATAGATAATTAGATGGACAGATAAACAGAAAAATATATAGATAGATTGATGAAAGATAGATAAATAAATTGATTTGGCAGATAGATGAGTAGATAAATTAATTGCAAGATAGATGCATAAATGGATAGATAGACAGGCAGACAGACAGATAGAAAGACAGACAGATAGATAGATAGATAGATAGATAGATAGATAGATAGATAGATAGATAGATAGGTAGGTAGGTAGGTAGGTAGGTAGATAGATAGATAGATAGATAGATAGATAGGTAGGTAGACAGATAGATAGATAGAAAGATAGACAGACAGACAGACAGACAGATAGATAGATAGATAGATAGATAGATAGATAGATAGATAGATAGATAGATAGATAGATAGTGGAATGGATAGATAGGTAGGTAGGTAGGTAGGTAGACAGATAGATAGATAGATAGATAGATAGATAGATAGATAGATAGATAGATAGATAGATAGATAGATAGATAGATAGATAGATAGATAGATAGATAGATAGATAGATAGATAGATAGATAGATAGATAGATAGATAGATAGATAGATAGACAGATAGACAGATAGATAGATAGATAGATAGATAGATAGATAGATAGATAGATAGATAGATAGATAGATAGATAGATAGGTAGAGTAGATAGATAGATAGATAGATAGATAGATAGATAGATAGATAGATAGATAGATAGATAGATAGATAGATAGATAGATAGATAGATAGATAGATAGATAGATAGATAGATAGATAGATAGATAGATAGATAGATAGATAGATAGATAGATAGATAGATAGATAGATAGATAGATAGATAGATAGATAGATAGATAGATAGATAGATAGATAGATAGATAGATAGATAGATAGATAGATAGATAGATAGATAGATAGATAGATAGATAGATAGATAGATAGATAGATAGATAGATAGATAGATAGATAGATAGATAGATAGATAGATAGATAGATAGATAGACAGATAGACAGATAGACAGACAGATAGATAGACAGACAGACAGACAGATAGATAGATAGATAGATAGATAGATAGATAGATAGATAGATAGATAGATAGATAGATAGATAGATAGATAGATAGATAGATAGATAGATAATCGTTTCATTGCCAAATAAGAATGTCATAATTTAGCAAATGGCTCGACCTAATAAATAGCTGATGTCATAACTAATAGCAGATAAAGCAAAATGCTCAATTAAAAAAAAGTCAATAAAACTAGTAAATGAAACTTTATTAGCTGATATAAATTTATTAAAAGAATATAAATAGAGCTAATTTAACAATTAAAAATAAAGGTGCTTTATAAAATAAATATAAAATGTTATATTAAACAATTAAAAATAAAGGTGCTTTATAAAATAAATATAAAATGTTATATTAAATAGTCAATAAAAATGGAAAATAGAATCATATGTCACATGATCCCTTTTTTATGCTTGTAAAATATAAACAAACGCCTTTGCTACTTGTCCAACAAGCTTTGTGATAAATGCTTAGCAAAAGAAAGCATTTAAAATATCTCTATCAGAAACCACTCCCAAAACAATGGTTTTATGCTTTGGCAGTCCTCTGTGAGGCACTAAGGTAGTTTCAGACACTAGATCTAGGCTTTGGGTTAGCATTTTTAGATCTAGTGTCTGAAAATATCCTAGCATCTCACTGAGGAGTGCCAAAGCACAAAACCAGTGATCTGGGGTTTGAGTGTGGTTTCTGATAGAGAATATTTTAAAAGCTTTCTCTTGCTAAGCATTTATCACAAAGCTTGTTGTATTAAATAGATTGATAAATATTTTTAAACTGTTTTATAATGATAAGATTATCCATTACCACATGCTGTCATTAAAAATGATTGATGGTTGGAATAAGTACTTAATGGTATAATGCTAGTTGAAATTTTTATTTTAGTAACTTTATAAATAACTGAAAATTGTACTTTTTTAAAAAAAAATTCAATTGTTTTATCTTATCATGGTTTGAGAATCTTAGAATCAGCATAATTAGTTAAATAAAGGAAAATAGTCATCTTTAAAAAATTGTGGTCTGAATTTTCAAAGTCTTTGACTAGATGTTATAGCCCTTACTTAATGCAATACCATATAGTGTAATGACATCAGTTTCATTGATGAATATTTTAAAGTTTCTATACCTTTTTGTAGTTAAGCATTATGTGGCCATCCACTTATGCCAACTAAATAAAAGAGCTATTAATATATTTGTTTAGTCTAATCACAGATCTTAACTGGTCATTCAAAAGTTTTTGAATCATTTGTAGTTCATATCCTGGAAACTGCGAATTTGTCTAGTTTGCTACACAGCAGTTTAAGACAATGTAGATTAGGTGGTTTATAAAAAAAGAAGAAGCCTATAATCATTTAAATTATAATTATCAGGAATGACTGTTGTATTTCTATAAAAAATCTGCCCATAAATGTTCGATTTTCATTTTCAATGCTATTGAAATATTATGAAATATTTTTAGTTATTTTTTTTAATTATAGACGATTGTGTAATAATATTATACTGATATAACATATCATCATAATTGACTGGTAGTATATACTATATTCTGTTATAGGTTAAAGAATTTGAGTTTCAGATAGATATTACTCTTATCCAAAGTTATTTTTTTATTAGTGAACCCAATGATTGCTTACTGTTTTAAATTTTAACTAAATTAATATTTTACATCGATTCCAAGTAAATGATCTTTGTTCTTTGACATGATTTTGGAGATAATCAGATATTTATATGATTCATTGCATTAATAAGGAATAAACAATAGAAAGTTTACTATTCTTATATATATACAACTATCATAATATTTTAATATAGGCGAATTTATCATTATATTATCACTCAATTTGGGTGGGAAATAATCGTCTTTTACAATACTATGAAGCAGCAGAAAAATTTCATGCCTTTTTTTTTTTTTTTTTGCAATAAAAATTCTAAGAATCTTGAATTCACATTTATTTGTAAAATTTCATTTTTCAAAAATAAAATTTATTCTAATTTCAATAATAGATTAAAACATGGAAAAGAAATTTAAAATGCAATTACCAATATTAACATGAAAAAAAAACATACATATAGAATTTTAAATAAGTAATAAAAATACATAAATAATACAATCGTGGCAGCTTTTTTATTTTATTTTGAAAGATTTATTTTATTTATACTGTGAACAATTGTAGTTCATCTAAATAGCTTAAAGAATAATTTGGGATATACAAACCTGCTTTAAAAAACTGATAGTTCTGAGCAGAACAAATTTATTTCTGCCTTTTTGATGTGCAAAAATTAGGCTAAGATATTCGCCAATTTTATTAAGTAAAACTTATTTTTTACATCTTCAAAAAATTAGAGAAATCTATTAGTATGTAATTTTGGAGATTTATTTAAGAGACTTTGAGTGTAGCACAAACAAATCATATCCTATTTCAACCATCTGTCAGGTAAAAATCAGACCAACTTATCTAATTATGGATGCATTATGAAACATTCTCTTCACTTTTTCAACTAGGCAAGGCATATACAGCACATGTTATAATTTATCTTCATATACACATTTGTTTTTAGTTATTCTTAAATCTAACTTGTAGTTTTACATATATTCCAAACATCTATCATACATTCCTGAAACTTATGATCAAAGACGTGAAAAAGATAAATAATCTCCAAGTTGGACATTTTGTACTGAACCAGCACTCATCAGTTGGACCAGATCATAATCACTTACACATGTGTTAATCAGTTATTTAGTATTATATAGACAGCAAATTACTATAGTTTGATTATAAGTGTCAAGTTTTCTGCTCACACAACTTTGATACAAACACTTCATGTAAATATGTTAATGATTATCATTAAGCATCTTTTAGACTAGAGATGATCTCTAGTCCAAATATACACTTTAAATTTCACTTTATGAATAATATATCTGTAGTGTTTAGATGTATCGATATTGTAGTTTTCATTCCCATATTGACAGTTTTGATAATTTTCACTACACACTATAATACAAGATAGGTACTGGTTTCTATCCATTTTGTGGAAGAGTATAGAATCCATTGAACTGTGAAATATATTTTTCAAATTTTTGTTTTTATCAGTGCATTCTTTACCTTAGCTTCATATTTTTTTTTTACCAGTAAAACCCACAATACAATATAAAATTAATGATATGTTTTTGTTAACATGAAGAACAGAAAACAGAGGATTATATAAAATAGAATTTTTTATTACAGTAATTTTTATTACAGAGACACTTTGCCTTAAATTCTTTGGTTTCTTAAGTATTAAATTATGATAATTAATAACTATTTAATATAATCCGTTTTTTTTAGAATAATTTTTTAGAAGGATCTGAATTACCATTAGAATCTGAACAGTAATGTTCAACTAGCAACTTTAAAATCTTTGATTCATTATTTAGATTTTGCATTTTGTTTTGGATTACATTTTTTTATTTGAGTATTATGGATTGTTAGTTCTACTGAGAGTCTCTGTATCACTCTTATTATAAGTTAATTTTTGAAAAAATAAATGATAATATACTTGCTAAATCTTCACTCAAGATAAATTCATTCAATTGATTTAAGTGTCTCCATCTTTACTGAGATGGCTTCTCACTTTAGTCATTTATCATAACCAAAGCATTAAAATAAAGAAATGATTTCTTGCTTGTTTGGTAATTCAGATGAATTTTGAAAACCAGAAATGTCACAATTGAGCTGCCATCCTGACTAGAAGCTGCCATTCTACCACTGTTCTAAACTATTTGAGCTTTAAAATATTATCATATATGTATATTCTACAAAATAATACCCTCATGAGGTTTGGCCATTTTGAGATAGTTGGTAGAATGGCCAATTTGAGATCAGGAGGTCCCAGGATTGACTCTAGGTACTTGAGCAATAACAAAATATATATACCTTTTCTTTTTACAAAATGAGGACATCAAAATCACCTAACCTGCTCTTAAAATTATTTACCACATTCTTCCATCTTTTTTTAACTTATTCAGCTCATGTACAAAAATTGTATTTTTTTAATCCTTCAATTTTATCAACTTTTGTATCTGTATTGCAGGTTTTAATTAATTTTTATATAGTAGATCTCTATACTGACAATACACTATGATGATGTATATTTATATTAACAAGCAATTGAATGATCCTAAAGTTGAGAATGTGGTTTTCTAATTTGAGATATTACTTTCCTCATAAATTAATTAAGAGTAATATATATTGTACCTATTGAAATTTGAGGTGTGTTTCAGTATGTGATAAGATGCCAGTCATAATTTTTATTTTATCTTTGTTTCTTGTTTAATTTTTGGATTATGAATATGTTAACTTATGTAATATTAATTATGCTGCTATGATGACAATGATATTAATATAAAATTGCTTTTTATTAATTATATTGTGAGATTGTAAATTGACTTTATTCATTTTTAAAAAAATGAAAATGAAAATGTGAATAATAAAGTATATAGTGAGATGGTTGTGAGTCTCATGGCATACAACAACCTAGTAATGTCCATGCATGTATATGTATAAAGTTGAAAGAAAAAGTAGAAATAAACACAGACAAAAGTTTTTTTAGGTATTTTCTATATTACACTGGAATAAGAGTTAAGGATTTAAATAATTTTGAATTTAAAAAAAATTATTATAAATTAAATGTTTCAAAAAGACTAATATTTT
>JAQFVV010012714.1:446968-575162 GCA_028023455.1 Epiperipatus broadwayi
TCAAAAAGACTAATATTTTATTAATTTGATTTTGAAATTAAAACAATCATGTTTTTATGTTACAATAGATATACTGATAATTATAAAATTCCACTATCTATTTTGATTAGGTCTGTTTATATATGTGTGTGTTGTGTTTATGTATTATTAATAATGAATTGATTTTTTTATGTTTATGACAGTTCAAACATGTTCATTTTTAAATTATTATACAGCACATCTGAGTGCTTATATATGTGTGAATTTTAGGTATATTTTCAACATGGAATTAACTGTGAAAAATATAATTTTGAGAAATTGAAATGTTATATGTTATAAATATCAGTATGTCACCTGTTTTCATTTTTTTTTTATATATATATATATATATATATATATATATATATATATATATATATATATATATATATATATATATGGAAATAGTCATTATTTATGTATCATTAAAATGTGATAGCTTATGTTTTTATTATTATAAGACAATTCACATGTGTTACTGCACATCTGTGTGCTTAAGTATGTAAGTATCATATAGAGACATATATTAAAATTAATCATATTTTATGAATTATTATTAAAATAAATTATTGAATTTTATTATTAGTTTATCACAATTCTGATATGTAATTTTTTTATTCAGGCATGTCTGTGTGCTGATATATGTATTTTAGGTAAACTTATTATGATGTACACAGCAGACTTTAATTTCATTTTATTGTTTCTAATTACAAAATTTATATAAACATTGTTTAAATTATTCCAGTAAATTTATTTAATCCTAAAATATGATAAATTATATGTTGTATTATATCTCTTGTTTCCAGTAACAGATATAGAGCTTTTGCTCACTAAACTGGATTTGTGCATAATGATCTATTACATAAAAGGGATTCATGTTTAGTGTTATGGACAGCCAGATGATAATGATGCTGATTGGTACAAGGGGGATATGCTTTAAAGTCCATGCACTACATTTCATTTTAATTATTTATTTAGAAATTAAGTTTATAGTTGGCCAATACATTAATGGTGCTAAGTGATCAGGGAATTGATGGTGTTCAGCATGTTTTAGTATTCCAGCATTATTTTTTATTCACTATATTCTTATGGATTATCACTTATCTGTGTATCCAAATTATTATGTTGTATTGTTGCCTTAGGTTTGGTAAGGGCTAAATAATTAGCTTGGTGTATATTGGCTCCATTTCAAATCCAGTCACAGGATTGACTTTTGATTTATTTTTATTGTTGATCATTCACATTGATGAATGATTGCTACTTTTGTATAATGCTGGTGAACTTATAGTAACTTATAGTTAGTTCTGTGTTGATCTCTCATAGTCATTCCCATATTTAATTTTATATTTAAATTTTAATTTTATATTTAAATTTTGTATTAACTGGGGTTGTTGATGATGAGTGCCACCCCTAAGACATTGTACCATTACAAAAGGCTATCCAACTGTGAACCTGATGATGATCAAGTACTGTGGTTATTATAACAAAATTGCCACTCAACTTGATCACAAATATAACCACATCTGAGAAAGAAAAAAGGGATGCATTTTATGCTGAATTAATATTAAAGTATTATTGTGAAATATGTGACAAGAGTATTGATGAATATAAGTTATAAAATAGTGGTTAATGTATATTTAAGGAGTTCATATTTATTGTTGAATAGAGAATCTATGATTTTGAAGACTGGATTGTTTTTTTGACTATTGTAATTTGTTTAGCAGTACTTTCAGTTTTGATGATATATGGAGGGTTTTGTTATTGGTTTAAGTATACAATGTTTTCATGCAACTCTGAAGTATGTTCTATTTCAGGCATTGCTTCAACCCACATTCTAATTTTTTATTGTTTATCATGGTTCAAGAAATGTAGTCCTGTCATTATCGCTAGCCTCTAAATCTTCAAGAAAAAGGTAAGGCATAATTCTATATTTTCAAGCTGCTAAGATTCAAAGGATCAAAGCTTTTCAAAGATTGTTACATTTTTATTTTATTTGGTAGCTTTTAGTATCTAAATTGAGATAGCCTTCTTGGTGTCTATGATGCAATGTGTACTTATAGTCCAGTAGCTCAATTTTTTGTCTATATGAGAAATGCAGGCCACTATTCATTCTGTTAGCTGTCAGTTGCCTGTCAAATCTCTAAAAACATTGATGAGTACATACTTTGACATATAAATTTTGTTTTAATTATACGTGTATATCATGAAAAATGTTGTTAGGTTGGTGTTTCATTTCTCTTTTCCTTTTTCCCATGATGAAGGAATATGGAGTCATTTGTCTTATGGCATATAACAACACAGTAATGTGTGTGTGCACATTTACATATAAAGTTAAAAGAAAAAGTAGAAATAAATCTAGACAACAAATATTACAAGGGAGTAACAGTTAAGAATAAATAATTTTGAATTTAAAAAAGTTTATTCTAAATTAAAAATTTAGAAAAGTGTAATTAATATTTTATTAATTCTGATTTTGAAATTAATATGAGCATGTTTTTATGTTTTAATAGATATACAGGGAATTATAAAATTCCACTATCTATTTTGATTAGATTTTTTTTTAATTAAAGCTTATATAACATATTTTGATAAAAATCCTATTAAGATAAGTTGAAAAGAGTCATTAACTTTTTCCAATTAAGATAAAGAAACCTTGCTTTTAATTACTGTGAGTTTTTTCCACCCTGATTATAAAAAGGTTGGAAAAAAGATTAGAGGAAAATTTTGCAGCTTTAGGGTTATACAGAGTTACTATGAAGATATAACTGAAGGCAAGACAGTGCAATTTAACCACTGCTAGTTCACAATGGTATATTTTGAATTCACATGGAAGTAAAAAGTCTGCTTTTTTGTATTCTCCACAGTACATGTTATGTCCTAGATGGTATGCCTGAAGTTTACCAAATTCTATAATTCTATACTGACTGGAGATGATTGAATGTCATCAGTTTCCTGGATTCTATTTTTCCTGAAGATGAAAATAAGCCAGTTTATAGTTTTAGAAGACATCAGCTTACCAAGAAATTAGCATGCTATATATGAGTTTTATCAATATGCAAAGAAGCACAGACAAAGGTACTGTATCATATATATAAAGCACTTACAGATATCAGCTGGTTTTAAAGATAAATAATTTTTGACTAAATTATTCAACTAAAACTAGAATAATGTAAAAAACTAATAAATGATTGTTTTCAGTTGATTTATTAAATGAAATTCTTTAGTGAAAATGACAATTATTTAACCCATAAACCGCCTCTTATGAGGCTTCTCATTGACATCTGACGTCACTCTAACTCTGCTAGTTCTAATGCTAGAATATTCGTTTGACAGGTATTGATTAGGTTTTTAAAAGTTCTGTAAGATGGTGCCCTCTTCCAAATTATTTTACAAGTAAAAAATCAAAAAAACCACATTTAAAACTAAACAAAGAAGAACCTTGTTTGTGATTGGCTGTCAGCCAGATCTCAGCCGAAAAAGACATTCTGATTGGCTGGAAAGAACAAAGAAACCGCCTGATCAAAGAAAATAAAGAAAAACGCTGAGATTTTCATTTCGAATGCAATTTAAGTATTTAAAAAAATATAAAATGAGAAATTAAAATAGTTTTTTAAAAAATATACTAAAAAAACAAAATTATTTTTGAAAAATATTGAAGATTTTAGTAAAAATATTTAAGATTTAGCAAAAAGAAATCTTTACTTTTCAATAACGTAAAATTGAAAAAAAGCGTTTGCATCAGCACTTTTTTGTTTAGACATTCACTTTATATTTGCCAAAATTGAATATATTTTATAATAAATAAATAGCAATTTATTTTTGAAAGAACTTTCGTTCTCTTTCATTACCTGAAAAATTAGTAATATACTTTTTATAAATGTATCTGAGTTGAATTTAATATTATAGGCGAATATGTTTTAACAATAGGCTTTGTCTTCAGTTTGTGAGTTGGCCAATTAAAAGATTTGATTTTTACCTCATACAACCAATAATATAATTAGCGGTTTAAGGGTTAAATCTGTAATTTAAAAGTAAAACAAGTAAATATTTTTTACTTGAATTATAATTATAAAAATAAAGGTTTGATTTATAAAAGATATTATTTTAAATAATTTCTTGAAAATGACACTTTTTAAATTACAATTTTTTTAAGTAAATAACTTCATATAACAAAGATATGTTTCCATTGAATTTTATTAACAAAGAAAAACTCCAAAAATATTTGTATATTAAACAAAAGAATATACTGGAATATTTTAAAGATGTTTGCAATTAATTAGGAGTAATCTGGAAAAAAAACTTTGATAAAGAACTGTCAAAGAGTAATATATTTATTTATATTTTAAAGAAAACATATATTTATCATTAAAAAGGAGACTAATTAATAGCTTTCATTCAGTTGTTAATCTTGTGTTAAGATTTGTAAAGGTCCCTACTGTCGCATCTAGGTGCATCGTCTTAAGATTATAGCCTTAATATATATATATATATATTACTTATATAATGAGTATACAATTAACAAATTATTAATTACTATCTATTTTTTTAAATATATATGCATATATGTATGCATTTATGTATTATTAAAAATGAATTGAATTTTTTTATAAGTCAATGACAATTCAAAAATGTTAATTTTTAAATTATTATACAGCACATCTGAGTGCTTACTTATATGTGAATTTTATGTATACTTTTAACATTGAATTAATTGTGAAAAATATAATTTTAATAAGTTCATTATTTGATAAATTAAAATATCCTATGATATAAATGTCAGAATGTGCACTTATTTCCATGGGTAACTACATATATGTGTGAAAACAGTCATTATTTATGTATCATCTAAATGTGATATCTTATTTTTTTTATTATTATATGACAATTTCCATATGTTACAGCACATGTGTGTGCTTATGTAGATGAGTATCATGTAGACACATATATGTTAAAATTAATCATATTTTATGAATTATTAAAATGAATTATTGAATTTTATTATTAGTTTATCACAATTCTGATATGTAATATTTTTATACAGGCATGTCTGTGTGCTAATATATGCATTTTATGTAAATCTATTATGAGGTATTTGTAAATCACAATGTGATAGCTTATTGTATTAATCAAAATCAAAATGCTAAATTTATATTTATGGCATACTCAGTAGATCTTAATTACATTTTATTGTTTCTAATTAATATATTTATATAAACATTGTTTAAATTATTTCAGTGAATTTATTTAATCCTAATATATGATAAATGTTTATATGTAGTGTTCACTCTTGTTCACAGTAATAGTTATAGAGCTTTTGCTCAGTAAGCTGGATTCATGCATAACAATATGTTATATAAAAAGAGTTCGTGTTTTAGTGTTATGATGATGATCTTAGTTGGCACAAAGGGAATATCCTTTAAAATTCATGCACTACATTTTATTTTAATTATTTATTTAGAAATTAAGTTTATAGTTGGCCAGTACATTAATGGTACTAAGTGACCTGAGCATTGATGATGAACAGCATGTTTTACTTTTCTGGCATTATTTTTTTAATTGTTATATTTTTATGGATTAGCACTTTAAATTTATGCATCCAAATTATTATATTGTATTTCTGCCTAGATTTGATAAGGGATAAATAATTAGCCTGGTCTATAGTGGACCCATTTCAAATCCAGTCACAGGATTAACTGTTGATTTGTTTACATTGTTGATCATTCATGATGATAAATGATTATTATATTTGTGTAATACTAGTGAACTTATAGTTTTTTTCTAGTTAGTTCTGTGTTGATATATCATAGTCATTCCTGTATCTAATTTTATATTTAAATTTTGTATTAACTGGGGTTGACAATGATAATGACAAGTGCCATTATCCCAGGTTTACCCCTAAGACATTAAACCATTGCTATAGTTTGGATAAATTATTATTGTTTTGTTATATGTTTTGTTTTTCTTACTGCATTTACAATAATAAATTATAAACAATACAAATCAATGTTTAATATTTCAGATATATTTGTCCTTTATATTTGTATGATATTATACTAAGGAAATATGTATATATATTTCTAGTATAATATATTGGAAATGTGATGTAAAATGTTTATTTTTTGTTAAAATAAAAAATAGTATTGATATTATGAAACATGGATTTTTATTATATGTAATAATTATAAAATGATTGCTTTTTTTGTCATTATTATGTCATAAGATTTTTATTTATTTATGGAATGCTACCCAAAATCACTTAAAGGGTGAAAATAGAGGACTGCTAGAGTTATACTGACATCAATAAAAAATCTTATGAAAAGGAGTGAATAATTTAAACTCATTTTTTTCTCTTGTTTTGGATGTGAAATGAAGCACATATAAATTTATTTATACAATTTTCTTTTTATTTACCTTAAAAGCATATAATTAACTGAATAAAATGAAGGGAGAATAAGCAACCTTATTTTCCCATGGATCAAGCAGCATTATCAAGAAAATTTATGGAAAAAATGACAATTTATTATAAAAGAAAAAAAATCATCAAATTGCTTCATTACATTGAAAACATCAGAATGTTTACAATGGATATTACCTATATTTTAAAAAGAAAGTACAAACATCAGAAGGTGTACAAGAGTCATAAGTATCTGCCTGTATGATTTTATTAGATTGAATGATCAAATTTTTCTAAGATATGAATCATTTTAATTTCCTATTATATCATCCTGTGTAAAACTAACATCTATTCATTCATAGTATTTTAAAATAATATTTGTTCATGAAGGAATATCTCTTCATGTGATCATGACTATAAACTAGTACTTATGTGTGTAACATCATATAAACCAAATAATTATTATTTAAAAAAATTATTTGGATATATATATATATTTAAAAAATCAACAAAATGTACTTAGAATTTATAAGTTTTTGGAAATATACTTATCTTCTCTGGAACAAAGACATAAACTGGCTTGTAGTTTGAAGTATAGAAATCAAAACTGTGGTGCCATCCTGGAAATACAATATTTAAAGACTTTCATTAAGGTCATTTATTTATATTTGTCATTACATATATATATATATATGTGTGTGTGTGTGTGTGTGTTTATCTTTATTTAAAATGTAAAATTATTTATTAATGAATAACATATAGTTTTCAGTTAATTAGTGTTCTATTTACACACCAAAATATAAGAGGGTTACATTTCCCTAAGTTTAAACTCATATTTTGTGGTATAGTAATTGTTATTTTAATATTTAAAAATATTCATTTTTTTTAGTTATGGATTTTAAAATTAACTTCAGGTGTATCATTTATATTAGAAAAAGAATTTTATTGCAATAAGTATTCACTTCATTTTGTTCTTAAATTCATCCTAATAAATAACTAGACTCACTTTTATATGTATATTTTTTATATAGAATATATAAGATGTATATATTAAACTCACTTGTATCTTGGACAGTAGGAATGTCCTGCAACATATTTTATATTACATAAACATACATTTTATATTTGATATTACATAATTGGAGATTAATAGGTAATCACATATGTAAATATTGAATTATTGTCAATTAGTGATTTATTGTACATGCAATTATATTGTAGGTGTACTTATGGATTGTTTACAATCTATTTGTTAAATATATTTTTATTATATAATTGATATTTATTTATTTATTAATAAATTTTAATTTGACTTAAGTCAAATAAACTTGTCTGATTATTTTTCAATTGTGTAAACATATTCATTGATTAATAACCTTATAATGAGACAAGATAAACTGATTATATAATAAAATTTATTTGAAATAACTATATCACATAATCTAAAAATCAAATTCCAAGAGTGATAAGTAAGCATGATTATATTTTTTGTATTGAATTCTATAGTTATTATCTGACTAGATATGAACTTTATATGATAATCATAATCAAATATTTGCATGTTTTATCTAAATTATTATTAATTGGATATGTATTGTATTGAGTTTATGATCAGTTAATAAGATCTTAATCTTATTCAGTTACAAAACTGATAGTATTATATTTTGTTTAAAAAACAGGCAAAACTCACTATATGTATTATGTGAATATATTGTACCAATATTGATATAGGAACATATAATTTTTATCTAAAATTATTATTAAAGTAATCTTTCATAAAAGAAAAACATAAAATTAAATGTTGAAGAATTTATTGCAGCTTGTTTTCGAAAAGGATAAGAATTAAATAGTTTTTTAGCGTTAGTTTTTAAAATAAAAAAGCTACAATTAATTAGTCAAAAGGGGGGAGGGGGAGTCTTGGTTTGAGAAATGAAACTAAGGGTTATAAAAGGAAGTAAAGAGTTTTTATTAGTATTTGTAAAAATATAATTTAAAAAAGTTAAAACATACAAATCTCTTTTCATTCAATTTTAATTAAAGAAAAAATAATGTTAAAACTAAATAGTAAATTGTATTAAAAATATATGTGCATATATTTGTGTGATTTGTAAATAAAAAAAATGTATGCAAAATAAAAGATTATCATTAAAAAAATGGCAATGGCTATTAATAAAATAAAACAACACGTTTATCAAATGATTATCACCGGAAATATTTCGACAACATGTTGCAGATATAAATAGACTTTTTTATTGGACAGTGAATCAGTTCACAAAGTTATTGAGAGAGTGCAGTTCAGAAAATAATTGAGTCAGTTAAGAAACAAAATGCAGTGCTGAGAATATTTTGGAATGCACGTTCACCTCCAGCAGATGTCGAGAAAACAGCAGATCTGCCCGTGAAATGATGTCAGCAACATCTAGAAAATCTCGTCAGTATCTATTTGCTCTGATAGCAATAATCGTGAAAATCAAGAAACTCAGCAAGAAACATCCAGGGCTGGTAAGCATTATAATGGAAATATCTCACTGAAAGCAGCCTCCAAAGAACAAAATTCTACGTCAACATTCAAAAAGCAGGTAAAAACATTTGCTTATTTCGTCTATATTGTAATAGCCATTGCATTTCATTAATTCATGCAAATCCTCCAAGAGTCTAATTATATGAACTCGATATCATACATAAATGAACTATTGATGTGTGTGATTAAATTTCAAATGCTATGTAGTCCTTTATTATCATTATTATGTGTGTGCATGAGGTAATATGTGTGTGATCATTATATCAATGTTTATTAGTTAAATTAGAATGTTCTGTTATTAAATCTATAGGAATATTTAAACTATTTAGAAATGTTAATTTAAAATATGCGTGTGTTTTATTAGAATGTTTAAATTTAGTAAATAAATGTTAGTTAATAAATTATCTTTAAAATTAAACTTTATTTCTCTGTCAATTCTTTTTATCAATTCTTTTTACCAAATTCTTTTATCAATTCTTTTTATTAATTCTTTTTATCAATTCTTTTTATCAAGTCTTTTAACCACTAATTAAGTATAATCTATTAGTGATTACAAACAACTGAGCTAGTCATGGATTTAGGTGTTGAGTTAGTGGCACTATCAAAGTGGTTGTCTATTCTTTTAGTATTCTTTTAAGAATAAGAGTGGAGTGTTTATACACAAACAAAAAAAGTGTTTGAACTTGGTGTTGAACTCAACAGAAAAGAAGATGTCCTGGAAGTGAAACTAGTTATATACTTATAGCTATCGTTTGGGCATACATACTCTCCGAGTATGTTCTTCTCTGCCTAAGAGACCGGTGATTCGAATCCACATATTCAAACACGGTTCAATATATTGTTCTATTATGAATCAGAATGATTTGCTTTAATTATATTTAAAATTTTCTTGATGCATGGTTGGGAGTAGTTTACTCTATTTAGTTCATTTTTAATGATATTAATAAAGGATCTATTATTGGAACCATATAACTTTGTAACATCCAGAGAAGTTATTTTGTATGATGGATCAAGTTTGGAAGACTTAATGTTTGAAATAAAGTCAAAAAAATGATTTGATGGTATAGTTGCTACCATTGAGTCCTCTTTTCACTTTATTTCAAACATTAGTTCTAAGCTTGATTTATCATACAAAATAGCCTTCCTGAATATTTCAGAGCTATATAGTTCCATCAGTAGGTCTTTATCAATATTATTAAAAGTGAACTAAATAGAGTAAACTACTCCCAATCATGCATAGCCTTTATTATTGCATTTCTCTCTTGGCTCAATAACAACATAATAGCCATGCTCAATGGCCACTATTGTAAAATGTCTTGTGATTGGCCTATGGGTCTTCCTCTGAATGGAGTAATCTCCAGTTTATAAATTAAAAATTTCAAAAAGATTGTCATTCCCCCATGCTTTGAGAAGATCTCAGATCTTAAATATATAGAACACATGGGTGACATATTCATCACAGTTTCAGAACTAACTATCCAAAAAATTAAAGTGAACTGTAGAATGGAGAGACTTCTCACAATGTCTCAAATACTCAATTTAATAATATACAGAAAGTCTCTCCATCTAGACTACTCTATGCATATTAAACTATTTGAAGTACATGTTTTTATGCACCCAAACTCCACCACACCTCAGACCCACAAGCTAGCAGGCCTTTCATTATTTTTATTTTGCAACTAATTTTTATTCAGATATGAATCTTCCTGTAAAACTAACATAAAAGTATTTACCAGAAACCTCACATCTGTTGGATTCAAACATACCATCCTAAAACACTTTCACAGAAAACTTAACTCTAATCCCCTTCAGATGACAGACCAAGATTTTTTCTTCCATATATTTCCATCCTCGGGAAAACCTTCAATAAAATATTTTCACCTATATACTGCCTTGCTTTCGGCACACCTCATTAGATTGCTAAATAACTCAAAGGACAAGCTTAAACCTGAGCTCACCCCTTGTACTGTCTATGGAATTAAACACCCTCAGGTGTAATTTGGCTTATTTTTGGGGAAACCCAGGCATCTTAATCTACATGATTGTATCAGCATCACTACATATACAAGAAGGCAGCCACCAAACTGGATTGCAGTCCAGTCTTTTTTGAGCATCAGAAATTAACCAGGAATTTTTTTAAACCATCTTCAGCAACAATTCAGTATATTGAGAGAGACCACACAAGGTGAAAAATTAGAGAATCATACTACATAGCCAACTCCACCAATGTTATCAATCACAAAGATTCATCATTCCCCCTTTCCAAGAAGTGGAATCTGATATTTTCCAACACTCACTAATTTTACATAAATTTGAATTTCCACAACAATTAAAAAAAAAATATATATATATATATATATATATATATATATATATATATATATATATATATATATATTATATACATATGTAGACACATGCTCACTCTATCATCTTACAACTTACCCCAGCTATCTTTATGAGAATAGTGTAACTCTTGAAAGTTTTCAGCATTATTTTGATATTTCAACTTGAAAGAATAAACTTATCTATTAGCACACAAGTTAACCCATTAATTCCTTTGAAGCAAAATATATATCTCATACCATTAAACATAATCATGTTTGATGCTCTGAAAAAATGTATGCTACCATATTGAAAAATTTAGTACATTTACAAATTTTAGTGAGCTTTTCAAAGGAACACATATAGTGCTCCAAGATGAAAATATGGCTGTTATCATATTGTAAAATTGATTAAATTTACCAACTTAAATTTATAAGTGTTATTGTTTTTGTTTTATTGTTGTGCTTGTTCCTATTAATATTTTTGTGGATAACATATAATTGAAATAGTGACTATATATTAATGACTAAAAATAGTATTAGTTCAGATTTATTTATACAGTTATTCTTGTCTTCATTCTTAATTTTTTTTCTTTTTGTAATTTCTTTATATAGTTAATTCTGAAGATGGCCAATGAGGTTTGGCCAAAATAATAATTGTTGCTATGATTAACATTTTGCCTATTTCAAAGAAATAAGAATATGTTGGTTTACCTTTATAATTGTAGTTTCTGATGTTATATATATATCAGTATGAGGATTGGAAATGATGTAAAAAAAGATTTAACATTAGATAGTCTGAAAAGATTAATCCTGTATTATAGAAATCTTACATGTAAGCTAACAATTGTGAGTTGTGATTTTATGTTTTTCTTCTTTTTTATTTTTTTTATTTTGAGCATCTATGCCTACCATTATATTAACCTCATACAATAATGTTTCTTGTTCGTTTTTTTTTTTTTTTTTTTTTTTGTAAAAATTTTAATAGTGGTTGCTTTTTTTCAACTTTTAATGTTCTTTTATATTTTGACAATTATTAGATTTTATATTCTCTTTTAGCCACATTAATGTTATCCTACCAACTCAATAATATTAAATATATATATATCAAATGATCAGCTGTAAGACAAGTTTCTTGACTTAAAAAGTCGTTTCCACAACAAACAAATAATAAAATAAGTAATTATAGCTGGCGTTATTTATCACTACATTCATTTTTAATAGTATTATAATAATCATAATAATAAAATTAAGAGCACTTTTTATTAAAAATAGTCACAACATAAAAAGTTACATAAATAAATATTAGCAAAAAATTTGTGGAAATTCAACTGCAGTAATGGAGATTAAATTCAGAGCCTTCTATGATTAACACTGACACCATTTGTGTATAAGTATGCAGTGATTATTTTATTACTAATTATACTCTTTCAACTTTAATATTTATTCCTAAAAAAATAGCTTTCTGTTAGTTATATGTATGAACATAATAATAATGCATAATGTTCTGTTTTTAACTCAATTAAGTACTCGTCACAAAGTAGAAAGTGAGTTATATGCGCTACTTACGACCATTACTCAGAATGCAATAAATATAAAAGCTTTTCCAACTGATTAAAAAATTCTTAAACAAGTTCAGGAGATTTTTAGATAATAAATTATAGCTAATCTAATTAGCCACCTTACAATTCTATAGGTATCTCGCTATTAATAATTGAAGAGTAAAATAAGTTCTTGAAGATCTAAGGAGTATAATGCATTGGCCATACATTGGAAGTTTTATTTCTGAGTTCATGTTTACTTTAATTATTGTTTTATATAGCTATAATCTTCCAAAATTTATATTAATAGATATTCTCAGTCAGTAAGAATGTAGATTGAAAACAAATTAAGAAAAGTGCATACATTTTATTTCAAAAAGTAATGTAAGCTTGGATATATATATACGGTAGATAATAAGTGCTTTAACAAAGTGTGTAAGCACGAATACTATATAATAAGAATAAATTATTAGAGATATTTTTGTTTGTGTTTTTGTTTTGTTTTTTGTTCGAAGTTGTATCTCTTTTGTACATTATTTATTTAATTTTATTGTAAAAAAAAAAAAATTAAAAAATATCTAATTAAATAAATATAAATATTGACTTTCGGCATTTTTTTCTTTAAAAAAATATTAATTCAAATAAATAAAAAACATATATTTGAATAAATGCACGCAATTACTCAATAAAAATTAAATATCAAAAGTCTGTAATGAAATTGCCAGTAGAAGCAGAAAGATTTCAATTTATATTAGGCCTATTTTACTAAACATAATTAATATTTGGTTTCTATTTTTACCGTTGCTAACAAGATTATATTACACATATATACTTAAAAAAACAAAAAAGAAAACTTTATTTGATATTTACTTTTCTAATATATATATATGATAAACTTTTATTAATTTTGTTCGAAATTGGCGAATATTAAGATTTCTGTTTTCGTGAAGCAATAGGAACGAAGGTATATAGTATACGTATACAGTGCATGCCTATCAAGAAAAGACCAACCAATCAGAAAACGGTGATTTGATTTAGAATAGCTTCTCTTTAATTAAAAGAAGTCATGAGTTTCTGTGCTTAAAAGATCATTTGACTAGAAAATATGTTAACCAAAGTAAACATCTTATGCTTATATTTTTATACTATTGAGAACTCATTTATTTTTTTGAATTCATTACCTATTTCTGACAGCTTTGATATCTACTTTTTTTTTACCCATTCTAATAAAATCTGCTTCATCTATTGCTATATATTTTTATCATGTTTTTTTTTGTTCTTAACATTAAAAGATTAAGCAATAAAATCCAAGCATATGTACCATTTTTACATCTCAAATTTTACATTCTTTTCTTTATTTTTATAATTTATTCCTTTCTTCTTTCAACTTCCTTCATTCCGAACATCTCTTACATCTTTTTGTAAAGAATATCTACAATCTAAATTCTTATCTTTCTTTTTTTTGCTCTTTATTTAATTATTCAAAACTTCTGTTATCCCACCAATAACTATAAACTATCTCTTGCTATCACTTTTTTTTTCATATCTTATATATATTTTTATGTAACTCTGAATTATTTTTATTACTACGATATTTGTTTATCTTAATCAATATATCTAATTTCTTTATTACTCTTAGTAATTGTAGATCTTAAAACATATACTATATTAACCTATCCCATGCATTATATAAAAACTTAGAAATAAATTATCTATCTGTTTTAACTTTACATATAGAAAATCTTTTTAGCCTATAATGTTCACTTTCCTTTACAAATAATCCAATTATACACTATTTTTAACAATATAATTTTATTCATATATTGTAGACTTTTCAAACTTTTTTAAGTTTCATTTAATTTCATTATTAATACACAATAATCTTGAGTATATAGAATAATTTGGAATAATTAATTTACTTTCTTTAATGTGCAATAGTGAGATTTTTTTTCCCAGTAGTCCTAGCTACTTTTAAATTAAATACTAAAAAAACAAAAAAAAGATAGTTATACATCGACTAATAAAAACTAATATCTTAGACTTTTAAGATCATGGTAGCTATTTTCCTTTATACAATCCTTCTCTTTATTCTCAGAACAATGTTGGAAATGCATTTTATCTTTTACTTTAGCATACATATATAATATGTTAAAACGAATTAAATATAATTTTAATATTTATATGTTTTTAATCTCTTCAAGAAAATCTTAGCTGAAATATAATATGCATTGTCATGGCTGCAATTATTAAACTGTATCCGACTTTCAGTTTTTTTATTCATTTTGTATTTTGTTCAATATATTTCTATTTATTTATCTTATATATGGAGTTCTATATCTATAATACTTGGCTAAATTAAAGTTATAGTTACCAGTAATATTTAAATTTCTGTAAATATTTTTTAGTGTTTTTTAAATAAACAAACTTAAAAAATGTCAAAATTTACTTTCACTGCCATCTTGTATCAATCGAATTTATTTAATACTTGCCTTTTAACTTATGTGGAAAAGAAATCACCATCATCTAATTAAATCTAAATTTTATTAGTTTTTAATATTAGTTTTTGCCATCCTTTTGCTAAATAGTTAATATCTTCTGTTAGCTTTTATGATAAGTCACAAAATATATAGTTTCTAAACTAGTTATTCATGCATAGCTATACAGCCAAGTCATTTTGATTTCAAAATCTTAAATATATTTATATTTTAAGCCATTTGCTGTGAAAAGTGGTCATTAGAAAAAATTCAGTCAGTTATCAAACAATAAAAATGGCAATTACATTCTATTGATATTCACAATGTCACATTTAGCTTTTTAAGTAGTCAGAAAGAGAAAACGTCTCATACATACTTTAACTATGTTAGCATAAATATTTAATGTCTATGTAATAATATGAAATAATTTAGGGCAACACAAATGTCAAATCATATTTGTATTATCATATGTGTATCAGAGAGAAAGAAAATTGCATATTTTTTACATGCTACTAAGCTATAAATTTTACTAAGAGCAAAACCACTTTCAATAATTAACTGCATTTAATTTTTAATCGTAGTATTATTTGGTTTATTGTATAAATGATTATTAATTAATAATATTTAAAGTGACGATTTGTAATTGTTTTTAACTTTGCTTTAGGCTAATTTATTATAATGTTTAAATGCTTAATATTTAGATTGCATACCGGTAAAAAATCTAACAAGTCTTACTTTAGTATTTATAAATAGACCAGCTTTATACGTATATTACGTGTAGCCCTGGAACAACTTTTCTGGAGGAGTAGATTTGTTACTAATTTAGTATGATTCCAATGTTGGTAACAGTTTATTATATGTATAGGTATTGATTGGTCTGTTGTAATTTAAACTTTGTTAAGAAGTAATTTGCTTATTTATGGTCACCAGTTTAGCATTAGCACATTTAATTAATATATACGGGATTGTTTGACTAAATGTATTTGTAAATTGAAATCAATATTTATATCCTTATAAAGTCATTTGTTTTATAAAAATACACAATTTTCTCCTGGATAGACTTATTTTGTTATCATTATTATGTACAATAAACTTGAAGTTTTTATAAATGTGGTAAATGACTATATATATATATATAGTCACCTCAACTTTCTCCCCGCACTCTTTCACTTAGTTAATCTCAATAAACTCTCATTTATTTCAAGTAGTTAGTCAATTGAATTTTATACTTTAGGATCAAATATACCGGGGGCGCCAAATTGCAGCTATAAATTGTAATGCCCACCAGAGATCATCATCATTAGTCAGTTTAGGACTATAGAAGATACTGGAGAAAGTAATTAAATTGTCTCTCAAAAAAAAATAATAACAATAATATTGATAAAACCATTCAATCTATGTGGTCTTAATTTCAAACCTAGCATTAGTCATGCAAATATTTCATGATAAATTTATTATAAAAGTCATAATAATGAGACAACTTTCTTCCACAACTTTATTATAATTATCTGATCTTGAGTGGTAACTACAGAAAATACTGTATAAAGTTCTCATTTATATCTGACTGGAAATAAATCAGTGATCAATGCAGAGAACTCATAATCTATGTTCATAATATAAAATTATCATTTAATTTAACATCAGATAAAATTATCACAAATAAATCCTTCCCATTTAATTCCATTACTTTATTTTTCGTTCTCAGCATCCATCACTTTTAATAGCTACAATTATATAACACGGAATGTCTGTGTTATGTTCTCTAATCTGAGAATTCTAATCTTATTTCTCAAATACACATATATCTTTCGATCAACTATCAATTCATGATCCCTATTGTTATAATAGTATAATTATTTTATTATAATATGCTACTTGAATTCCAAATTAGCTCTTAGATTAATAATTGAACTGCTCTTTCTCAAGGTCTAGATCTGTCAAGAGGTGCACTTATAAGTGATTGCATTGTAATGGATATGATCCCATATATGCTAAATAAATTTTAATACAAGTTAAATAGTGGGAATCACTCTAAACACCGAGAACAGGAAAGGGATTTTATGTCTGCTCCCAATATTCACAACATTACAATGAATCAAAAGATTAAATTTATTAAACTTAATTTAACTATTCCCTGTCATTTTATTCTGTTATTTCTAATTTATTGACCAAATTTTAATTAATAACTTTAAAACTATTATATCTTGCTAAGTTAAACTATGGAAGTAAACCATGGACATCAATCAGATAAATCAATCAAAATTTACTTATGAAAGCAAAGTACGGAAACAAATCATAAAATCAGATTATGCAAATTAATGGTGAAACTAAAGTATGTTAAAATGAATTATATAAAAGTGACTTATACAAAATGGATTATAGTAATCGAATATAGAAATATTCAAGATAAAATTAATACTGTAAATCAATCATGGAAATAAATTATTAATATCAAATTAACTATGTGAATCGAATATGGAAACAATATAATAATGACTACTGCAAATCGATCTTGGAAATAAAGTATCATTATAAAATAAATAATTAAATTTAAATATGAACTAATATTACTTTAAATATAGGTGCTGGATATATAGATTCTGGAGATATTTGAAACATCAAAACACAAAACACAATGTAATCTTATAACAATAATAAACTTTATTACATTAACAAATATGATAAAAACTAAAATAAAATCAAAACACACTCAAATCTAATATTGTTGCACTCAAATACATGATTCAGATTTACTAAAGACTATGGTTCGAATACCTGTTTAATTAATTCAATTTTCTGGATGATTTATTTATTGCTTGACCCATTTATTTATTAAATAAATAATTAATAATAATAATAAATACAATCGCTCACACATGGAATCAGAAATCCGTATATTTTAGCTTTAAGGAAACATATCTTGAAAGAGAAGAAAACCTACAAATTTCTACTCCCCCCCCCCTTTTTATTGTAAACATTGTCCATTGGATTATTCCAAAATAATATATTCGCTTCAATTATTCTAACTAACAATGTAAAATAATCTTAAATTTCTAAACCATTTTATCAAGCAATAATTTTCACATTGCCAATGAAGAAGGATTATATGTCATAAAATTACCCTACTAATTTTGCAAACGGGTTTAAGTTCAATACTCACACTTTTACATTCATGCTTGTCAGATCTTTACGTTTTGACTGTATATATCTTAATTAGGTCAGTATGTCCACTCAGCTTGATGACCTCAATTTACCATCATTCAAAAAAATCAACACAGATCGGTTAGTTTATTAATTAAAATCTTTGTCATTCTTCATCATACATATACATCTGACTGAATCCTTATCTTTTCCGGGCAACTTTATTCTGTCCCACGTAAGAAAACTCTTCATATTACACATCACCATGCAGTATCTATAACGCACACAGCTATGTCTTGATAAGGGAAGTTAAAAAACAACAACATCAACTTCAAACTTATATTATTTGCTTGAGCCAGAGAGAGAAATCTTTTCTTAAGATCCAGAATCGTGTAAAGAGCTTCTCTTAGACACCTATTCTCTATATTGGTATGCAAAACATTTCTACACTTAAACAGTAACTTTATCAATAATTCCATATCTTAACAAATAAATGGAGTGAAACTCAGTCATCTCCTACTGCCATGGTAATTAAATTATGAGACAGCTATTTCCCATCTGTAGGGTGGTAGAATTACTTTACATTAGTAATGACAAGCATTTATAGCTTTAAATATGCCCACACATACATCGATTCCAGCCTAGATAAATGACAAAGACTAACCAAATCCCAAATCAATACATATATGAATTATTTCAATTTTAACCAGTCAAGCCAACCACATACCCAATATTTATATTAATAACAGATCAACACTCACAGCATAATAATGGGTTTTTATACGACCATCCCCTCCCTCTTCACATTTAATATTAAGCACAAATTAAAATTTTGTTAAGAATAATAAAATATTTATATCATTTCTCTCTTTACTTTTAAGTCTAAATTTATGTGAGCATCTATACTTAAATGGTATCAAAATCATTTTCCTTTCTTTCCTTCAAACATTTTAAACATAAACAAAATATTAAATTAAATAATCCAGTGATTAGAGTGTGACATAGCATATAAACAAAATGAAATATAATAAAATAAAAAAAACAAATGACATATTATATAAGCAAAATAAAATAAAGAATAAATATCAACATTACAGATAGTCTCTTTAAATGTATTTTCCTTCCACTGTCCATCAATCAATTAATATATTTAGTTCATTTTACTTGAGATAGTTATATAATTGCACATCAGACAGTTATTTTAATTAAATGTGTATAGAACGCACAGACAGTCATTTGAATCAAGATAGATAAAAAATGAGATAGTTATTTTAAATCAAAAGTGTAGCTACATGAGAATTAATAAATTTTAAAAGAGTTCGATTAGTTACCTTCCATTTGATGAGTTTCTTCCTGGATTTGAATTCACTTAGTTTTCTTTTCTTCTTCTTTTCCATTTAAAGGCTTAAACTATATACAACAAGCAGTCTCTGATTACTAACATGAATTAACTTTTTAAACATCTTTTTTTTTTCAGAAGTTTGCTGCAATTTCTTTAAACGAATTTTAAAGAGCCATATAATTATTATAATCTGAATTTCATACAGAAGTTTGACAATTCTCTCCTTCAATGAATTTTTAAGAAGCAGAATGGATAAGTTGTAGCATTTAGTATAAAATGTCTTGTTAAAAGTTGACTTCTTCATAATTAATTTGAGGAAAAGGAGTATGCACCACTGATGGACGAATTAGAAATTCATATTTTGGTCTACTATAAAACTTAAATGCATTATTAAATTCTGAGAAAGAAAATTTTAAAAAAAAATTTGGAGATTAATTCTTAGTTAGCCTGTTGTTCTTAATTAGCAAACACATGTTAAACCTCCCCCCCCCCAGTGGTTCCTCTTCAAGTCTAATCAAAAAAATCCCCACTCAGAACAAACAATGACTCTTAAGTGTTACTATTAACAACTTTGTCTGATCTGAAACCAGATCTCTTTAATTAACACATTGTTGATTAATTTATGGAAAATTAGTTAAAGAAGATATAATTGAAAACATAAGCTTACCAACATTTTTTTTGGTCAAACAAAGGTTACATTCATTGGATCTAAATAATTTCTTATTTAGATTTACATTTTTAATAATTTAAAAAAATTATGTCAATTTTTATAAAGGAAAGGAAAAAAAATCAAACCCATATATCTGTATCACACACGCACACATGTGCAGACCATTCAATAGAAAACTGATTATTCAGATTATATGAACACAAATATCCATCATAATTTCTTATAATTACAAGCATAAAATCAATTATAATTTCTGATAATCATAAACATAAATATTCACCATAATCTCCTATAACTTTAAACTTATTCTCTAGAAAGAAACTGTTAACTAAAGCTACTGACAATCGATTCAATCTTAATTCTCAACTCTTTAATAATAGATATCAAATTCACAAGACTTTATCCTAGTCATATAAATATTTATTCCTGAATTATTATATTGGTAAAAAAAATCAATCATCCCCCTGCATTAAATAAGGCTAACTACATTTTATACAAACAGGAACTGTCTCTATATACATTACTTTTGAACTAATATAGCCATTACTTTCTCAAATAAAACCTTTAACTTTTCTTATATCAAAAAAAAAAAAAAATTTCTGCAATTACTTCATTTTATTATATTTGGTTTATAGATGGAATAAACCAAAGGGCTACAATATATATATATATATATATAGCAATTTCTAATACGAAGTCAATATTTATTTCAATATCAAACTATTTGATTAAAAAAAACACTAAGGTTGATAACATACATTTGGTTAAAAATATGGTAAAAATAAGTAATGGATTTTTTAAAATTTGAATATCTCTCTGCAGTGTTAAGATCATATCATCACTACTATAATTTTTAGTTTTTATGGTTACCGTATTAACACTCATTTGGCTAACTCAGTTTAACCTGGACTTTTCCCTCCATCATTTAATAGCTAGATACTGATTTACAGATTAATGTTCAGTGGCTAGTTGGATTTATTGCTGTCTGAATACCTAAAAAAAAATCCTAAGCCTGCTTGTGACCTGTAATTTTTTTAAGGTTTATCCAGATTTAAAGAAAAGACATATAGTCAGTCTAATTGCTGGGGAGTTCGTAAACAGTTTGAGTATCAGACCCACGAATGACAGAATTAATCATGGGACCTCTTGATCCCAAATAAATATGCCAAACTGTGCGAGCTTTACCCAGATGTTTCAAACTCATATAATGATATGAGCAATGAATATGCTATGCATTATATACTGACGGTTCCCCTCTAAATAGATTTGCTTCATTATTAACTTGCCAATTCAGAAAGACTGATCATTTTAATGTTTCTCAAGTTTCAAGCTTTTTGTTTTTATCAATGCACTCCTCATCTTAAGTTCTACTATAAAGCAGTCATCTACTAAAGCACTTGGACTTCAAATGGGAATGCAGTAATTAAAACAAAAAGGAAAACCTGAAAATAGTTGATATGATTTGTATGTAAGCACAAAGAGCATTTTATTAATTACACAAATAACAAACATTACAGATAGACCGACTTTTTAAACTTTTATCAACAACTTTACAGATTTTAGTCTAATGTAATAAAGTCAATATATTTTTAAAAAAATGATAATACACATAATCGGACAATTATATGTTTAAACTGAAATTAACAATTGGGTTATTGACCTATTGAATTCATTCTCTTTCTCTCTTTCCTTCTCTCTCTCGTTCTCTCTATCTCTCTAGCTCTCTCTGATAGATTCCAAGCTCAAGCAGTATTTTATTATTGTTATATATAATCAAAAATATCAATATGAATTTACCAACAAAAATGCTTTGATTCATAACATTACATATAATTCAGTAAGACTTATAAAATCGGTTAAATAAAATTAATAAAATCTGTGATGTTTATTATTTGCAAATTCGTAATCCAGTAATACAATATGTTGTGTTTTTCTATTATTAATCTAGTAATCATGCCGTTAATTTAAACACACGTTTATCATTTCTGATTATATATAAAATCATTATAACTATTGTTTATAGATATTTGCATACTTTTTGGATCTATTTATTATGATCTTTATATGTATCACATGATCACCATTCTTTATGCTTGCTCATAACTGTTATTAAAACAGACAAAACTCTCCATACAGTAGTGCCACTCAGTGCAAGATAGAGTAATCTATGGATGCCAGAAGGCTTGTGCATAAAATACCTATCTAATGCCTACTCATCCAATATCCCCAGACTAGTTTCTAGCTTGTGGCTTTCATCAGTGAGGAGCCTTGGATCTGAGAGTGCTGCACCTAGATTTTAGGATCTAATGCAACCCTCCAGAAGTCACCTTTTATCTCTAATTAACTACAAAACTTGAGAATAAAATTGAAAAGACAATAATATTTCAATCCAAGCTCATTAGCTTACATAGTCATATAGGTCTGAACTCAGCCTGTTTTAATAATCTTTATATATAATCAGCAATGATGAAATAGGTTTTTTCTTGGAGGAAGGGTTTGCATTTATAGAAATCAAATAGATTATTAATGATGTAAAAGTTGTCTTAAATTGTAATGCATATTGGATATTGATTGCGTATTAAATTTATAAAATATACTGAGTTTATTTCTTACTATATAGTAATTGTAGGTTTGCAATCTTTTAATTGCTATAGAACAAGCAAATAAAAGTGAAAAAGATTACGACTTCAATCTAGTCAATAAAATATATTTGAAATGAAATCTGCTTTAATTACTGCACAGAATAGTAAAGCAAATGTGAATATTTACACTGAGATAAGGAAAGAAAATAAAGAACTTTCATTTAATTTTAAAAAAGCAGAACTTTGATATAAAATAGTAAAATTACTAATATTAATTAAAAACCTCAATACAATAAGCATTCTAAATTCTTTAGCTAAAAAATAAAACAAAGTAGACACCCTACCAGTTTAATTTTACACTAATAAACAACCAACTACAGGTTATTAAATTTCTCCCCCAATCCTTTTCAAAAAGAGAAAAAATAATAAAGCAGACGCAAAACAAAAATATTAAATTTTAAAATATTTTAAATATATATATACTTAAGACTAACAAACACATATGATACTGCCTCCTAAAATCCACTGTTTATAGGATTAAAAATAAAAGAAAATCAAGTAAATTCATCTTAAAAGAACACTCCACAAATATCATTATATTCTGAAATTATAAGGTTAACACCCATAGCTGGTAAAGATTTTTTTTTCACCAACTTACTCCAAATATCGCTTAAATTTTTTTTTAAGAAAATGGAAATTGACTCTATACCGTTTTTTAATGTTTTTCTGTCCATATTTTATGGAATCTACCAATTTTGTTTGTATTTCATTTAATATCAAAAATTAGAGGTTTTTTATTTTTTATATTATCAAATAATTGTAACTTCCTTTCAATAACTTTATTCAATAAAATTTTTTGATTCACTTTTTTGTACAAATCTTCATTGGAAACAATTCATTTCATCCATATTGTGCACAAAAAATATAAAGTAAATTTTGTTACTATAGTTTATCTTGATAAGTTTTATTCTGAAAGAAAGGTATTTTATAAATATATATATATATGTTTTCAATTGTCATTTCTTTAGCAATAGTGAGACTTTAGTTTTCCATGAAATATTTATGTACAAATTGTTAAATATATCTTTATTTATGAATGTATATTGATATTCACTTTAATTATAGAGTGTTCTGAATGATGGCGCCAGTAAGAATGATGGTTTTCTGGAGAATGACCATTGTAGCTTATAATTGATATAATTGTTAAATCTATAATTTTAGGTAAACATAATTGTCTTAGAGACAATTTACAGAAAGAATATTTTTATTAAGCCCCAAATTAGTGATCAAGTGTTAAAATGTTCGAAAGATCTGGAAGTGGTAACCACATATCTTATTGTTCAGTATGTTTTTAAAAAAATTAACGTTCATGTTTATTAAAGTAGTGGAAGAAATTCAAAAGTGATTTCTTACTCTTGGTGCTGGGTAATTGTAGAGATAAAAAAAGATCAGAAAGGGCTTTAAAAATATTTTAGTGGAGTTGTATGACTTAAATATGTGTGCATACTATGGCTACACAGTACATTACATATAGGACTGCCAAAAATAAAGGCTAAATGAACTTCTCACTCTCTTATTTTTTGATACAAGAGCAAAATTTTCAAATGAGTAAAAAGTTATACTGTTATACATATCTTGATTTAAGCATTCAAAATGATGATGATAATGATTATATTTATAAATATAAGTATTTTAGAATGTTTGATAAGTGAAACAAAATGAGATTATTAACATTTAATACTAAGTTGAAATTTAAGTCCATGAAAGTTTTAAAGGCACATTTCTTTCATGATTTATATAGGATAATCAAGATGTATATCTATTACATTTTAATTTTCCAGAACAATTATATTAATTATAATTTCTTGTTTGTTTTGTGTGTATGTGAATAAATTTGTCCAATAACAAATTTTCAAATATGCGTTTGGATTTGTCATTACAAGGAGTCAAGAAAAGCAATGAATACTCCTCCTTTCACAAGTTGCAATCAGACCATAACTTTGATCTCTCTATGGCTTTCAGCATTTTTTCAGAGAGAGATGACAGAAAGAGAAAGGTGAAGGAGGCATGATTAATAGCTAAAGATTACACCATCGATAAAAAAATTCTAGCATCTCTTTTTCTAAAAAAAAAAAAATGGCGCTTGTAGGATCATTTCGTCATTAGTATGTAAATCTACTCCTAAAAATTCAATTTTGTGATAATCTATTATTTAATATGCAAAAGTAACTTTAAATGTAGATCTCACTTTCTTTTAGTCACATAATGCTATGATTATGATACTACTGAGTATTGAAAGACTCAACTTTAATATTATTCAGTCACGTTTTATCAACTATGTAGAAAATAGTACATATTAATAAATGCAAAGAATATGCCAGTAGTGGGACTATGTAACCAACATTATTCTTTATTGATTTTTAATATTTAGCATGGCATATATAATGAACTAAAGAGCTAATAGTATTCAAATTAGCAAAAAATGAAATCATCGATTCTTAACAGAACAACCATGGCTATTGATTATATATAACCACTTGCATTCCATATGCATCAGAAATTTTATTTAATATATTTTATGTTCTTTTGTAGTATTTTCATATTATTAATAATGATAGAGTACTTATATATTATACATATATTTTGAAACTTGATTAATATCTTGATATATTGAAATGTACTTATTAATAGAAGGAATTTAATATATATGACGACTCTAGAGCAGTGGTCTTCAACCTTTTCGCACCTGCGGACAGGTGAAAATAAGGATAAGGTTTCGCGGACCAGCAAAAATAAGGATAAGGTTTCACAGCAGAAGTCTATAGATAAATTTTCTTAAAGATGTAAACTGCTTAGCCTTAGATGAGGTTATATAAATATATATGGAGTTTGTATAATAAAAAAAACTTTTTTTTTTTTAATTTTGAATTTTTTTAGAAAAGTAATAAAAAATTTAATTTTATCCCCTCCCCCCATAAACATCTGTGATAACTAGAAAAGCAAATTAATTTATGTATGATTGATTAGATTTTGTTTTCGTTCCGTTTCTTTTTTTTTTAATTGGGTAAAAATGAGATGAAAAAATAAATAAAAATTGTTTATATTAATTAAAAGTTTAAATTCTTATTATTCTGTTATTACTAACTTTCTTGCCAGTCTACCGCGACCAGTAAAAAACATATGGCCCGGCACCGGTCCGCGGACCAAGGGTTGAAGACCACTGCTCTAGAGTATGCATCAAGTAGAATCAATATGTTCAAAGTTTTTAGAGTAGATTATTTTGATGGTACTCAGTGAAGCTGGCGATATGCTGGCTCATTGTTTTTACTGAGGTGCTAGTTAATCCACATACCTAGCATTACTCATCATGCTGGGAACAACATCTGTGAGAATTATTTAATCAAACGGGGAACAACATCTGTGAGAATTATTTAATCAGTATGCTTATTGTATCTATTATATAACTTAAAATGAGACAAGCAACTTTACCTTTGATTGTTACCATCTGAATACAATATTATATATTTTATTTTATATTTAGCTAATAATTAAAATTAATCACCATATTTACACATATATATATAATGAAACTAATGATTATAAATATTCAAGCATACAAGTAAATCTGTATATTAAATATTTAAATAATTTATCAATTTCCTTTTAAAAAGAAATTATTTTTATATTTTAATTGCTTTTTTTTAAGTGTGATGTAAACAGATATAATTTTAAATTATTACCACTTTGTTAAAGTCTTATAATTATTAAAGCATCTGCTGAAATTCCTCTTTCTTTTGTTTTCTTTAAATTAATTATAATCAAAGTTCGCCGCTAATCTTGTTTACTTTCTGAAGAATTTTAATTAAGCATTTAAAATTTGTAGATAACTTAAATATTTTTTTATTAATATAAATGCAACAGTAGATAATAGTTATAATTTATCGCCAATAATCGGTAAGTCAAAGACTAAAAATAATAATTTCACTATAAATAACTCTTTTTCTCAAATAACGAAAATAATTCTTTGAATTTTAATTCATATTATTCACTCATGCAGCTACGATGAAACATTAATGTCTTCACGTTCTTTTTTGTTTTTAGTGTCTTAAACAAAACAAAAAAATCAATATTGATTAAATTAGACAGGTAACTAAAAAATAAAAAGGAGACAGGAATTAAAAGAAGACGTAGTAAATAATACAAAGTATTTCTTATCTGGTGCTCATAAAATTATCAAAAGAATTTTTAAAAGTTAATAAATAGTTAAATATTATCAGATGTTATAAACAAATTGTAAAGATTCCAAGCAACAAGTCCATTCACTAATGGCTTTATTAAGTCCTTCATTTCTGCTACAGCCCTGCACAGTTTAACTCAATAGTAGAGTGATGAATAAGATCCAACCTGTCATATTTGTTGCCAAACACTGAGCAAATTATATATTTCTGGTTGGTGTTTGATCACACTACTAAAGTCAGCGGTTGATAAATTCCATTTTTCTAAGCACAATGATCGTAGGACTTATGCATCTAACTTCAATAATCATTAGGAAGATCAAATCTTTATTGGTAGAGACCATACATGAAAGCCACATTTTGCACTATAATTGTGCTGTATGAAAAGTTTAAAACTTCCAAAAAGAAGATCGCGGCTTAAAGTGCATGTTAGTTGATGGAATTATATTTTGAATTTAAGGTAAGTCTGATCTCTTTTTAATAGCTTTTATATATTTTCTGTAATGTAGCTTGCCCTTGTGATAACGGGTGAAAATATATATGGAAGAATATGTAGTAAAAAATGGATTTGATTAATCAATTTGGTAATATTTAATTGAATATATAATGTAAAAATCTAAAATTGAACGAGAAAATTATTTTCCAATATCATTAATTAAAAAAAAAAAAAAATTCTGACAATAATAAAGTAGTTATAATTGTGGATTTTTTAATTGTTATATATATATATTATATTGATATTTTATTAATTATATTGAGTGATTATATGCTGGTTCAGAAACCAAAGATCCACCCCAAATAAAAAATGCAAAATAATTGATTTTTGGACAACTTAAACATTCACCAAAGTTTTCCAATTTCCACTTACTGATTACTATATTTTTTAGTATAAAGAATATTTTTAAATATATTTCATATATAAAAATAGTTTTTGCTTTTTCTAAAAGAAAAAAAAAGTCATTTATTTTAATTATTCCAACAAAAGAAATTCTTTTGCACCTCTGATTTCATTATTTCAAACATCTTTGGCATAATATATGATGATTTTATTGACCATTAAGTCAGAAACATCTCTAATTATTTATCAATATTGAAGCAATGTATCTGAAGTCCAATCCATGCTTCACAGCCTCCTATAAACTTAGTTAGTATTGTAGGCCTGAAATAAGTTTATAGCCCAATATCAGCAGGGTTTTGCATTACAGCTCAAATTAATTATGCTTATTAAATTTGTATTACATTTAAATATTTCGTGTTAAATAAATTCCATTCAAAGATTAAATTTCTGTTAATAAAAATTGCTTGTAAAACCTATTAGTCAAACATATATATATACGTCAAGCGTATATATATATATATATATGAGTTAATGCAAAATTCTGCTGAAATAAAATGCTTATTTTACTATAAAAAAAAATAAGAATATATTTTTTGTTAAAATCTTGTTAAAATATGGCGTATGATTTCATTTTGAGATAAGCCCACCAACATTTTCTAAAGGAATGTATGTTTTAATTAGTGAGCCCATTAAAGTCAAATTAAAGATGGCTTTCTCTTTCTTTTTTAATTAATAAAATTCAAACTTTAAAGAAAGAAATTTAGAATAAAAAAGTAAAAGTTATTTTTAGAAAATGTTACCTTGAAACAAAGGAGCATGTGGGTGGGCTTATCAAGATCTAAGATCATACAAACAATAGAAGATAGCTTACAAAAAAGTTATAAATAAAAGTGAGAACAAAAGACTTGGTTATTCAGAGTTTTCTTGCTGGCATTCAGATTTCTCTTTGGAGAACTCTTTCAGATTTTGCTTGTGGAGATTTTATTCCAAAAAGTTAGGCAACTGTCGTCTTCAAAATCATGGAGAAGTTTGAACATGCTCAAGCTAAAAGTCATATGAATTTGATGGATTCTACTATGCTTGGCTAGGCAAATAAATAGCTTTGCCTATCGCCGAGGTTTCTAAATACCATCAAAATGCCTTAGTATCCATTCAATAGTCATCTGAACTCTGTGCAGTGTTTGTAGGACTTTTCATAAAAGCATGCTATTTATTTCCACTTTCCTTGTTCAGGCAAATACCTACTGATGGTCAGATCAAGCCATGAACACTGTAGGAAACATGACCAAGGAACCAGGATGGTAATCATATCTCTCCTCCAGTGAACTATTTACTTTTTACCCTTTTGTTCATACCTTTCTTAATTGAATTATATTATAAATTGTTTTATTTAATGATATTTGTAATGTAACCATTTTTATTAGACTAGTCTTAAATATATATGTGTGTGATCATCTATCTATATTTAACCTTTTTCCTTCGCTATTCTTCATTACTAACATGTGTAAATATTTTGTATTCCATTGCGGTTAAGTTTAAAAGTTATTTTTTTCATTTAAAATCTCTTTTCAATTTTATTTATGTTTCTAAATTCCATACAAGTAGGTTGCCTTTGTTTGCCAACTTGATCTCCTCGATAATGCCTCTTTTGTCCGCCAGTAGCTTATTACGTATATCTGATTTAGCTATATACGTTTTAAATAATTTTTAAACTGTCTGTTTTTAGCGCAAAGCAATTAGAAAATGCTTTATGAAAGATTTTTACTATTGTACTTTATCGAGGAGATTCGAGTTCACAATTTTATTAAAATTGGGAAGAAAAGACTTAGACCGCAAAAATATTATATCGTTTAATCTGTTTTGATTATCTAATTAGTTGTTAAATTAATTTAGGGGAATAGCGGAGGCCATTAAATCATTATTCATATATTAAAGTCATTAAATATCTTATTTAACTAACAAGCTTGAGTTTGCTAATTTTGTTTTAAATGCTTTATTTTACTTTTCAATGATCTAGGTATGCAAAACACATATTTCTTAGTACTTTTGCACATTTAACTATTTAGCTCCTTAGGTGTTCCCATCCCTGTTTCTCTCAGCTGATGCTAAGCTTGGCCGGTTGAAAAATAATTTATGTATGGCTCAGATAATGTTGTTGGTTTGTAATTAGCCTCGAGAATAGGTGAATAGGGCAGAGGTCATAGTATTCTTGATTTAATATCTCATGTATGGGTGGCCTCGAGGTACTTTCACCTAGTATTCGAACTGGGTTAAACCAACATACATCATCTGACTGTCACAGTTAAATTTTTTTTCTTCATTCTGATGCCAACAATGTAGGCTGAATTTCGTTTTTTTTATTGGAAGAATAGAAATAGGGGATTTGAAGTAATAGATATATGTAAAAGTTTTCTCTGGGTGTTGCAGTGGGACGTATGTCTTTTTTTTTTTAAATATTAGTACCCTGAGAAGTTTGTTTTAGTCTAATATAGTTATATAAAAATATACGTATAATTTTTCAGAGTTTGTCTCCTAACGTGAGCCAAATGTCATTTTTGATGAATTAAAAAAAAAGTTAAATGAGTCTATAAGATAAAAAATTTTTTGCCCGAGTTTTAAATTGCTGAAATGAATGTTTTACGTTTAGAAAAGTTAACACTCCGTTAGTTGTTTTTTATATATATAATGAAAATAAAATATCAGAGTTAAAGCAATTTTTCCCCCTAATTGTTTTTGTCATATAAAGTATATAGATTCGATGAGGCAGAAGTGTCAAATAAATACCCACCTGCCCTCCCTTTAAATAGCCTTTGTACTTTATGTTACTTTAGTACTGCTTAAACATGAGAAGTTTTGAAATAATAATGTTTTTTCAAATTATAGTGTATATTCGGTGTGTTAATTAATATTTTAGTAAAAAGTACAAATAGATAATAGAATTTTTTTTCCATTTGTATAAATTTTTGTAAAGAGCTAAGAGATAATATTTTTCCATTAATAGAAATTTTTTCTGAGATCTAAGTTTTGATATGTTCAAATTAACACTTGTCAACGTACGGTGTCAGCAAATATTTTTTCACTTTCTCTGCATTTCGTTTCTTTATATGAATAATTATAATCATGCAAAATTTATTTTTTTTCACTTTTAAATATTTAGCAGTTACGTTTCCTAGCAAATAATATATAAAAATAAGTTGCGCTTCAATAATAGCAAACTTAATTTTCAACTTTATAAAAAGTAAATGCATATGTCCGTTTTAATAAATATATATATTAAAGTACTTTTTGTATAACATATATGTCACCACCCTTTAGTTAAGATTTTTTTTTCTCAGTTCGGATTATGCTATTGAATCATTTATCGAGTAACCGTTAGGTGAAGCCCTTGTTTTTTAGTGATCGCTTTTGGTAAAGACCCCCTTAGTAACCGTTTAGGTGAAGACCCCTTACACTTTAGAGTTTAGAATTGCTGAGTAGCCTGAAATAATAGATCTACGTCTGCAATCATTGCTTCCTTGTCATAGTTGCGACCAGCGTTTTCTAGCCTGAAGTAATAGGAGTATGCGGTCTGCAATATGACGAATCTTTCTAAGAAAATCATGTACATGATAATAATAAAAAATTTGTATAGGTATATCTGTTTGTATATTTATATGTAGTCAAATATATGCTTATTTAATGATGTACATATTCATATATATGGGTGTATATGGTATACAATTCGTTATAATTCGGTAAAACCCGTTTTTATATAAATGTTTTTTTAAACAGTTTTTGATCTCAATGCATGATTCTGTAAAATTGTTTGATAATTGTTAATCTATTTCGGGTTGTGACCAAAATGGTAGTTGGTTTCGATCCCAGGTTCATAATTCGGAGTGGCGGTTATCATGGGATTTTATTTTTATTTTTAACTTTTTTGTATATTTTGTTTTGTTAATCGTACTTTAGGCTGTTTAAATTGATTTTTTTTTTTTTTTTGGTGTCTTAACCAAAACGGTAGCATGGTTTCAAACCCAGGTAAGACATGTTACTTTACTGACTTGTATATGTCTGAGTCTTAATTAATACTGTCATTTAAAATACCATTTATTTATTCATGCAGAGATTTTTTTTTTAAAAGTGAAACCCAAAATAAATTTTAATTGCATTAAACTGTACAAACATTATCAATGTGTGCTTGGATAATTATCCATTAATGTGTATATTTGATATGGCCATTGTCTTGTCGACTGGCACCCTTATCAAATAAATTTGTCGGCAAGTGCAATCTCTCATATCGGATTACAAATAAACAAACATAGGAGGTAGATGATCAAAATAAAACTGTATGTGTAGTGAGCCAAAATAATTTTTAAACATGACTTATGTATATTTTGCTCACATATTCCTTTATATATATACATGTATTAATGTAAATGCATTTTTTTAGTTGTTTCAGGTGTCAGAGAAAGCCAGGTCAAGCTGTAAGTGGGTTATTTTAATTATATTAACATAGCAGTGACATTTAAATGAAATATAGAAATAAATAAAGTGAGGAGAATAGTATGTAGTATAGTTATTAAAAACAGACACGGCAGGATTTTATATATTTTTTCATGTACAAATAGATACATATAGGCATAGGTTTAAGATAGGACCTCGTGAGGTAGGCAAAGTTAATTTCTGAAAACATATAAATAAAACAGATACTTGGAACTTAGAATACTGACTTAGTTTAGAAAGAACTGATTTTTTTTATATATATACAGAAGGATATAGCTCCCAGTCACGTGTGCTAAAATATACGTATCTTGATTGTTTTATAAAAGACAAATACATTTTACAAATAAAGTGTGTTATATAACAAAATAGCCAATATTAGGCAAAAATGGAGGAACAGAAGAGAGGCGAAGATTATGACAGCGATGAGGAGGTAGTGCTCAACCTTCCAAATACAGCAACATCTACTCATAGTGACCAAAAACACAATTTGGAAGATCTCATCACAGAAATGAGAGATGAAAACAAAATGATGGTGAACATGTTCCAAGAATTCATGAATATGACAACACAAAGACTGAACCATTTGGAGGAAAACATGGGTCTCCACCAACAACATACTATTGGAACAAAAGTATTGCCAGATGAGGATACTCAGTTAAAATGGCAACATCAACAGAAACAAGATGATACGCAACTTAAATCATTGATGGATAATGAATTAGGAAAGGATATGCATACCTTGGACATGTCAATCAAGCATCTCACTATAGTCAGATTTAAGGTCTTCATATAGGATGCCACGAATGATGTGATTTAATTTTGATATAAAACTATATTTGTTCCTAATAACTAATGTATTATTAATAAATTGTTATATCTAAACCACATCAAATCAATTTTCACCTTAATTAACTTTACCGTTATGCTCAGATTTCGAACTCAGGGAAGTTTAACAATTTACTCTCTTCAGAGGTTCCTATCAATATTTTAAAATCATATTAACAACAAATCTCACTAACTCTTTAAATCAAATAAAACAAAATTGAAGACTTCATTTAATATAAAAAACGTAATTATTTATTTAACAATTAAATAATTTAAATTTTACAATATATAAAAAAAAATTATTTATATATCTACCTCCTTATATTAAAAATATAAATATTCTCTTTGCTTACGGTAGATATATTTTCTAAACCTATAACACTACGTGATTTTACAATGTATATAAAATATAAATATCTAATATTTAGACATTTATATTAACACTATTTTACAATAATTGGGTTATACAAATAATAATCCAATCATTTGTATATAATATCTTCATTCGTTAAAATGATTGTCTGTAATTTATATTTATTAATATAAAAATATATACTTCACAACAATGTTAATCATTTATTCATTTATCATACATTACTGTTATTAAACTATTTAGATTAGTATAAACAATGTAGTGTCAGGTCATCGAAAATAATAATATGTGGATTTAAAAAATAATTTAGTCTCTTACCTCTAAGTTCACATTATCCCTTTCCCAAATTAACATTTATTAACTGATATTTAAATCTTTATTAATCATAAATAAAAATAAAAATATTGTAAATTATTAATTCTCTCTTATTATTCATTTTTATAATAAAATGAATACGATGATAAAGAAAATGAAATTAACTTTTCCCAATTATAACTTTCAAAAATCTTAAATGGTATTTATAAAAGTTAATGTTCCTCGTGAATGAAAATCCTTCGAAGATGCAGCTTTATTTGTTAAACATTAAAGAGAATAATATTAGGATATCCTAAGTTGACATTTAGTTTCCTCTTTATATTCATCTTCTTAATACAAAGTTCCTTTATTAACTATTATAATTCCATTTTGAAGATATAATTTTTATAATTTTAAGGCATTCATAATTCCATTTTGAAGATCTAATTTCTTTATAATTTTAAGGCATTCAGCAAACGATGTTATTCACACATATATATTTGATTAGGCAAATGCATTTTATCTATCCCATGATAAATTGGTGCTCTACCCGCTTTGCACTTTCTTTATAAGGTAAAGTACATTAAATTTGAATGAAGTTTTTATAAACATGTTCTTTTTTTAAAACGTCATTCAGATTTTAAAACATGTAATTCAAACAATTTTTATAGAACACGAAAATATATTTAGATTACTTTTTTTGAACAAATATTAGAAATTTCTTCTAATGAGTATTAAATTGTTCAAAATATAAATTTCAATTTACACTGTTCTTTGAAATCAAACATAGTAGAAGTTTTTATGATGATATAGCTGATAAAAATAGAATCTTTATTTTTCTTATAAAAAGAATAGAATTAATATATTATATCTCGCTCCATCAGATCACTGAACCATACGCATTCTACATTGTTGCAATAACAATTCAATATTAAAACACTAAGTTGATTTAATTTCCTTTAATTCAATAAACTATGAACACAGAGGTCATTTATCATCTTGTCAACAGTCTTTTGTCAACAACATCTTTTTTCATTTTAAAGAATGAAAAATATTAACTTAACAAGTTATATATTTATTTTCATAAATATAATAATAATACAAATATAATCTATACATATTGATTACATGTATGTATGAGTGTATATATACTCCTACAATATATATATAACTTTTATATATAAGAACACATGTAATATGAATATGGGAAACAAAATCCTGTTAAACAAGACAATTTTTTTTATTTACTTATTCTTTTTAAATACTAAGTGGATCAAATTTTTTTGAATGATAAAAATCATGAGTAATATTTGCCAATATTAGAATATGTTCAACACTTATTGGTTCAATTCAGTTTCTGCTTTTACATACCACGTGGAGCCACCAAAACCTTATTGAAAATATTAATCGATAATTTGAACATTTTCTAAAAATTCTGAATATTTTATAGAAATTAATATAAATTTGATGTCTATTTTTATAAAAATAATATTAAATTACATATTTTTTATTTTTATTTTTAAATGGACAAAAAATAAGATTAGATCTTTCAGATAAGAACCCCTCCTTTTTGTATGAAAAGGCCCTAGTGAGAACATTGTCCATATTTGAACATTTTATTGGATGTAATTTTGCCTAATCAAAAACTTAGTAGAATGAAATATTTATTTGAATTCTATTTTCAAAAATAATCTGAATTAAACATTATTAAAGAAAGAAAATAAAACTTAAACTTAATGAATAAATTTATTATTATTAAAATTAAAAAGACATACTTGTAAATCATTTGAAATTGCTTCTACTTTGCCATAATGAACTTTTTAGGATTTGTCTTTAAAATAAATGTTTTCAAATAAAATCTAATATATATTTTTGGTTTAAGTATTTTACAAAAATATTGCATGCATAATCTCTTTAATATGTAAACAATTTACTGAAAATTACATTTTTTTCTTTTTGAATATATTTTTCAGACTAAAACACTATCAATAAAAAATTGTCATTTTAATTGACACCAAAAAATACATGTTTCACATCTTCATATGCAAATTGGATTTTGTAACTAAAAGGTTCATATAATGATGACATCTCCAGGTCTTAATAAAACTACACACAGTAATGTAAAATTATGGATATGCTTAAAACAATATAAGGAAAATATAGTGATCACATAACATCCCAAATAGCATCAAATTGGTAGAATTAATGCAGTTCTTGTGAATAATATTAATGCAGATGTAGAATTTTATAAAAAACAATACCAAAACACAAATTATAAAAATGTTGCATAATTTAATCATACAAACCTGGTATTTAAATAAATTGCAATAAAATGAGCTTAATTTATTACAAAAGTTAGTAACAAAAGAAAAAGAAGGGTAAAGTGAATCTTTTTTTTTACTAGTGATAAGTAACATATAAAACAATATTTTATTATTGAAAAAGTATGAGCCCCCCCCCAATCTTGATTGATAAATCAATAGCATCTGTGAAAAAACAATTTATCCCATAGAATTCTATTTATTTTGGGACTATAAATATATTTTCTACTAATTTTTGTACTTTTTTTTTACATTATTTTATAAGGTACTCATCTTTTAGCTAAAGATGCCGCTCTATGGCACGGTTTTCACACCAAAACACATAAAAATGCTGTTTCCATGGCTGACACATTCAAACCCGCATTTTCTATAATACAACTTTTTGTTGTACTACAGAATGCAGGCCACTATGTCATGTCACAGTACAGCATGTATGTCACATAGCAGCAAATACATTTTCCGAATTCGCACAATTTATAAAATAATTATGGCTTGATGAGAGAGTTTGTATTTGAATTGTATGGAAATGTTGTTTTCATTGGATTTTTTTTTATTTTAAACTATTGAAATGTTCAGATTTTTTTAAAGCAATAATTATAAGACTTTTTACAATGTACTGTATTGAACTTTTATTTGGGAAAATGTTAAATATTTATGTTTTTATTGAGTTGCAATTAGGTAACGTGTCAAGTAACGTACTGTTAGTAACATTCCACGAGACAAAGAAGATTCTACCGTCTGTATATTTTTGAAGTAAAAAAGAGCGGTATGAAAAAAATATCCAGTAAGAAAAATCCAAATATACAGGGTTTTTTGTAAATTTCATAAAAAGCAAATATTATAAACATGTTTAATAAGTAAAGAAGACATTTGTATGTGTTTGTTGTTGTTTAAAAAAGTTTGAGTTTCTTTCTTTTGTCCGAGTACGGTTACAATTTTGAATTTTTTTATTTTAGCATTATAAACAACAGAACACTAACCCTAAAACTAACCCTAACCCTAAACCTAACCCTAAACTAACCCTAAAACTAACCCTAAACCTAACCCTAAACTAACCTTAAAACTAACCCTAAATCTAACCGTAAAAACTTTTACTTTTATTACGATTATTATTTTTTAGTTAAACAACAACAAAAAAAGTCGTAACACAAGTAAAAAAATATCCTATAGAAAATTGATATAAAAAAAGCCGTAACACAATTTAAAAAGTATACGATATTAAAAACACGAATCAAATTGTAATTTGTTGATTTTATTTTATATTTATTATTATCATTTAAATTGTATATGTTAATAAAAAATAATATTTAAAAAAGATGATTTTGTTTTGTTTTTATTTTCGCATTACAAAAAAGCACAGAAAAATTATTAAAATCAATGGCCCATGAATGTTCATATTTTATAGTTTTAGTGTGAAAATGGCGCCATCCAACAGCATCTTTAGCTATAAGACAAGCACCTTTTATAATAAAGCATTTTTTATTATTGTAAAAGTATATTGTTTTACATTGACCCACTTCATTTTGTAAAGAAAATACTTTAAGTGTTAAATTTTTCAATTAGTATTTATGCATTTGACTATAAAAGTACAAACATGTGTTTCATTATTTATGTATATTTTCAGATTATTTGATAAAATCAAACTGTATTTTATTAGTGTAAAAATACATTAATTTACATTGACATACATTCCTATTGTTAAATATGGGGAAATGTTCAATTTTATGATTAGTATGTCCAGTATAGCTTTAACGGCTTCATGTGATATACAAAAGCAGAAACTGAAATGAAAAGTGAATTTAGAGCATATACTACATTGGTACTCCTGTTTTATAAATTTATGCTGAGCAAACAAACTTAGATGTTTGTAAGCTTAGAATAATTAAAACTACTGCATAGGTGCTACTATTTTATATATGTATATTTTCTACATTTTATATATGTATATTTCAGTGGCTGAATATGTAATATTTAAATACATGTATATTTTCTATACTAAACTTAATGTAATTATAAGAGACTTGAACTCAGACTTTCAAACTCCCTATAGTTATCCAATCCATCTTATACACTTGATACACATAACCACATACATGTAAAAAAGATAAATAATCTCCAGTAAACGTTTTTGTGCTGAAGCAGCACTCATCAGTTGGTCCAGATCACCATTTCCCACACTTATATATAATCAGTGCTCAGTTGCAAACAGACTTCTCAAATGTAGTTCTTTACACTTGAGAAGTCTGTTTGTAGCAGTGAAACCATTGGTTGTGTTTTAGAATTTGTATTTTTTAGCTAGTCTGGTTGAGTTGTGAATTTGGGATAATTTTGATTATTTTATTGAGTAGTTTAGCTTTAGGCTTTTAATGTTTATATATATATAATAACAATTCATCTTACCAACTTCTTTAGCATTAGTCAAATAGTTGACAATCATCATTTTTAATTATAAAATAATCCATTTTTTCTCATTTTAAATCATTATTATTAATTTTTAAAATCAGTGTTTTGTTGCTGAAACTCAAGTATAAATGTTAATTTCAATTAAATGTCAAGCACATCTTTACGTTTTTTTATATCAATTCTTTAGCTCTTCATCAAGGTTATCTATATAATTTTTAAACCACAACTCTTCATTCTTAAATATTCAAATATAGTTTTAAAAAATTTAAATGTCTGTATGTAATGCATATATTATAAATTGTGAAAACGATAAATATATAATAAAGTCAGTAAATCAAAATTGCAAATAAATTATAAACAACAACAAAAAAAACAAATAGTCAATCATTCTTATCTATGTCAAGAAAATTAAATAGTTAAAATTTAATTGAATAGATCACTTGCTTAAAAATATAATTTTAAAATTAGGCATTAAAGTAAGAACACAAATATATTTTGAAAAGAGAAGGGCATCACATTAATATCCTATGATAAATAATATATTATCGTATAAATAAAGTTATAGTTAGGATAAAGTTAGTTTTATGATTACGAGAAGTAAGTATAAAATATTTTCTTCTAATACTGATAATAATATGGAAATGCAAACTGAGGTACTTAGTTCAAATATAGCTGATGATACTATGAATAGTACCAGTGAACAAATAGATATAGGTGTGTTTGAGAGTAATTCTATATTAGATACTCATGTTCCAGAAACTATGGATATTACTGACAAACCTATAGAAATTAAAACCAGTGATAATCCATCATTAAGTCAAATGATGTTAATGATGCAACAAATGATGGAGAATTTAAATACAAACATAGATACCAAAATGGAAAATATGCATACTCAGATGAAAAATCTGAAAGTAGATTTGTCTACAAATATCGATACCAAGATGGAAAGTATGAATACTAAGATGGAAAATATGAAAGTAGATATTACAAATGAATTACCAATAAAATTAGATAATATAAAAATAGATTTGAAGGATGAGGTATTACAAATACAAACGATTATAAATAATGAAATTCAAAAAATTCAAAAGGTTATTGAAGAAACAGATCTTAAGTGTCAAAAAAGATTTTTTGAATTTGAAACAAAGCTGGAAAATAAAGTAGAAGACAAATTTTTAGAAATAAAAACTGTATACAATCATCTCCAAATTGATATGTATAAAATCCAAGAAGAGACTGAAAAGGTTTTAGATGAAAAAATAAAAGATGTCCACATAGAAATTAATAACCAAGACAAGAAAATTCAGTCTATGGAAAAATATTTTCAGTGTTTAAATGTGAAGCAAAATTTGATTGATTCAGAGTAAAGTTGAATAAAGATAATATTGAAATATTATTAGAGCATCAATCCGAGATATTTAATCAATTGGAAAATAAAAATATTACCGTAGACCAAACCATAAAAGTGTTGAAGGATAAGAAAAATAATGATGGAAAATTATAACCAAGCTTGTAAAAAGATTAAATTATCTAAGTATGTCAGATAAATTTTATCAAATATTAGAAGCTATTAATAGGATAAAGGAAGATCCAAATAAAAAGAAATATCAAGATGAAATGGTGATTGAGATGGAAAATATGCAAAGGGAGCAAAATAATAATGATAATATTAGTTATTCTATAGGAGACTTTGCTCACCATCACAATCAACAGTCATCTATAAATCTGCAAAAAGAAAATGTTAGCAATACAAATCACGCATTACAATCTAATGTTATAAATCAATTTGTAAAATTAAAACATTTTCAAGGGTTTACAAATGAAGCTCCAATAGAGCATCTAAAGAGTTTAAATTTATATTTTTCAGTAAATTGTAATTTGACAGAAGGTGAAAAATTGATAATAGCATACAGTCATTTACAAGGTGATGCTTTATCATGGTGGGAATCATTATTCCAAATACCTAAAACTTTTGAAGAATATCATAAATTATTGATAAAGAATTTTTGGAATAATGATGTCAAGAATCACCGTTGTATTAAATACTACATGAAAAATATAAAAATATGCCAGGTGAAACTCTTACTAAATTTTTTAGAAGACAGGTATCAAAACTGAAAACCCTTGATACATATCATTTTAGCCAAAATCAAATTATTCGTATTGTAAAATATAACTTACCTATGAAAATTGAGCTGTCTTTATTATTTTCTAATGCGCAAAATATCAAACAAATTGTAGATATTTTGAATAATATTGACTCAAATAACCAAAATGTTAATCAAAATTATTTTGAAAGAAAGAAAGAAAATATACAAGTAAATGCTATTAATTATAAAAGAAAAGCATAAGACTTTTAATCATTCGCAAAACAAAACAAGGAAGAGTGATAATAATACAGAAGTTAAACTAAGTTCTGATAGACATAAGATTTCAGAAATTAAAAGTATAGCATCTACTAGTGGATTAAATAAAAGTAAAATTGGGTATAATAAAAATATATCCAAAACAACAGCAAAATTAAATTAAAGAGGGTCTTAGGAAATAGTTCCTCTCCTCAAAGACCGGTATTTAAAACGAGGAACAAAAATAAAATTGTAATTAAACAAATAACCAACATAATATGTTCAGAGGAAGATGATGAACTCAAGTATGCTGTTCAAAATTGTCCATTAATTAATATTATGTTTGAAGATTTGCAAATTAGAGCCTTATTAGATAGTGGTAGCCAAATATCTGTAGTAGTTTAAGAGTTTTATAAAAGGTTGATGGATAAAAATCCACATATTAAAATCTTACCTCTAAAATCTGTACAGATTACCCTAGCTAATAATAAAAGGGCAAAATTAATTCAAAAGCAAATCTGGATCAAACTAATTATTAATCAAACATGTATTTATCATGTATTTTTGATATTAATTGGACTTATTCATGAAATGATATTGGGAGTAGACTTCTTACATCTGAACAAATGTCTGATTGATTTTAAAAATAAGATAGTTCATATAGGTGATGAGGTTTTAAGGATGACATTGTCTCCAAAATATGATCTGTTTGAAATTGATTGTATAATGTCAAACATAGCAGAAACACTTGTAAAATCAAAAATTGCTGAATCAAATTTAATTGATGGCGATAATGTTAATAAATTGCAATCTATTATTAATGAATGTAATACAATATTCTCAGAAATACCAGGAGTTATTGAAGGTTTTCAGCAAAGAATAAAATTAATTCATGATCAACCTTTCAATCCAAATCTTATCCTATTCCTTATCAATATAGAGAAGAATTATATAAACAAATTAATAAAATTCTTGAATGGGAAATCATTTCCAAATGCTCTTCACCATACTGTAATCCAGTTGTGACGGTGAAGAAGAAAAATGGGTCGATGAGATTTTGTTTGGATGCTAGACAACTAAACAAAATTACTGTCCCTGACAGAAATATACCACCAACCATACACAAATTATTCATGAGATTTGGAAACAAGAAAGTATTTTCTACTTTCGATTTGACCTCAAGCTATTGGCAGATAGAACCTCATCCCGAAGATCATCAATATACAGCATTTTGGTATGAAGGATTTACTTACCAATTTAATAGGATGCCATTTGGATTGATCAATAGTGGTGCTGCATTAATTCGATGCTTAGATAAAACCTTATCTCCTGATATAAAACACATTGTGACAATGTATGTAGATGATGTTATAATTACATCAACTACAATTGAAGAACATCTTCAACATATAGAAATGTTTTTTAAAGAGTGTTCTGACAAAGGAATAAAAATAAATTTTAAGAAAAGCACTTTGATATCTAATGAAGTGATCTTCTTAGGTCATATTGTTGGTCACAATGGGATTAAACCTCATCTGGATAAGATTAGTGCTATACAGAATTTTCCTAAACCCACAAATAAAAAACAAATAAGAACATTTTTAGGAATATGTAATTTTTATAATCGTTTCTACCAAAGATTTTCTGATTGCATGGAACTGTTGTTAAAACTCATTAGAAAAGATGAGAAATGGAAATGGACTGAGGAACAAGATGATGCATTTCTAAAATCAAAGCTGGATTTTTAAAGCAAATTACATTGGCTTTTCCTGATTTTAGCAAACCATTCATCTTACTAACAGATAGTAGCGGTTATTGATTAGGGGTAACTTTATCTCAAATCCAAGAGGATGGCCAAACAGGAGTCTTCTATTTTATTAGCTGACTATTAAAAGGACCTGAATTGAATTATACAGTTACAGAGAAAGAAGCCTAAAAATAGTGTGGGCTTTTCAAAAATTTTGACAGATGCTTCTTGGATCGGAGGTGATTGTGATAACTAATCATAAAAGCCTCGAATTCTTGAATCACAGCTACTTGACTAATTCCCGATTAGTGAGATGGAGTCTGTTATTACAAGAATTCAAGTATACAATTAAATATTGTAAAGGATCTGAGAATGTTGTAGCTGATGCACTAAGTCGAAATCCATGTAAATCAAAACAATTACATTTATCGGTAGATAATGCCTATATTATGAATGTTGACCTGATAGTTGATGAAAATGTAGAGAACGATTTAATAAATATCCATAATTTACAAAATCAAGATAAAAATTTAATGTTGATTATTAAAACATTAAGTAAAGAGGAAATTCTGTATACAGATAATATGGTCTTAAAATATAAAATTAATGATAATTTAAATGAGTGGAGAGTAGTAATACCTGAAATTCTAAAAGACCCACTTATATCCATTGTTTATATGGACATTATGATGTCTATAAAACTGAACAAACAATAAAGAATTGGTTTTATTGGCCTAATATGCATAAAGATATTTTGAATGAAATTCAAAATTGTCAAATATGTTTGAGAGCTAAACCAATAAATAAAAATTATGTTAGTTCAATGAATTCTATCATTCCAGAAAGACCAAATGAGATCTTAGCTATAGACTACTATAGACCCTTACCTCCATTTAATAAAAAAAATTTTTTAGTAGTAGCTTATGATCTCTTCTCTAAATTTGTGTCTGCTTATCCAATACCCCAAGCTAATACTAGATATACTATTAAAGTATTAGAAACCCTCCATTTTGAAAGGATAGGGAAACCTATGATGATCTTAACTGATAATGGCACACCCTTCCTATCCAAAGAATGGAATACGTGGGTAAATAAACATCAAATAAAACATGTGCTTACTTCTATAAGAAATCCTCAATCAAACCCATGTCAATGTGTAATGTGGAAACTTGAATGTTTATTCGGATCTTATTTGGAAGATAATCACAAGGGGTGGGTAAAGCACACACCAGATATGATAAATTATATAAATTGGAGTGATAATGAATCCACTGGATTCGCACCCATTAAATTGCAATTAAAACAAAATATACCAATATTATTTAAGTATTATAAAACACCAATCCCTAATTCAACTATAAATATTGAAGAGGATAGAAAAAAAGCTTTAGAAAGAATGATACAAATGGCTCAAAAGCATCATAAAAATACATACAAGTCAAACTATCATTTCAAAGTAGGTGACAAAGTATTTTTAAAGACACCACATGTTAGTAATCCACAAAATTTTTATTTTTCATAAATTTTGTAATAGCTATGAAGGACCATTTACCATTATAAAGAAAAGCTGGACCAAATGCGTATTGGTTGGATTGTGATGGTGAGATACGAGATACTTATAATGCTTATATATTAAAACCCTATTGAAGAAAAATATAATAATTGTCTTAAATAAACAATTACCATGAGTTTTGTAATATCTAAATTATGGAATAATTATTAGGATTATAGGGAGAAAGTGTAAAGAATTAAGATATGAAAGAGAAGGAAATACTATATATAATTGTGTCTAACTAAGATGGATCATATCATTAATGTGGAAATGGAAGACTGGTTACTTATAGGTTGGCAAGTTCACAAATGAATCCCAACTAATTTATTGGATGCTATACATAATCTAGTAAGTCTCAAAAATTAAGGAGCAGAATTGGCACCTTTAAATAAGTTTATGTATGTTCATTTATTAGATGTCAGTGATAGTCTAGTAAGTCTCAATAAGGAGCAGAATTGGCATTTTAAATTGATTTATACATAAAACACTTATGAAGTAACTAATTAAAACTTAGTTATAAAATAATCCGGTTTTCTACCATATAATTATTTTGATATACCATTTCAAATACTTAGTATATCGATAAGGATACATTATATAGCAATTAATTGAAAGAAGTGAATAAAAAGAAAGTAATCTATATAATGATTTTTGCATAATAAAATATTACATTATTTAACTTTAATAGGTAAAAATTTTAAAATAAAATAGTCAGTATATTTAATCTAATGATTTGATCAAAACAGATTATATTAGATGTACCATATTTAAGACATTACAAAAAATAAAAACCCAATTGCCATAAAACAATTTAATTATTATTAAATATAATAATTATTATTTTTTTCTCTCTAATAATTGATGAAAAATTTAAAATCTTAAGTCGAGGGGAAAATAAAAAAAATATATGAATTGTAAAGATGCATAAATGATAACAAAGATGAAGAATTAAAATAAAATGTTAGTTTATTTTAATTTTCTTAGTCGAGGGGAAATTTAGGAGTATATATATACTCATACATACATATAATCAATATGTATACATTATATTTGTATTCTTATTATATTTATGAAAATAAATATATAATTTAGTAAATTAGTATTTTTCATTCTTTAAAATGGAAAAAAAGACGTTGAGAAGATGGTTGACAAAATAGTAAATGACCTCTGGGTTCACATAGTTTATTGAAGACTAAGGATTCTATTTTTTGTCAGCTATATCCTCATAAAAATTTATACTATGTTCGATTTAAAAGAATAGTGTAAGATAAAATCTATATTTTGAACAATTTAATACTCATTAGAAGAAATTTCTAATATTTGTTTAAAGAAAGTAATTTGAATATATTTTCATGTTCTATAAAAATTGTTTGAATTACATGTTCTAAAATGTAAACTTTGTTTTAAAAAAGAACATGTCTATAAAAACTTCAACTAGATTTAATGTACTTTACATTATAAGGAAAATGCAAAGTGGGTAGAACACCAGTTATCATGGGATATATAAAATGCACTTGCCTAGTCAAATATATATGTGTGAATAACATATTTTACTGAATGCCTTAAAATTATATAAAAGTTAGATCTTCAAAATGAAATTATAACTGTTAATAAAGAAACTGTGTATTAAGAAGATAAAATCTACATACTAAGAGGAAACTAAATGTCAACTTGGGATATCATATTATTTTCTTTAAGGTCGAACAATGAAGGAATTAAAAATGCGTCTTCGATGGATTTTCATTCACAAATGCCAGGAATATCTGAGACTATTGTATTAACATTTTATAAATACCATTTAAGTTTTTTGAAAATTATAATTGGGAAAGATTAATTTCATTTTCTTTAATAAGAGAGAATTAATAATTTAAAATATTTTTATTTATATTTATGATTAATAAAGATTTAAATATAGGTTAAGAAATATTAATATGGGAAAGGGATAAAGTGAACTTGGAGGTAAGAGATTAAATTATTTTTAAATTCACATACTATTATTTTCTATGACATGACAATACATTGTTTATACTAATCCAAATAGTCTAATAACCGTAATGTATGATAAGTGAATAAATGATTAACATTGTTGTGAAATATATTTTTTTATTTTAATAAATATAAGTTACTGTACAACCATTTTAACGAATGAAGATATCATATATAAATGATTGGATTATTATTTGTATAATCTAATTATTATAGAATAGTGTTAATATAAAAGTCTTAATATTTGGATACTTATATTTTATATACGTTATGTAATCACGTAGTGTTATAGGTTAGAAAATATATCTACTGTAAGTAAATAGAATATAATTGTAAAATTTAAGTTATTTAATTGTTAAATAAATAATTGTTTTTTATATTAAATTAAATGAAGTCTTCAATTTTGTTTTATTTAATTTAAAGAGTTAGTGCAGGGGTCCCCAACCCTATTCCCGTGGGCACCATGGCGCCCGCAGACCATTTTACGGGTGCCCGCCGCTATCCGAACACGATAAAAAATTATTTATCTGATAGAAATAAATTTAATTTTTAAAATTTTTTATAAATTATTGTATTATATTGTAATCAAATTGTAGAGCATACTTTACTTTTACAGCGTAAAAATATAAATGTTAATTATATGTTAAAATTTTATTTTTGGAATAAATATTTTTTTGTACATTATGTGTATTATTAACAATATCCAACTATAAATTTACATTAAAAAAATAAATGGTGCCCGCCACCTAGTTGAAAAAATAAGTGGTGCCCACCACCTCGCTAGTATTATAGAATGTGCTCTTAAGTGTAAAAAGGTTGGGGACCCCTGAGTTGGTGAGATTCATTATTAATATTACTTTAGAATATTGATAGGAACCCCTGAAGAGAGTAAATTGTTAAACTTCCCTGAGTTCGAAATCTGAGCATAACAGTAAAGTTAATTAGAGTGGAAATTGATTTGATGTGGTTTAGATATAATAATTTATTAATAATAAATTAGTTATTGGGAACAAATATAGTTTTATATCAAAATTAAATCACATCATTCGGTGCATCCTATATGAAGACCTTAAATCTGACTATAGTGAGAAGCGACTGCCTTAACTTATCTTGTTGAGAAGGTGCATACCGTTACAATATATATGGAAACCCTAGATAAACTCTCTTACCCACTTTGATGACCTAGCTAGTTTAAGATCATATAAGATCAAGACCCGTTCCGTTACAATATTTATATTAAAATATTAATTTTGAGGCCTGTATTCCTTCAAAATATATGTAAAATTCAACTATATATATATTAAATACAGTAATATTCATATAATTTAACTTATTCTGTTAGAAGTACTTTTGACAACGACTAAAAGGATTACAGTTGAAAGTACTTCTAACAGAATAAGTTGAACTATATAAATATTACTGTATTTAATATATATATATATTGAAACAGACAGATCGAAGAATCGATCTTAGTTTCATGGTTGTCATTTAAGAACGGTAATTCTAAACCGCTACTTACCCGCAATGAGACTTTTTCTATTCCAAGCCACATAAATTTTAAGTTATTTATTTTGTGTTTGTTTAAAAAGAATTTAATGTAAAGAGTATGAGTATAAATGTCACAAATCATGATAAATAATATTCGTGTGTGTGTGGTTTGTGGATTTATGTTAGCTCAATTTAAAAGTTTCAATTGCGTGTATATTTTCTTTAAATTTTAATTTTGCAAATTATACAAAGTCATTTAAAAATGCTGATCAAAAGTCACATTCCTTTGATCAGTATTTTTAATCAAAATCTTACTTGTACAAAATGTATAGGATAATTAATTTGTACTTTGATGAATTAACATAATGAATGTATATTTTTGTATTCACGAATTCCGATGTAATTGCTTTGTCAATTTACAATCATGTATTAAATTTAAAAATAAATGAAAACCGAACAATGGAAATGAGAAACGTAGAAATCTTATCAAGAAAGACAAATGCTATTGTATAGTCAAAAATTAGATAGTGCTGGAGGCCAGGAAATCAAAGGAGGCGGAGTCATGAACAAAAACTAGGCAGAAAGGTCAACCGCAGCCATCTTAAATATATAGACACTCTAACTTTTGACTTGGCTGTGCTTAGATCGTCTCAAGCTACAGCAAGGTAGTTGTGCCAGAGAAATCACTTCAACCGTTATTAAGAAGTTGCCCGGTAAACTGCAATCATGATGGGCTAAGTCCAAGAAGCTGATCCCTGTTCTGCCAATTTAAATCTGTCATACCGCTGATCTGTAATGTTTTCCGTGCTTCCAGTCTTCCAAATTCCAACATTTAAATTAACCATGCCTTTCTAAGAAATTCAAAATGCGCGCCTACGTTCTCCATACATATCACCGCAAGAAGAAAACCGGACGAAGAAAGAATGGTAACTTTTGTTACATGAACTTTTTAACTTTCCTCTCAGTAATAATTTTATATTTAATCTGTTAATCAAAGTAATTGCATGTAAATTTCTTGCTTTCCATTTGAAAATGTTACACTAAAACCTGTCAGTAAATTTCTTCTCTAATATTTCTGTGCTCTAGTCTTTAGATGATAATTCTTTATATTTGTGCCTACTAATAACCCATTTGTGAATACATTTATATTTTACTATTACTTATTTTACAAACAAAACGATGCCAAAAATAATATTTCTCAACTCTAATTAAAGTCAGTAAAGTTTATCTCATAATATTTATTATATTCATTTTAAAAGTAATTTTCTTTTATCGAAATAAAAATTGTTTCATTTATGTTGAGTTGAGAAATATTCAAATATTTTTGTTGTTTCTTTTACTTCGTTATAATATTTTAATCTATACCCCAAATCTCAATACTTAAAATAGTCTAAAATTTTATTATAATTTTTTTATATATTATTACGGAGTAAGAATAATAAGTGAATATTTTTGCTATTATTACCTTCCGAACAATCTGGGGAGTTATGGGTTTCAGAGTGAAATTAATTAATTATTACTTTTGCGATCGTTTGATTTCACCAGTTTTATTGAATAGTTATATCGGACTGTTGCGTAGAAAATGTTTTGGAGAGAAAAGGTTTTATATAATTTCGTTTTAAAATCCACTTCCGACCACTCTTCCTCGATGTTACTGTGGCAATGCCTTTACCTTCGCTTAAGTTGGCGTCTCGTTTTACTACCACATGGAGAGAAAGAAATTCTTCTCCAGGTAATCTCTTGGGTCATCGGGGTTCAAAAATGAGCCCGGCTGGTTGTAGTGTCCCGGATCTACTTGGGGGCATTAAGACTTGTCAAAGTACAAGCCGCCCGGTATTCCGTCAATGCACCGCAAGTTATTATTTGTAGTATACCTTAATCCCTGCAACCATCAGTACATCAGTATTATATATTATATTTTTATATAAAACCGCCTCCCATTTATCCGTATACGCAATGGTTTGAATCTATTAAATAAAACAACTTAATATAAACTAGTAGTTAAATATTTTAAGTGCTCCAATTACTCTGATTCTCATATCAACCTGTACAACCATTTAAACACATAAATATTGGCATGAGTTTGTTAAGCAGTACAAACCGATTATTGATGACTAGCAGCAATTTATTATAAAAGACATATGAGAGTCTTACCGTACCTGTAAATAATATTATTCAATGCTTTCCATAATTTATTAAAAATTTACCTAACCTAATTTTGTCTCTCTTGCATTATTACTCTCGAAATCTAGCCAATCACCTGCTGTCTGTATCGACAACTTAAATATATACATGAAATTATCAGCCGTACCAATATCCCGACTATAAGATATCTATGAACTAGCTGATTGTAGGTAATTTAGTCTGTGTTTTTCGATGAGCTAGAAAAGGGAAAACCCCGTACCGTTGTAGTGTTGTCATCGGTGGGTCATGCCAGGGTTTTGGGTTTGAATTTAGTTTGCATTTTGGAATTTATTCCTAGACGTGGACTGGGTTTGAATTCGGATTACTGTGTGTGATTAAGCATGGTGATTTTACCGGTACAATATATATATATATATATATCAAATTGATTACACACATATATATAATACAAATTTGTTCTAATAATATTTTTTAAAAACATTCACAACAATTATTTTGAAAAAATATTTGAATAATTCTTAACTATTCTTTATTAGGTTATAAAATATTTTATTACTCCATTGAATAAATGCCAATTTTTTTTTCACTCACACTGTGGACAACATTTTTTTTTAATTTTATATATTAATGATTATTATTGAAGTCTTATTAGAATTGAAATTATATTATTTTTAAGTCAGATATAAACTTAATTAAAAGATCAATTTATAAAAAAAATAATATAGGCATGCTTAAAACAAAATAAAAATTAAACTATTCTGCGAGGCTTTCAAGAGACGTGCTCTCATTATCAAAGCTCCAAGTGAATTAATGATATGCAAATTATGCAAAGTTTAAGATTAATTGCTCCATTTTCTTGAAATCGTGAAGTATGTGTCCTTGCGGTTGATGGCGTTGCAATCCATCGCTATGTAGCAGGCCTCCTTCACTTTTCTTTTCAAATCGTGCCTCTCTCTGCAGACAAGGCTGACATCTTGAGGTTCACACTGGTGTCTAATTATTTTTTGATGAATAGCAAAAATTGAATAACGTGATGGATCTGATTGAGCTTTAATATATGAGTATTTATGTTGCTATAATCTGGTTTCTATTGCTGCCTTGGTCTCTCCATAATATGAGGATCTACAATTTGCATGAGTGCATGCAATATTATAAAAGGCTTGAGGTGTTTGAGACAGTGCCAATTTATCTTTAGTGTTGTTAAGCAATCTGTTAGAACTGGGAGGGGTGCGAAAAGTTAATTGAAACTGTCTATTAAAAATTTCATAAAATTTACTATGTAAATTAGGAATGTATGGCAGCAGCAGCCTGTGTGTATTCCCATTAAGTGTATTATTGGTCACTTTATTATTGAACTGTATAATCTCTCTGTCAATCAGCCTATGTTTGAACCCCATCTTCAGTAAATCCTCTCTGTATAGTATTAAATTTGTCTTCCAGCTAATTTACCCAGCTGGTGGGTGTGATAGTATTAAATTTGTCTTCCAGCTAATTTATGACTGGTGGGTGTGATGGAACTGGGTTGGATATGGCCTCTTACTTCAAATGGCTTCACAATCATTTTATATGTCAAGTGTGTGTGTTCACGTTGAATCATCAAATCAAGATATTTTACCTGCCTGCCAAGATCTTACCATTCTATGTTTAGAATCAAAAGAGAGCAGTTCTGGAGTTCATTTTTGATTTCATTAATGGCAACTGTGTTAGCAACTATAAACAGATCATCCACATATCTAGTGTAGATTTTAAAATCTGATAAGTTGTCATATTTTGGCAAGATATGTTGTTCATGATGGTCAATTACAATGCTGGCAATAATCCCACTAATTGGAAGACCCATAGGCCATCCATCTTTCATGTAATACCACTCCCCATTAAACATTGCCATTATATTATTATGTAGCCAACTTAAGAACTCAATTACAAATGTAATCCGGGCTTGATCTATATCCCTGTGAGCCAATGCTTCCTTTATGATATCTATAGATTTTGGTCTGTCGATGGAACCATACAACTCGGTTATGTCCATAGCTGCTAGCCTTGTGTCTGCATTTATTTGTATGTTTTTGATTTTTGCCACAAACTCAAATGAAGACTTTTTTGTGTAACTTCCGCTGATTGAAATGCTGGTTTTGGAAGTTACACAAAAAAGTCTTCATTTGAGTTTGTGGCAAAAATCAAAAACATACAAATAAATGCAGACACAAGGCTAGTAGCTATGGACATAACCGAGTTGTATGATTCCATCGACAGACCAAAATCCATAGATATCATAAAGAAAGCATTGGCTCACAGGGATATAGATCAAGCCCGGATTATGTTTATAATTGAGTTCTTAAGTTGGCTACATAATAATATAATGGCAATGTTTAATGGGGAGTGGTATTACATGAAAGATGGATAGCCTATGGGTCTTCCAATTAGTGGGATTATTGCCAGCATTGTAATTGACCATCATGAATAACATATCTTGCCAAAATATGACAACTTATCACATTTTAAAATCTACACTAGCTATGTGGATGATCTGTTTATAGTTGCTAACACTGTTGTCATTAATGAAATCAAAAATGAACTCCAGAACTGCTCTCTTTTGATTCTAAACATAGAATGGTAAGATCTTGGCAGGCAGGTAAAATATCTTGATTTGATGGTTCAACGTGAACACACACATGACATATAAAATGATTGTGAAGCCATTTGAAGTAAGAGGCCATATCAAAACCAGTTCCATCACACCCACCAGTCATAAATTAGCTGGGCTTACATCTTTTCTGCACAGGATCAACAGCTGTGTAAATTGGATGCAGACAGAAAGACAAATTTAATACTATACAGAGAGGATTTACTGAAGATGGGGTTCAAACATAGGCTGATTGACAGAAAGATTATACAGTTCAATAATAAAGTGACCAATAATACACTTAATGGGAATACACACAGGCTGCTGCTGCCATACATTGCTAATTTACATAGTAAATTTTATGAAATTTTTAATAGACAGTTTCAATTAACTTTTCGCACCCCTCCCAGTTCTAACAGATTGCATAACAACACTAAAGATAAATTAGCACTGTCTCAAACACCTCAAGCCGTTTATAATATTGCATGCATTCATGCAAATTGTAGATCCTCATATTATGGGGAGACCAAGGCAGCAATAGAAACCAGATTATAGCAACATAAATACGCATATATTAAAGCTCAATCAGATCCATCACGTTATTCAATTTTTGCTATTCATCAAAAAATAACTGGACACCAGTGTGAACCTCAAGATGTCAGCCTTGTCTGCAGAGAGAGGCACGATTTGAAAAGAAAAGTGAAGGAGGCCTGCTACATAGCGATGGATTGCAACGCCATCAACCGCAAGGACACATGCTTCACGATTTCAAGAAAATGGAGCAATTAATCTTAAACTTTGCATAATTTGCATATCATTAATTCACTTGGAGCTTTGATAATGAGAGCACATCTCTTGAAAGCGCTCGCAGAATAGTTTAATTTTTATTTTGTTTTAAGCATAAAATAGCTTTGCGTTCAGGTGCAATAGCGCCTATATTATTATTTTTATAAGTAGATTTTTCTCGCAAAGTTTTTGAATTATTTTTGAACTACAACGTTAAAGATCAATGTAACCAAATCTTGTTAAATACTATCATATTGTATCATTATTCCAATTATTTATTTTATTTTTGTTGTGTAAAATCTTCTCTTTCTACACACATACTTCAAGTATATGAATAAACACATCTGATAAAGATTATGATCCTAAAGTTCATTTTTAATTTAACCAGCCCCACTCGCAACTTTTTACATATTGTCACTATCTTTGTTTAGTATTTATCAATATCCAATTAATGCAACTTAATTTACAATTGAGATTAGTACTAATCATTTATTAAGTCAGAAATTATGATATCATTTTAGCTCAAATAATTAAAGATTAATATATCAGTTCGAGATAAAACAATCACGTGATACATTAAATTAACACTATTCCTCTTTTTTTTTCAGCTTTTTATTTGGGCGGTTAAAAATTGCTGGATTAATTAAAAATGCATTTTTAGGATCGTTTACCGTTTTTTACATTTCTTTGTATATGCATATGCGGAAATAAATTTTTTTAATAAAACTAAAATATTTTACATCATTTAACTTTAGATATAGATTTAAATAATCTCATTTTTTTATCATTATCCTTTTTATATCCATGCTCTTATGTCATATATTTACAGAAATTATAATCAACGTCAATCTTACCATTAGAAAAAAGTCATGCTAGTATGTTATAAGATGACGGTCAACCAATTAAATTTCATCAGTTAGCCAGACTCCCTGTACCTCTCTAAACGCGAAGTCAGCGACAGCAGCTTTACAAGGAGTTGTCCCGGATTAGCGGGTTCGCTTCACGGCTGATGATGCGACACATGAGGAAAAAAACTCTCTAAACGCTATACAATATTGTTTGGTTTTATTGATACTCTGCACATTGTATATTGTTATTCGAGTATTGATTGTCTAACCACCTATATAGAAAATGTTAAACATCTATTTGAATATCATTGAATTTATAATCATTTAAGCTATTTATCAAAAAGTTATTAAATAAAAGGAAACTTTATTTCTGATAATTTTTAAAAATTGCTTTATTTTTTCTATTTACTTCTTTTTTAATATTTATTATATATATACTTTTTGTTTATTTATATATTTAGAGAATGGTAAAAGCATTGGAAAAATATATAATAGTAAGAGATGATGATGACAAATTACAACTCTGAAGTAAACAACTGAAGAAAAAAATGCATCTTTGTTTCAAGAACAATGACCTCCGAGAAAGTGTCATGGAATAATTCCAGTTGTGAAGGATGCTCTGTATTTATCACGTTATACTTTTCGCTTGAAGTAACTTGCTATCAGTACATCCAGCCTATACTGATTATATTGGGTATAAGTGGAAATATCTTAACATTGTATGGATTATCACATCCTGAAATGCACTCCCCTTCTTACCATTATTTTCGTAGTTTAGCCATTTCTGATATGCTATCTTTGTTGTTTAAAATAGAATTTGTAATTTATTTTTTTTACAAATACAAAAAATTGCATTCATTTTATTTTATAAATGCTCTTTTTTTATCCTTTTATGAAACAACATTTGGTATTTCTAACTTCATTCTCTGTGCTATGTCCATAGACCGATTTATTGCCATATGTTGTCCCATAAATTCAAGATATATTCATAATCACACCTTTATCAAAACATTTTTGGGTTTAATATGGTTTATAAACTGTGCTCTTGAAATACCAGTAATAACTGTTAAAGTTACAACCTTGATGGAAAAAAAGCATTTATGGTATCATATATATTTAACTACCACATTCGTCATTAGACGTATTGTAAGTGGTTTTATTATTATTATTTGTACATTCTGTTGTATTATTTTTTACTTTCAAATAGGCCGACAACGCCAAAATATGACTTCTAGGTGCTTAAAGAAAAACAAACGAATATTTATCTTTTTTATTTGCTCTGTTTTTTCTTTCTTGTTTTTTGTTTGGCCAGGAGCTATATTTCAAACTATTGTATCAATAAAATACCTAACTAAGTCTTCATATGATTTATTTATAAAGACAGGAGAACTTATTTTTGAAACTTTAGAGTGCTTTTATTGTTCTACTAGCTTTTATACTTATTTTGCTCTTAATAAAGATTTCCGAAAAATCTTCTCAGTAAAATGCATTCAGAAAATTTATCCTAGTTCTGAATAATGAAAAGGAAATAAATGTATTTTTAATTCTAGTTGTTATTAATAGTAAAAAAATAATTTCATTTTTGTTTTTAGTTCACATATACTGTATATAATATTTTATTACCTGGACTATACATGTAATATAGCGAATTTGAATACAGTCTTTCAAGCTTTTTTTATCCACTATGTCTCATAAACCGATACACATGACCACACACGTGTGAAAAAGATAAATGATCTCCAATATATGGATTTTGTGCTGAACCAGCGCTCATCACTTGGTCCAGATCATCATCTCCCACACAAATATGAAATCAGTTCTCTGTTTTATATTAAGACAGCAAATTTTCACACTTTAATAGATAGGCTCCAATCTACTTCACCTTCCAAATCTTCAATCATCCATATCATTGAAAATATGATGATGGTAAGCTCAAATCCTTATTAAGGTCAATACTATTGTCATGCCCATGTTGACTCATTTATAGAACCTTGTCCATTCAAACACACAGAAGAGGGATGGACAGAGGTCAGAGGACTTAAAGTGAATATGGGCATGACAATAATATTGCATTAACAATGATTTAGGAACATCATCAGATTTTCAATGAATGGTTGAAGAATTGGATGGTGGAGTAGATTGAAATATGTCCATTAAAGTGTAAATATTTCCTATCTTAATATAAAACAGATCACTGATTATATATGTGCATAAGAGATGATGATCTGAACCAACTGATGAGTGCTGGTTTAGCACAAAATAAGTACCTTGGAGATCATTTATCTTTTTCACATATTTGTGGTCATGGATATCAGTTTATGAAATAGAGTTGATGGCTGAAAGGAGCTTGAAAGTTGGTGTTCAAATCCCCTATATAATACATATATATAATGTAATTAGTGATGATTTGAACCCAGACTTTCAAGCACCCTTTGGTCATTCACTCTATCTTGTGTAACCAATACACATGATCACATATATGTGTGTGTTCATGTGCATTGGTAATATAAGATGGAGTAGATGAGTAAATGAAGTTTGAAAGTCTAGGTTCAAATCCTTTCTAATTACAATATATATATATATTGTAGATGAAAGAATTTTGATATAGCCAAATTAATTATTTGTGAGAGAATTGGCAAGTATTTTTTTGTTAGCTAAATTTGCTATAATAAAAGATTGAATGATAATAATGATTTTTTTTAATTGGATGAGTCAAGACAGAGATACAATTACACAGATGTGATCACACTTGATTAATATGTGAAGAGAATTTTTAGTGACTCTGAGCCGTTTTCTCTCAATAAATAACTATTACATACTCTCAAATCAAAGATTATTATTTAATTAGAAAGGAATATTTTCAAGAGTGGTTTAGTATTATAAAATATTAAAATATATTTTCACTTTATCCTCAGATGTCTCTATTCTATTTAATTATCAATATAGTATGAAACACATACTACTCATGAAAATAAGTAGAAAGCATTCAAGTTAGTTTAATCATTATAAGATAACACTTCCATCCAATTTTATTCATCATCAATAATAATACGCATCTGAGACTTTTTTATTGGTCACATATATCAAAATAATTAAGTTTAACAAAAGTAGTCAGAAATACATAATAATTCTTTATTGACAGTAACACAAGTATAAATTTGAATTCAGTATAAAAAAATATACAATGAAAAATATGAAAATACATCAAACAGTTTCTGGTTTTATTTATTTATCACAAAATTTTCTTTCCTTCAATTTATCTTTGATGCCTTGGATAAGGAAAATTAATAATATTATCCCAAGTTTAGGATTTAATGCAAATGTAACAAATGATAAAAATATTTTTCAGATATTTATTATATCTAAAAAAATAGATTAATCCAAAATCTATCTATCTTTCAAAATATATAAAAAAATAATGTTCTAAAATATTGAACTATTATTTTATTATTGTGTGTGCATATGTCAACATTCTTGTATATGCAAGTGCAATAATAAGCCAGAATAGACTTGCAATATTTCATAATTGAATTTTATGGTTATTATTGGTATCTATTAAACAATACATGAGATTTTAAAAGATTTCCATGTCCAATATAGTATGTGATATAATAAAATCTAAACAGTAAACAGATTCAAATTGTTCAAAGGTATGCCATTTAAAATATTACAGAGGAAAACAGTAAACATGAAAGTTGTTAAAATATCATTTCAACTCCAAAAAAATTTAATGGCAAAATGGTAACAATATAATAAACTCTGATCTTCCATTGTGGTTTATTCTAATGGATATTTATCATTTCCAAAAAATAAGGTGGTGCATCTCCAAAACAAAGTACTTTTATCTCAGAAATGTGAATTTTTACCACATTCTGACATATGCCATTATCAGATAAATGCAGACAGTAATTATTAATATAGTTAGTTATTCACAGCTAGTAATTAATCATAATTCATTCATATAGAATGGTAAAAGTAAAATCTCACCATTGGAAAATTTTGGAAAAAGATTTCTTTTAACAGAGAAGTTTGCTGCAACTTTAGATACTTGCATGTGTAGACCTAAAAGATTTTTTATTGTTATTATTTAGATTATAATTAATTGATGGAAGCTAACTAGTTTAAATCATAATATATTTTAACAAAAAAATATATATATAACTATTACCCACTTCTTTCCTGAACATTCTTCTTTCTAGTTCATTTATTTGATTTTAAAGAAAGAACAAAAAATGTATACAATTTTTTTTTACATAAAATTATAGAAAAGTCATTGAAACACACACACACACACACACATATATATATATATATAATGTACAATAATGATTCTTTATGTTTGCTTGATCAAAATTATGATACATGATTTCATAGAGGTTTTACAAATAGATAAAATAAGTGGTTCCATAGATTTTTACAAGTCAATAAATGGTTTGGTTGGTTTGAAATCTTTTCCCCAGTGAAGTAGAAGATATTAAAATATTGCATAGAAAATATTGAATAATATTTCTGCATATGATTATATCCCTCCACAATGTGTTAAACGTGAGTAGAGACTAGTCTCTACCTTGCACAAGAGTGATATAATGAAAATTACACTATAGAAATATTATTCATTATTGGATAATCACTAGTCTAATGAGTGACTAATAAAAATTATTAATGTACTTGCATTAAATGATTTGTGTCAAAGTTGGGAGGACCTCACATTTTACACCTATCAATTAAACTGTAGAAATTTGATATATATGTACTGAACAATAATAAAAATAGGTGTAAGAAATTGTGGTCTGGGTCAACTGATGGAATGCTGATTCACCATGAAATGCACATCTTGGAGATCATAATCTTTTTCATCATATGTTTTGATTACATCTCTCCACAAGGTGTTAACCACAGATAGAAACTAGTTCACACCTTGCATGAGTGGCAGAATGTAAATTAGTGTACAGAAATATTATTCATTAACGGCTAATCTCTTGTCTAATGAATGACTTATTATAATTATTAACTGCATAGAAAATCTTTGATAATGCATGTTGAATATTTCTAAAAATGACAAAAACTATCAATATATAAAGAAAAATGATTTGTTTGATGCATATTAAGTATTTCATTAATATCTACCAATAGTAGCCATTTTTATTAATGAAAAAAAATTATTAAAACAAAACAGAATGTAGAAAAATCAATAAGAGCAATGTCTTTTAACTAAAGTAGATGAATGTGACAAAATAAAAACATTTTCAGTTAGAGACTTATAATAAACATCACAAGGTTGTGATAACAATAATGACATTTTAGTCACTTCAGTTTAAATCCAGTCCTTGTGGCCATATTTAGAATTCCTTTTTTTTTTTTTTTTTGGTCTTATGTTATGTTGCAAAAACTGGACCTAAAATAATATTAATTTATTAATTTTACTCAAGATGTTAGTATGTTTCAGAGGAACATAATATAAAGATGAAAACATAGCTGATAAGTAGTTTGTTTTCAGGCCTTGTGAGAGCATTTGAGAATAAGTATTTTGGTACTATTCCTGCTATGACATATTACTCTGGTGATGTTTTTGTCTGGTAATATTTATTTAAAGTTTCTGCTTTTGATAACATGGCAACCAAGAATCTTGACATGGCTAATACGTGTCAAATAAATTAACCCTTTCATTTCCATTTTAGAAGAGTGGTTTTTTCGCCCACAATATAATACATCTCTTGCATCATTTGTAAATAATATCGTTTTATATTTAAAAATACATTTAATTTATATATTTATATTTTGTTTCTGTCAAATGTATTACATTATTTGTAAGTAATTTTTTTTTAATTTCAAGATACAGTGATAAAACTTGTTATATCAGTGTTTTGGTTTTTTTTTGCTAAACTTTATATACATTTACAATTAAAAGTTGTTATATTTGTGGGGGGTTTTTAAAAAAGATAATTAAAATATAAAATTAAACTTACAATTGCCATTTTAAGATAAAGGTCCAACTTTATCTTACAGTTCACTATTTTGTGTTTTTTTTAGGTTAAAAATATAACGGAAATCTAAAACTTTGTTACGATTCTAAATATATATATAATGACAATGTAAAACTTTGTTACAATTCCATTTAAAAAATGTTTCAGTTATTTTCTTTTTCATATTTCTCCCTTTTTCTATAATGAATATATATCTCCATCATTGGAAAGTACATGTTTTTTTTTTAGATTTGAAGTTTGCTATTACGTGTGGAATATGATGGTGCAAAGCAGTATGCTGGGAAAGGGAAGGATGGCTTTGATGATATGTAGTATCATACTAAAAAGGCACAATTCGCAAGAACCTGTTTTATTTAGTATTGTCAATTTTTTTTCCATGATTTGAACTTTCATATTACACATACTATGACATATTATTCCCCGTGATGTATTATTCTAAATTTGTGATATATTTAAAATAACACTTTCACTGTATCTGCAGACAAATTTTATCGATTAAGTTTGTCTGCACATTCCTTGGATTATTTTAAACATTTCACAAATTTAGAGTAATATGTCACTGAAGTAATACATCATAGCAGGAATAATAACAAAGTACCAAGAATATCAACTCTTTTACTTACATTTGAAACTGAAAATGTTTATTTTCTATAGTTTATTTATATATTTATAATTATTTTTCCAAAAAAAAATGTGAAATATATTTATTTTTTGACAAGATTATTTATTATTAAACTTACATTTTATTTTAAATTATTTGCTTTTAGAAGAAATAGTAATAAAGTGAAACAGAAAGTTGTGATTGGTTGAAAAAGGAATGACTACATAATCACTGTAGCAATTATTTTTGTCATTTTTAATAATTGTAAGTGTAATTTTACATTTTAAAATAGAATTTTGTTGCTTTCTTAATTTTAACAATAATTTATTTAGGATTTAGAAATGAAAATTCCTTTTATTTCATTATACTATTGGCCATCACAGCAATTATGCAAACAAAAACTATTGTTCCAATGATCTATTTTCAATTTTCATATTACATTTGCAAAGATTAAATATTATTTTAAAAATTATTTTCATTTGTAAACTTAGATTTGTAAAAAATAATTTGAAATTTGCAGAAATATAATAAAGATTAAAAATTAATTTGCTAAAATAAAAAGTTGGAAATTTAATTAAATTAGCCACTAGTAGCTGTCAAAAAATGTAAATCTGCAATAATAGTTATTTATTAAATTAAAGTTGTTAAAAGAAATTTGCTAACATTAAGATTTGAAACCATTAATTTTCCATTGATCCACTTATCTATTCGCTTATTTTCAGAATTTATCGGAGTTGTCAATTATCAAACAGCACAGAAGTTATCAATTTAATCTTAATTTTTATATAATAATAAAATAAAAATACAAAACAAATAAATAAATAAATTTTTCTGCCAATACAAAGTTCCAAGAAGTGTTTTCCTTTTTTATTTTACAGGCAATTCCATTTTGTCAATGTCAGAGAAAACTTATCTTTTTATAACCTTTGGTTGGAATCGCATAATTTTCAAATAGCATGTGATACAATGGAAATTCTGTGTTTTCCCAAGAATTATTTAATTATTAAATAAAAAGTCATCTACAGAAACATTTTGAACAGGTCTCTCAAAAATGAATAAAATAATAATAGTTTCTCTGTCAATAATTTTAAAATTATTTGCAGCAATAGATTATTAATTTGTAGTTCTTTTAACAAGCCAATTTGTTTAAAATATCACTAAGTCTTGAATCAAAAATCTCATACATTTTTGTACATACTTTTTAAGTTATTTATTTCTTAAAGTCACTAAAAATTAAAAAAAGTTAATACATATAACTTCAATTTGTTATTTGTGGAAGTGTGTATAAATTATAGTGGTCACCCAGTGTACATGGCTGATATAGCAAGCATGTAGTTGAAGAATCATTATTTTTTGAATGTGTATGTATGCGTGTGCATAGATGAGATATATATATAAAAGCATCTTACTTAGATTCAGTAAACAAATAAATAAAACTTATTAAAATGAATTTTAATAAAAGAATCCATGTAAGATTATTTAAATTAAGCAAAATTATATTTTTTTAAAAAAGAAATGTAATATGAATAGATTTACTGATAACAAAAATGAAGCTGCAAACTGTAATTAAAAGATAAAAAGTCTCCAGTTTATTTTGTCATTTAATTACTGATCTATTGTATATTTTAATTTTTTTTAAAAAAGTAAATGATAAGAGAAAGAATAAAAGAAAAAGGTCACTTTTTTTTTAGACTAGACTAGAGTTTAGCTATGATTCTTAAAAAAGAGAATAAATTTGATAACATGGTGAACTGTTAGTGTGGCCAAATATTGTATGGCAGTTTAAAAAATATATAATAACTGTAATTGTCTTTGCCAGGAACAAAACATTTTCTTCATGAAAATCACAGATTATTTATTGATATCTCCAGAAAATATGCACTGCTTAGTTATTAAAGTATACTAACTCATCATAAACTATGTAAATTTCTTAGCTTCCTGAGCTTGAACATCAATGCCTAACTCAGAATTAACTAAAAATGTCTATGGAAAAGGTGTGCCTCTATTTTTTTTTTTTAAATAGAGCAAATAAAATGAAACAAGTGGAAAGACAAACATCATGCTTTTCATCCCATTCTGATCAATAATGGAATTTCTAAAAAATAAAAATACCATTATTGCCACTACCTGGAAAACCTGCCGGGAGAGTACCTGGTCATAGTTTCAGTGCCATTCCTGCTCTGGTCGGCTTTTGTGCCCCTTGATAGGTTGGTTTTGGGCAGTACGGATCTATGCTCGTTACTTGTTAGTTTTTCCCTAGTTGGCTTTCCAATTTTGGGCAGGTAGATTGAATGTGGTCTCTGCACATTTGTTAATTGGGAGACATAGGAACCTAGAATAGTCTTGACATGGCTCAGCTGTGGGTTGAGAGTTTATTGTTTAATGGACTTGGGCCTTGGACCTCTTGCCTATTGTGGTGGTTGGCGCAATACTGGACTTGTCCACCTATTCAGCTGAAGCATTTGGGTCTTCACTTTGGGGCCCCAGGGGTGGGATCATTGGGTGATGGATAATTTCTCAGCGGCCAGACCATGTAGATCCATGTACACATACCCATGTACAGATACATATTAATCAAAATTATAGTAACCTTTTTATGGATATAATTGTTATCGAGCATATGTACTTTATATAAACCTGGTCAATAATTGTTTTACCTTGTAACATTGAACACTTTGTAATCCTCAATGGTAAGTGTACCCGAAAATTTTTGTAAACTTTTAACTAATAAAGGTCTACTTTTGAAAGATAAAACAATTTATTGAAAATGTCTTAAGTCAGTGCAGTCTGATTTCTTTATTAGAATGCATTTGATATATATTAATTGCTAAGTTATTGTTATCCATTTATTTTTTATATGCTTAGCTGCATAAATGCATTTTTAAATAATTAGTTTTAACTTTGTGTGTGTGCATGTATATATGTGAGTTAATTTTAATTGTTAAATAAATGATTATTAGCTTTACAAATGCAAGTGGCCACTGCCATTTTACATAGCAGCTTTCATTTCCAAATGTTCACATTAGCACTTATCTGTTCCATGTTTATCAAAAAAGAAAAATATATATTTTAATTAGAGAGAATGTTTAATCACTGAGTAAAATGCTATAATGTTCTGTGAATTGAAGGATTATGGTATTTGAAATTGATTTATTCGATATGGTGCCCTAATAAAAGAATAAAAATATATGTTGTTTTGTTTTTTTTATTTAAATTAAATTATTGCTGAGAGGTAAAACTATTTCAGATTACTAATGCTGATTTTGGGGAGGCGATTGGGCAGCAATTAATAAAAATTAATGTAGCGCTTTCGAGAACTTATGGCGCTCGAAAACGCTAAACCCTACTTAATTTAAAGAAATTAGAAGCTTCTTTGTAGTTGCGTGTAAGCGTACTTATTACAGTTAAATTCCGTATAAAAAAAAAATTATAAACAGTTAACGTCAAATTGTAAATACTTTTATTTTAATGTAAATATTATATTTGTTTTTATTACTTGTCTTTAAAATACTTGATGTGATGTGATGTACTGTAGCTACTCCTTAAACGAAGTCAAGAATCTCTCAGCAATTATACCAAGAAAAACTTGGTAGCTACTTAATTTTACTTTAAAATATTTGTTCAACATGTGACCTCTAGTGATTTTTTTTAGTATTAATTTAATCACATGATATACAAAAAATAAAAATTGTTCAACCTAACTTATATAAAAGGATTTTAAATGTAATAAAATTTACGTTACAGTAAAATAATTATATTTTTGTTTTAAGTATACGCTAATAAAGTATTAGTTTTTTTCTTGCTTAATTTTTAAATATTTTAATGTTATATATTCAAACTTAAATTGTACTAATTCTAAATGATATGTATAATTTTACTATTAAAAAAAATGATTTGAGTTCGAATCCTACCTAAAAAATCTTGATTTAAACGAGGTTTTTTAGCAATTCGTGAGGAACATTGGCTTACCAATGTTTCTGAAGTGAGTGGTTAATGAGGCTGACTATTCATAATCACTTACTAAATACTTGTTTAGTAGCAGTTACTGTTGCTAAATGGGTAGCGGTTAATTTTTTGTTGGAGTAATTTAGCAAGATCCGTTTTTGCAGTATCTCTTATTTAATTTTTAAAAAATGTAAATCATGTACTTATCACTTGATAAAGTTTAATGTTTTGATATGCTGTCGGGATTTTTGAATATTCATCCCCTTTTAACAGTGAATCAAAAAAAAAAAAGATTACTTTACAATAAATCAAATAAAATGGAAATTTCATTAGCGCATATAGCATAGTTATTCGTTATACAGATAAGTCAGTAATTTAAATAGCACTAATATCATCGAAAGTATAATCTTGACTTGTTAATTAATAAAAATGAGAATAACAGAAGTCTTAAATTCTCACTAATCCAAATAAAACGTGATTTTTTTTTCTTAGTTATTCTTTATTCGTTGTAAGTATCATTAACATTATTGAAAAAAATTAATAAGCTGGCTGGCTGGCTGGTGATAGAAAAAAGATTATTGATGCATTTCTAAACTAGATTCCAAGACATTTAAAAAAAAATCATGTAAGATAGTTGTGTTGTCATAAGAAAAGTTAACTGAACTAATGTAAAGAAGAGAAATTATAGATTAGATCAAGGGTGGAGAATTTTTTATCACAGAAGACCACATTCACATTGGAATACCCACACAGAGTAATTGATTCTAGGATTTCTGAAAATTTATTTACATCAACACCCACTGTAAACTTATTATTGAATAAATTTATAATACCGATACAAAAATAAAAAGTAGATAGTATAATAAGAACATACTGATATGTTGATACATATCTTATCGACTACAATCTTCATTATATCTCATTTTATGTTTCAAAGCTGCTTTGCTTGGACCAAAAAAAACATTGGTTACATTTCTTTACTTTTTTACAACATTAATTAAATTATAAACACTAGATATAACAAATTAAACAACAACAACAACAAAAAACATATTATTAATGAGGCAAGTGTATCATGCTATAGCTTTGAAGATTGAGAGAGTCCCGACCAGGTTTCTTTATATACCTTGTATTCGGAAATTTTTCCAAACCTTTCTTTCATTGTTTCTAGCTTATTTCTAAAAAAAATTGTGGTTTTCTTTGACTGTTTTCATACACACATATGCATCTTGGGTACCATATAGCATAGAGAACAAAGCTTCGAAAAATTACCTTTACCAAATTCCCTAAACATATATCCAATATCTAATTTTTTTTATTTTTGAATATGAGTGGTATTTCCACCCTGATCTGGTCAAAGCTGGGAGATTGGGTTTCAGACTCTCTTTTACAAAGACTAAAGCAATCTTCTATTGATTAAATCAATCTTTTATACTTGTAAAAATACTTGGTAGATAATGATTCTAAGTTAATCTTAACCTGAAAATCAAAGAATTTAAGCTCAAGTAATCAACATCCAAATTTGTGACATAGTTGTTTGTTCGTAAATTCAAGTATAGACTTTTTGTGTGGCTGGGTAAAGTAATAAATATACTTCCCCAATATTGATGTTTACTCTTTGGGGGAATATAGACACGATTCTGTATTTCTATGACTAAATCTCTAATGGCCTTTAAATATCCTTAGGTATGAGTGATCTATCTGTAGGTATGATTTTAAATGCTATTTCTAGGTATGGAAACATCTCAATACATTTTAAGATGATATTTAAGTGATTTTTGTATTTCAAATACATTTACTGAATGAAGGCCAAGGTCATTCTTTGCCAAAGGACACTAGAGCTTTCTGATGATTGATGAAATCCTTCTACCTTAGAGAAATTTTCTTAGTAGTGTATGATTAAGGTTAATAAATTTCTATGTAAATTTTATTATTGGTGTATAATATATCATTCTAGTCACAATTAGCATATAGAATAATGAAATTTTGACATATAGGGAGAGATAAGCTTTTATTAGGAAGTTGAATATGTGTTTGTTTTGAATACTTGTTCTCATTTGTGTATAATTTAAATAAAATGGAAAGGCTAGAAAGAGGCTAAGTTTTCATTTTAAATATTCTATAATATTATGTCATGTGGAAATTTGCCATGCATATGATTTTTCCATAGTAAACATGAGTTTGAATTTGTCAGTGTATTGTTTTAGCAATTTTATTACAAGTGGGGTTTGTTTTTTGGATGATGGGAAAATTTCAATATTATCCATGTAAGCAACACACTTAATGCTGGTGTTTAGGTCTGGGACATATATACCTGTCATTTCTTTTTCGATAGCTGCCAGTAAAAGGTTTATGTATATTGAGAAGAGAAGTGTGCTCAATGGAGAACTTTGAGGTATAGAACAATTTGAGATGATAGGCCATGATATTCATTCATTTAGAGTAACATATATCTCCCTGTTCCAAAGCAAATTTATTAATTCATAAAGGTAAGCTTTAGTTATACTCATGTTAGCCAGAGTGTCAATCAGGGTATCAATGGGGACTGTATCAAATGCAGATTTAATAGCCAGTTGAATCACAATAGGAGTATATTTTTTCTTAACTCTAACTGTGTTGATAACTGTTCTAAAAATAAAAATTGCTTGATTAGTGGAGGAGTCTTTTTTTTTTTGCAAATTGGTATTTAGAGAGTTTAAGTAAAATGTATGGCTCTATTCTATCTTTTGGAATAGCTTTCAATATCTTAATCCCCAATGAACTCATAGAAATTGATCTTAGTTTTTCAATAGTTTATATCTTTTTCCTTTTTTAAAAAAAAAGTACTATTGATATAGGGTATAGATTTTGTATTGTGTATATTTCTTTTGATAAAAAATTTGTTAGATTTGCTAGATAATTGTAGGAAAAAAAATTAGATGTTGATATGCAAAGTGAGGTATCCCATGAAAACTAGGATGGCAAGATTCAGTTATGGACTCCAGTTTCCTTGTAAATTCATTAGGGCTAAGTTTATCTTTCTTCATTTGACTCAACAAAAAGCTTTTTTTCAGGGTTATAAGTTTCCAGATTGCAACCTATCTTTATAATACAAGTAGGTCAGATCCAGCATATAAATTCTACTAACCATCCCTGTTTGAGTTTGAATGGCTGTTTGGCATTCTGATTGAAGAAGGATGACCCAAGGTCCATCTGATATACTTTCTAGACTATATATGAGTATTCTCAATAAATATTCTCCTCTTTTTTATTGCTAAATAGTCTCTGAGTGATGATTCTGCTCCATTATGTAAATTTTTAAGGTTTTTTAATTTTTGTCATTTATTTTCTGAGGATGGATTCTGAATAATATTTTTGTAGATTTTATCCATTAGGTCCCAATAGACCTGTTTGTGATGGTGTGGTTCTGGTAATATGGTGAATCATGTTTGATAATATGCTTATATATGCTATCCAGGCTTGCACTGGACCTATATCAATCTTACTCAGTTCATTTAAATATATATACATTTCTGAAAACAAAAATTCAGGTGTTCTAGATGGTAGTAATATTCTAATAATATGTAATGGATATTAAATTTTTATTATTGAAATCAAGATTAACTTTATTGACAAGTGTGGTATAGTCTAAAATAGGTGATAAAACTTGAGATCAATTAGTAATGAGTGTCTTCCATTACTGAAGGAAATGATACTATTTGGCAAAAAACCTCCACTCATCAGTGGGAAGGAAAGAAGATGTAACCACTTTTTAATGAGTTTTTCATATGGCAAATTAAATCACCCATAAGTATGCATGGATAAGGGAAGAAGCCAAGCATTGAATTTAATGTGAGAATCAATGTGTTCATTATTGTAAGTCCAGGAGGAATATAGATAAAAATTACATCTAACACCATTGCTTTCTGTCGCAATGAAATAATAGTAAAGTGTGTATCAATATATCAAATTTTAAAAAAGCTAAGTTTATTTATAGTAATCCCTATATCTGCAGAAGGGGAGTTAAAAGATTTAGAGAAAGATTCAAAATCTTTATTTACAAAGTAAGTGGCAGGATCAACAAGTGAACCATTATATATTTTGGTTTCCAGTAGACCTAATAGATGTGGATGGACAATATCATACCATTGTTTCAGTTTATAAATTCTCTTATTAGAGTTAAGACCCCTAATGTTTAAGGATGCTATTTTTAACTTCATTTAACTCTATTATCAAACCCACCACTTCTTAAAATAAAATCATGATAATTACAATTGTCAAGAGATAAACATGTACTAAGTTAAATATAAAACCTAATTATGCTCTTAGTTCAATATCATCTCTTCTAATTATCAAAAGTTTTTGTTTGACTTACATTCTCTGTTAAAATATTATTTGTTATAAAGGGAGAATCTATGATTTTATTTAATCTATTCAAGCATGACCCACTTACCTCCTCCACAAAATTGTATTTTCATCAACAGGAATTGTAGAGTCAGTAACTCTGTTGCTGATATTGGTTTTAACTTTTTTTACAAATTCTGTCATGCCATTGACTTCTACATTGGTACTGTAATGGTCAGAATCGTATGATCAGCCAACAAGATTCAGAGACCTAGCAAAAGTATTTCAAACCCAGTATGTTTGGGATATGGTAGTTGCGGAACAGTATTAAGCTTTAACCTATTTGCCAGTGCTACAAAATCTCCACTATCCAACCAACGCTCCTGATGCTATTAATGGTCATCGTTTTTCTTCAGTCCCAGTGGTCAGGGTAGAAACAAGGACTCTCTATTCAAACTGAGCCTATCCTGCATTAGACTTTATTAATTTAATCTAAGATACTCACTAAATACTTTGATATAGCTTAAAATATTATTTTTAATATTTCATAGGTTTTGGATACATACATATATGACTTAATCCAGTGTGGATGTGGTTGAGTGGATATGATGAACCAGAAATGACATCACAGCGGTATAGACATATACAATTTATTAACACAATTCATTAGAAAATATAAATAATAATAACCATGTTTGGATCTTATTACAATCCATGTATAGGTTTACATTTAAGCCAAAAAATAATAATTACCATGTTTGATTATCAGTTATTGATAATGGTACAGAATTTCGATATCACTAGGATAAATATATGATTTTTACAAAGAATTACAATATTCAACCATAAGTTATTTATAAAGGTACAGTATTTAGATATCACTAGGATAAATATATGATTTTACCAAGAATCACAATATTCAACCATAAGTTATTTACAAAAGTATAGTATTTTAGATATCACTAGGATAAATGTATAATTTTTACAAAGAAGTCACCTGTCAATAATGACAACGAAGATTATGAACTATTAAATCTAACGATTACAATAATGATCATCAGCATTAGATATGTGTGTGCATCGTAATGAAGTCATACTGGAGTTCATGTTGTTGTGAATCAAAACAATAATTATAAATTAACCAGAAATGATAGCTACACACATAGTAAATAATCAGTATTATATGTGTGTCATCATAGAACAAATTTTTATATTAAGAATAATATTTTATCAAGAGATATGCCACCATAACAATTAATATGCCAATTTTGGAAAGCAAACACAACACCTGGTTATATTAAGTCAGAGGCCAAATGAATATATATAATAAATTTATGCGTGTGTTTACATACATAGGGGACATTAAGTATATATATATTTATTATTATTATATTTTATTGTTAGTATTCCCAGCAGGAGTTATGGACAAAAGCATAATTTTAGCTCCCTTCATTATTAATAGTTATATGAAAAATATGGTTTATCTATTTCACACAGAATTAACAACAGGCATGATTAAGAAATCTGATTACAGCATTCAGTGGCATCTGGATTTGAATCCTGTGCTGGCTATATTATTAGCATTGGCAAACATGGGCCAATCTCCTTTGTCTAGCAGTAATATATATATATATGTTCCTATGATAACACATCCGCATTCAGATTGGCTTGGGTAGGAAATAATAGAGCGTGGGCTTTGAATCTCTATCATTATAGAGTCTACCCATTCATCAGCTCAAAGAAAACCTTGGCTATCTCGTATCGCCAGGACCGGTAAAATATCCGTATGGCAGTCCGCATAGCATACTCGACATCTATTCTTTATTAAAAGACATATAGGCACAGATCAATCTATTAAACCACTGATATATTTGCCCATTAAAAGCATTAACTTATATCTGCATAGATATTTTCCCAAACCTGTATTTAATAAGTAATAATGGGGAAATTTGACAACCATATCTTATAGGCTATAAAACGCCCAAGTGTTTCAAATATAAATCTTAACCATAAAATGCTAAAGAGGCAAAAAAAAAATACTACTGCCGAGATATTTCTTTCCCCAAATGTATGCATCACTAAATATATATATAGAGTGAGATGAACACATAAATAGACGCATACATATATCATTTTATTTTATTTTTTGTCACAAAGAATCATAATCTAAATCAAATAAAATAATCTTAACACTCATTCATATTTTAAATTTCTTTAACAAGGTATTGTGATTATACATATATGGTAAGAGGGCGAATTTTTTTTTATACAGATATTTGATTTTCTCTCTCTTTCTCCCTCTCTCTCTCCCTCTCTCTCTCTCCCCCTCTCTCTCTCTCTCTCCCTCCCCTCCCTCCCTCCCTCTCTCTCCCTCCCTCCCTCCTCCCTCCCTCCCTCCCTCCCTCTCCCTCCCTCCCTCCCTCTCTCTCTCTCTCTCCCTCTCCCCCTCTCTCTCTCTCCCTCTCCCTCTCCCCCTCCCTTCCTCCCTCCCTCCCTCTCTCTCTCTCTCTCTCTGTTTCTTATTTTACCATTATAAAAATCGTTATCCCCTTCCCACTTTAGATTCGGGATGAAGCAAACAAATTCATACATAAATTGGTTTAATAGTACAATATCATTTATCCCCATACTTGACTAGATTGGCATATATCGACATATCTCAAAATAAAACATATAAAAGCTGTATTTATAGACTCTATAATAATCTTTTGTTCCACTTAGAATTATACATTATACTTTTTTTTTTTAACCATTAATAAGTAATCTAGTTATAATTCAAATTGACTTGTTAAAACAATAATAAAAAAAAACTAAACACTCATATATATATATATATATCTGTCCCCTTGAAACACATCTTTTTAAGAGAGTCTTTTACGAATTTTATAAATCTAAGGAAATTAAATGTTCGAATTTTTATAGAAGGCATTCTTAAGATATAAATTTTTTTTTTTTTTTTTAAAGATAGAAAGTTTATACTTGCGATAGATTACGGTGTCACTTTGCTTGATGCAGATTCTTTTCCCACTGGTTCACTCATTGTTAGGATCGACCTTGGGCTTTACTGGACTCAGGATAGACTGGCTTCAAGTTGTTTCTCTATTTTCTTTCGATGGATTACTGTGTCACTTTGATTGAGGCAGATATTTTCCTACTGGTTCACTCATTGTCAGGATCGATCTTGGGCTTTACTGGACTCAGGATAGACCGGCTGCAACGTTGGTTCTCCATCTTCTTTCATAGCAGCAGCATGGGATCAATTGTCTTTCTTCCTCTTCTTTAGATGCATTTTTCTGGAGATTTTTCACAGAAGGGCAAGATAAATTCTTTTCTACTCACAGACCATAGTGTTGATCTATTCTCAGCTTAAATATAGTCAATTGCTCAGAGAGAGTCACTGACTCTTCAAACTTTTACTTTAAAAAAAGTTTTTTTCACTGCCAACAACTTTATTTTTATTCTTTGACTGCTTGAGTTTGACGTCTTGGTTCTTTGACTTTGACTGACAGCTCTCGAAAATTTAGCCCAGTATTTATAAAAACTTTTGCTAAGCCTCTCTTTGTTTTCTATATTTTTTTTAACACCCATACTATAACTGCCTTGGTTAGAAATGAAAACAGACCGCATGATTGATCTTTGATTTAAATCAGTTTAAAGATAAGAAAATAATTTAACACTTCTATGTAACTAGCTGGGTTGATCTTTTATCTAAAACAGGTGACACAATCCTGTTAAGATTACACTAAGGTATGAAAATCTTACTTGCTTTTTAATGGCCTCAAGGATGAGAAAATAAATTCACACTTACATGCAACTACATTTTTCGGAATGTTTTAGAAAAAAAAAAACAGAATCATCAAAATGTTATTTGCAAGGAAAGAATCGCCTTTAGGACAAATATATAAGACAATGGAAATATATTTTTCTTTCTAAATATATATAAAAAAATGCATTTCAATAAAACAATATATATACATGAGCCCTCTCATTCATCAAGACACACATCTATACAAATAAAAATGAAAAATTAGATATTTGAGCTTTAAAAATCTATAGATGTATGCTATTTCCAACAACTAACATGAAGCTCTGTGTGTGCAAACACACTGAATGCTTCAGTAACCTCATTATATTTTGTCTGTTCTTTATTCTCTCTATCCTTACATAGGGTTCATCGGAATATCAATTTGTTTGGTACATTTGAATTTCCTTTTATCGGCATATATTGTGAAAGCAATTCCATTATCTCTGGAGTTGTTTTGTTTAAAATATTAAATTGAAATATCTATTGTAAAAATTCCTTCTACTTACTGGGAAAGTAACATCAAAGTGAATGAAAAATGGTCTTGGTGGTGGATTGCATGAATACTGAAATGTACACATATGCCCAAGTAGCAAAAAAAAAGCAGGAACAAACAAATAAAGTAATGAAGCAAATAATAGGAGCAAAATAAAAAAATATACAAAGATCTCATCAATCCACAGCAAATGATCTGATCAAATTGGATTTGTTCACAGCAACATCCTATTATGGATTACAATAATGAAAAGAGCCATGATATGATGATTCATTAGAAAAGATCTTTGAAGTCTTTAACAGAATGATACCAAAAGAATTATATAATTGATTGAAACATTTATTCAATGAAAAATCAATAATCATTGTGATTACATATCATTTTTGTAGCCTATTTACATTCCCAAAAGAAATATTATTTGATCTACTTACATCCAAAAACTTATGGGAATCAATTCACTGTATAGCTGACCACCCAAATGCTCAATACATTGTGCTGGAATTTAAAATGCAAGAGTTAAGGAATAGTTTTCAAAAAGAAATCAAGATCTTGCATTGTTACACATTAGTAGTAGCTAATCCAAATAGGAACAACATTATAAATGGTACACTGAAGAATGCCTACTTAAACTACAAAATTGAAGACTTTGTTAAATTAATGAAGTCATTTGCGACAGTTCTTCAATTTCGCCCAAACATGCTCCCAAATACCCCAGTACCAATTATGGAAACAGTTTCTTTTTTAGAGTTAAAATACATAAAAATGTAGAAACAAAAGACATACCTTCTCAAATAACCATCCAGAAGGCAACGTTGTGTTTGATGATTAAAGGAATAAAGCCTCAGTGTTATCATTGCAAAGAGCATGGATATCTAATCAATGTTTGTCCTAAAATGCATTGTGCCCAATGTAAAATAAAATGATCTTATTGCAAGTATCTGAATATAAATAATGACTTGTCTAAAAATGTAATAAGTAGGACCTCCTAGATAGAAAAAATAGCAGAAGCTGACAGAGCTGTCAGGTCAACTCAACCATTAAATGATGAACTGGAATTACAAATAAAGGAAATCTCCCACAATGGTAGCATGATCATTTCTGTCAATAATGTAATTAATTCTGTAACCATTTTAAATTATTGATAAGGTCACACAAGAAATTTAAAAAGGCCTCATGTGGCTTAAAGGTGTGAATTCCCAATCTATGGATTATATCTACTAGAATAAATTTGAAGAAATTTTCATTCTACAATTAAGTCAATTTTCCCTTCTCTTTATTCCTATCTATCTATCTATCTTTACCCTTATTTGTCAATTGTACATTCAAAATATATAAATACTAAACTTATTTTTAATTCTAATATATTAATTAAAAAACAGAATGCTTTAAAACTGTCACCAGTAATTCTGGAAATTGATATTTATAAATATATATTGCAAATATATTTTCTTGTCAAAATCTCTGTCATGTGTCGAAGCCTGATCATTCTTAAGACGGCTGTTTAAAATATGATTGGCTGTCTTAGTGCATGCGAAAGATTAGCAAACTTTCAATTATTATTTCCAATAATTTGTATAGTTTTTATGACTGAACATTTTTAATAGATTATAAATAAATATTTTTTAGTGATAGAGTTTTATATATGTATAATAACAGAACTGTAGCAAAAAGTTTCTCCTCTCTCTGATTCTCTCCCTTTACTCCCACTGTTTTTTACATTCATATTATATAATTAATAAACTTTCTTACTTTCTTATGTATTAATTTAAAAAACAACTTGCTTTAGTACTAGCATATGCTATGTCATTTGCAAATTAATTTCAAGTGATGTAAGATAATTAAAGTGCTAATAATTTCTATAATTGTTTCGTTTGATCTGTTAGTCAATATTTTTGATGCATCTTTGTCTCTAATATCTATTTCTTTTTTATTTTTTCTGATTATTTTTTTTAAAATTGACCCATGAAGCATCATATTAACAGAAATTATAAACTTTATATTTACATAATATTTATTTTTAGGTAATATATATAAAGTATTATCAAAATAAAATTCAGTCTAATTATCTAAAAATAAATATTATGTAAATGTAAAGTTTATAATTTCTGTTAATATGTTGCTTTACCGGTCAATTTTAAGAAAATAATCAGAAAAAAGAAAAAGAAATAGAAATTAGAAACAAAGATACAGTAAAAGTGTTGACTAACAGATCAAACAAAACAATTATAGAAATTATTAACACTTTAACGAGCTCTTATCGCTTGAAATTAATTTGCAAATGACATAGCATATGCTAGTACTAAAGCAAAGTGTTTTTTAAATTAATACATAAGAATGTAAGCAAGTTTATTAATTATGTAATATTAATGTAAAAAACAGTGAGGGTAAAGGGAGAGAATCAGAGAGAGGAGAAACTTTTTGCTACAATTCTGTTATTGTACATAAATGAAACTCAACCACTAAAAAATATTTATTTATAATCTATTAAAAATGTTCAGTCATAAAAACTATACAAATTGTTGGAAATAATAATTGAAAGTTTGCTAATCTTTCACATGCACTAAGACAGCCAATCAGATTTTAAACAGCCGTCTTAAGAATGATCAGGCTTCGACACATGACAGAGATTTTAACAAGAAAATATATTTGCAATATATATTTATAAATATCAATTGCCAGAATTACTGGTGACAGTTTTAAAGCATTCTGTTTTTTAATTAATATATTAGAATTAAAAATAAATTTAATATTTATATATTTTGAATGTACAATTGACAAATAAGGATAAAGATAGATAGATCGGAATAAAGAGAAGAGAAAATTGACTTAATTGTAGAATGAAAATTTCTTCAAATTTATTCTAGTAGATATAATCCATAGATAGGGAATTCACACCTTTAAGGCCACATGAGGCATATATATATATATATATATATATATTGTTTATTAGCTTTTAAATTAAATAATATATTGAAATGGTAAGAAAAGTTTATATATTTAATTTTGTATTATTTTAGTATACACTCAGGAAATTTTTTCACACAACAAAGTAACCACCAATACTGATACAACTAAGTGACAAACATAATAATAAATAGATATAATATTAAAATAATACAAACAATAAATTTGTGAGAATATGAACAAATTTGGTGCCATTTTAGTATGGACTCTGGGGCTTTTTTACATAAGAGGGAATCACCACACTACTATTGGCACAACTAAGTAATAAATGTAATAGTAAATATGTATTTTTATCTTTACTAATATCTTTATTACATTACAATAAATTGACAAATATCAATAACAATAAATACATATAATAATAAAATAATGAGAATAATAAATATATAAAAATTTTATATTTTATTATCACTTTTACAGGGCCACATTGCTGCTATTCTGCTTCCACATCAAGAAAACAATACTACAAAGTAAAAAAAAAAAAACCAAGTGTTAATTAAAAATAATGTAATCAAATAAAAAAGTATCTATGAACAATTAGTATGTTTTTTCCTAAATTCAAGAGTTATTGCTTTTTAAAAAAGTAAAAAAAAAACACTTCTTACCTTTGTCAATAAGCAGTGTAAATGACCTGAAAGAAGATTACCAATGATCCTCATTGCTGCTGTTTGGTCACCATATTTAATTAAAATAGGTCTATAATCCTTCTGATTTTGTACCTCTCATTCTCTTGAGATTTTTACTTTTGCCTTAGCCCAAGAGCATTTGATCAACTGAGTGTGAGCTTCCAACATTGGATCTACATAATGAAATATGTGCTTTATGTAAAAATATTGATATCCCCAGGCATTGTTGTCTGTGTAGACTGTCCTCTTGACAAATGGATAAGTTTGAACAGCCTTGAATTATCTCTTGATGATGAGTTGACCCAGAAAGTATGGAGAAGTAATGGAAATTAGATTCTTTTCAATCCAAATTAATTAGGGACTTATTCCAAACTTGTGGGACTTTATTAAGTTAACAGTCACATCTTACAATATAGTTGGTTGTCCACCTTGCAGCATACTCTTGCAGTTGTACTTTGATGACTAATAATCTTGGCTTTGTTTATTTGGAAGGCTTCTTTATGTATATCTACTACTTAATCTCTATTTTAGATAGAAATAACATGTGAGCAAATCTTTTTACACAAGTTAAACCAATTCACTATTGTTGCAGAGAATTAGCCACTCACGATTTATTCATTTAATTAATATCAGTGTCTTTACTTGATGGTATTTACAGCAATCTAAAAAAAGTGATTTTTAATTTATAAAAATGAAAATTCTGACAAATATTGCTTAATCTTTATTATTTAGTCATTTAGAAATCTAATTTCAAAAATGTCTTTCACTATAAAAAAGAAAGCAACCCATAAGAATGATTTTAAATTTAAAAGTAAATTTGCTAATGGCAAAATTATGAAAAAATACAAATGTTATTATTTTAAATTCAAATTAATAAAAAAAATAATGAATATTAACTTTATTCATATTTTTTCTAATCATTATGTAAAACCAACTTTTATTTTTATTTAATCCATAAATGTATTTATGTTTTTAAGTAAATATAATATGTACAGATCAATTTGAATATTCATTTGTTATTTAAAAAACAATTGAAGACATATTTTTCAGTCATTTTTAGGTCAGTCATCATGTTGTCATAAAAATATACATAAAAAAAACAATACATGCAGTGAATGCATCAATGAAAAGGTCTAAATTGATAATAAATTATGACAAAATATTATACCTGTATATTATGTGAATATTTATAATACATAATGATTCTTAACTGTGCATGATATATAAATTTAAAAATTTATACTAAAAATTTATTTTCAAGACAAATTAGAACAGAAAAATATATGGAAAACTTCTAATTTCTGAGGACTTCTGTATTAATGATTACAATATATCAAAAATATGTACTTAAATGCTATATTTTTAAGCATCTTTTTTATATAATAAAGTTGACTTGTTAAAAACTTTGGTTGCTATATCCTTTAATGATTCACAACTTTGCACAAATGTAGAAGTAAAAAGTTTACAGTTTTAATTATGTGTTTATTCTTAAAAGAAATGTGAAGATAAAAACAATAAGGTTGAATCACTTAACATTCAATTATTTTTACATCAACACTGTACACAAACAGCACACAAAAAAAATGTTGTATTTATTATTAAAATTTCTGCTACACATGCAATGCAAAATTTTTTGTACATCTTTAATCCAGTTAGGGCTTTTTTGTAAGGATTCACCATAATGATGATCACCAGTCTGTTCCCGTACATCACTTATAATCAATTATTCATTATTACAATCTTAAAAAAAAACTTTTAAAAAACAACAACTGCTATTTGAAAATGACAACCAAAAAATAGTGATCATTTTTTTAAATTGATGACATCATAGAATAAAATCATATCTGAAAATAAAATGGTAATATTTATATTAAAAATGTACACTAGAATTTAGTTATTACACAGTATACAATATTATGTTTTGATTATAGAACTGAAGTATGATTAATATATTTTATTTAAATTTTATCTGTTCACATTGCAAAACAATCAGTGCTCTTATTTATGACATATCCAGAGTAAAAAAAAATTTCATTTTTAACATCTGCAAAAATAAAATAACAACATACCAATTTTAATCAGCACAGTAAATAACATACTTTGATCATGTGCAACAATATGTATTAATATTAAGTTGCAAAATATGCATAGTATTTCATCTATATTCATTCAATCCATTTTATGAATTAAAATTCTTATGATAATTATTTTGCCTGGAGTGAATATATGATATTGTAATAATCATCATAATTGTAAATTATTTTGAAAAACAAATGATTTTATACAATATGCAGCTAATAATCAACTTTATATGATCAAAGATTGCTAAACATAAGTTTAAAGTGTAATCAATTGTAAACATGTGCTATATAAAAATAAATGCTTATTTATATATGATTAAGTTTCAGTTAGAGTGATGTTTAGTAAATTCTAGACAATTTCACCAGCGTCATTCGTTCAGACATCGTAAATAGTGATTTAAAGTGAGCAGTCTATCCTCATGCTTTCCTTGCCAGTACTTAAGATTTGCTCATATATAAGTATTTGAGTTGTAGGAATAAGTAGATTCATTTATTCCTGTATAAATACTATATCTTGTATTGGAAAGGAAAGTATTCATTTATTATTAACACTCGCAAAGCGTATGCACAATTAGCTTGAAAGGCTGATATTTGAATGTAATCAATTGTAAACATGTGCTATATAAAAATAAATGCTTATTTATATAAGTTTAAAGTGTAATTTATTTTTTTCAATTTTAAATCAATCTTGTAATTTGTTTGCAATTCAAGATAATTGTTGGTTTTATTATAAACATATACCTATAAAAAAATAATAAGATGTAATCGTTTACATACATTCTTAAAACTCCAGCAATCAACTTTACCTACATTTTATTTAATTTTACTGCATTTATGGAAAGAAAAAAAAATGTGATTTAAAAAAAAAATTCAGTCTTATTGATTGGAAAATACAAGAATAAAAAAATCTTAATAAATTAATAAATATTAATTTATATTATATATAAAGTTCACAAATAAGATCTTAACAAGCTTTGCAGAATATCCCCAATCCCAAACCAGTATTTGCGAGCTCTATATGTAACATTTGTAATACAAGCTTATTAAATTAGGTCATGTGATATGTGACTTAATTTCTTTGAAATTTAATTTGTATATTGTGTTAAATTAATTTTTTTTTTCTTAATTTTAAAATGTGTACTGTGGTATTTTTTCCTTCATACTTTCTTTTAATTCATGAAACATAACTCAGGAATATTCTTCCTCTACATAAAAAGCAAAATGGCAAATCATCAATGGAAAAATTATATATATATTATGCTTTTAATATTATAGATACAAAAATGTTTTTATATAGTATATTTACCCACAGATTAATTTTTTTTTTCATTAATATGCTTAGTAAAATATTTTTTAAATCATTTTTTTTTTTTTATATTTTGAATTTGAAGTAATGAAATATTTTTTTCCCATAGAAACTTATTATAACTATTTATTTTTATGTGAGATTTTATTAGACATTTTGGGAGTCAATTGTCCTTATTAGCTAGGGTAAAAATATAATCAAATAAATAAAGCAAGAAATTTAATTTTATTATTATTTTAATTAAATTTAAGCAATATTTGTTTAAAAATATATATATTTAATAGTTATGATAATAAATTCCATATAAATTATACTAATAAATTAAAATTAATTTTATTCAATTACTATTATTTGAATTTATTTTTTAATTAATAATATTTTTTAAATCAAGGAATACAGGAATACTTTTTAAGTAGATCTGTTTTTTTTATTACAATTATTTGAAATATTCATTTTCATAAAAATGTCCATATCTATAAAGGGTAATTTAGAATAATAGTATTCAATCTGTAAAAATAAGTATTACAATTTTATTATACTAAACTCTCAATTAAAAATTATTCCTATGGAAATATATTCTCATTTAATATAAATTCATTGATCATATTATTTTTGTGGAATCAGTCTGCCATAATGAATAAAGACCCTTTTTTCAGCATTTACTATGCTAATGAGATTACACTATTATATGTAAAATATGAGATCTTTAAAAATATTATTGACATATTAGTTTGATTCTAACTATATTCCTATAAAACTTTAAATTGTTGATAGTTTGTAAAAATTTATTATATAATTTCCTATTTAGTAATATTTTATTATTTAATAATGGCAGTCTATATTGTTATCTCAAAAACATTGAAGGATACCAGAATAAAAAATGAAGAGAGATGCTAGTTATAAGTTGCCATCCAACTGATTTTTCCAAGAATAGTTACCACACTGTGAAAGAGTTTTCTAGTCACCATAACAATGTCATCCAAATAAAATTCTTTTAATTTTCCTGAAAAATGGATGAATGTACATTATGAATAAAACTGAAGATAGTGGGATTTATGAACTATGCATTCAGTTATTCTAAAGCTTGGTGATCAATACACAAACATTTTTGTGTCCACAGATATATCTATATTGACAAATTCTCATGACACATGTGTATGATCATAACATGATCACCATTTCATATACTTACACATACACTATTAATAAAAGTAGCAAATTTTTCATACATTAGTGTCACCAAGTGCAAGCCCTTGTAATCAATAAATGCAGGAAGTTTTATGCATAAAATTCTTATCTAATGCCAATTCATCCAAACATTCCCAGACTAGTTTTTAGCTTGCAACTTTCATCAGTGAGGAGCCCTGTATCCAGATCCTATAATTCAATGCAACTCTCCAGTAGTCACTTGTTACCTATTTAGTTAACTATAAAGCTATCCTGCCCATAGGTTAATGGTGACTGTGATTTTTGAAAAACCCAAGTCAACAAAATGTATAAATGCTGAACTGAGTTCATATCTATGTAACTATACAAATGAATAAGTATGGGTTGGCAACATTATGGTGTTTTCATCTTGGGCTTCTCTGCTTTATAGTTAACCAAATAGGCAACAGGTGGCTGTTGGATGGTTACATTGAATCCTAAGATTTAGTTGCCGTGCTCTCAAATCTAAGGCTCCTCACTGATGGAAACCCCAAGCTAGAGACTAGTCTGGGGATGTTGGATGAGTAAGTATTCGATAGGCATTTCATGCATAAACCTTCCTGCATTCATTAATTACAAAGGTTTGCACTTGGTAGCACTACTTATGGAGAGTTTTCTACTCTTATCATATGTATATGATTTGCTTTGCCATTATTTCCAAGTTCAAATGGCTAATACACTTTCAAATTCATCTTAAAGACAAGCACAGTAATTGATATTTTATTCTATGACATAATAAATAACAATAGTATATTTTATCAGTCTGTCTTTTATCCTAAAAAGACAGCTATTTTTCATTTTTCAATATATGATAAAAGTTCTAAATTCAATAGTCTCTTAAAATACATCATTGAAAATATTTTGCCAGCAATATTTTTTAATGACTTACTATTAATATACATGGTCAAAATGTGTGAATTTGAATTATCATTAATTATAAGAATTATATGCTTTTTATTTTCAGATATACTAATCTTTAGCCAAGAAATTCAAGAATTAAACTTGATAAAGATTGATGTTTTAACTAAATATTTCATACAAATAAAAAAAATTATATTGATAAATGCTAATAAAATGCATATTTGAAAATCTATCAATTTCAGACATACAAAATTATGCTCTTGCATAGATGAATTCTGTTAAATCTGAAAATTTGTTTTACATTCCTTGTTCAACTTGCTATTCACAAAGAGGTTTCTTTATTAATGTGCATAGTCATTTTGACTATTTGTACATTCTATGTGAATTTATAATAACAATAGCCAATTTATTTATTCTGGTGGTATATTTTATTATTTTATATATAAATAATGATGTTTCTTGGTGATATTATGGATTATCTTATTGATAACATTTAACATTAATAATCAGTCCTGGATTAGAAAAAAGTGTGTGCATGCCATTTTCTAATACTAGCATAGAGGTTTGCTATCTAATAAAATGTTCAAATAAAACAATTTCTTCTTTTAATTATTATTAGGGACAAGTACAGTTTATTTGCTACCTTAACTATAACTTATAAAATATTATGGCCTATAAAGAATACAGGAAATTAGCCCTGCTTTTGAAAAAGAACAGACTTGTAATGGGAAGATTAATTTGAGTTTACAAATGAATATGATTTATTAGATAAAAATCTACTGTTAATGGAATGAAATGTATTCATGAAATCTTTCATTTCTCATGAAAATCTATTAAAATCTTCATAATTCCCAAAGATATTGTGTTAATCATCTAGTAAAATTTTATCTAACTGCAAGTTACACAATGTCTTTTCTTTTTTTACTTTAAATCTATGGAGTATGTCAATGTTTTGGTCAATAGCAGAACATAGAGAAACAATATGAATATTGTTAAAACGTTAATAATTTTGATCTAATCATACTTTTTCTTATTAATTGAAATAACTGTTTCTCACATTTGCTTCATATTCATACTTGAAATAAAATGTCAAAGCAATGAGTTTGTAAACTATACTTTTTTTTGTCTTTGTTAGTAAATTTTGTTTTTAAATAATTATCATTATATCAAATGATATTTTTTTTTCTTCAAAAGAGTAAAAATTTATCAGCTATGTTCTATCCATTTATACTCTTTTACATTAGTAATTATTAATCTTAGTTGCCTTAAATATTTTATCATACTCTTTATTTGCTATTTCTTTTTGGTTTTGTTCTTACAGATGTATATCAAATTATTTTCTTGTTTCTTTACTTCTCCTTGCATTTGTATTTGGGGGTAGAAGTTTATTTTAGTATGTTTTGTTCTTATAGATTATCTATAGTATATTTTTAGCAGAGGATTCTGTTTTTGAAGATTCAGTACAGAAAGCAGAAATGAAAATTTCCATATTGTGTTTGAAAAGAAAGTACATGACATTGCATTTTCATAAATTTAAGCATCATAGTTTTTAGAAGGTAAATATTTAATCTTTGCCATAATATGTTCCAATTCTTCACAATGATATTAGTACAATATATGAATCATTTTTATGTTATATATCTTCAACAATATTATTTATTCTTATCTGGCATCATGAATGTTATTTACAATTGCACATATATGGTCAAGAACTCGAACATATACATTTTTTTCATTTTTCAATTTGCATTTTATTGACTCATGTCCAGTTTGTAGAAGAATATTGATTGATATATATTCATATTGGTGGCATTTCTAAATCTAATATAATAAAAGGTATGATCTTCATAGTTCTTTTTTATGAAGATTTAATTTCAAATCAAAGCTCTTTGTGTAAATATTTTTTTAACATGCTAAACAATAAACCTTTTTATTTCAAACAGAATTAAACCAGCAAGCATCACATAATCACATCTCCAATACTAGCACATAATTGTTTATAAACAAAGCAAAGCAAAACTCCATATAGTAGTGCCACCTGTGCCAAAGCTCCTCACTGACGAAGGCCACAAGCCAGAAACTAGTCTGGGGATATTGGATGAGTAGGCATTAGATAGGAATTTTATGCACAAGCCTTCTGGCATCCATTGATTACTCTATTTGGCACAGGTGGCACTACTATATGGAGTTTTGCTTTGCTTTGTTCAAATAGAATTATCTCCTGCTTTCAATTCATTAGAGGCCCAATTTTTTCACATTATTTGAAAGGCCCTAATGACAATTGTGACCATAATTGTAACATTTTATTTTTACAATTAAACCTTCATTTTATATCATATCTTGACAATCTTTATATATTTATTACAAATATAAATTTAAAACCAAAGATATTCTAAAAAATAAAATTTGAACTTTGCAAAATAGAAAAACAAAGTATTAAGATTTTATAATTAAAATTTCAAAAAAAATTTCTTCACCAGTATTTATGAAAGCAATTTTTTTAGCTAGCAAAAAGAACTTCCATTTTATTATAATTATGTTTTTATATTTGTCTTCTTAAAAACAAACATTTTCAAATAAAATCCAATTGCAATCATGTATTTTTTTGGTTTCAAATAAATATGTTATAAATATATTGCATAAATAAGCTTAAATATGTAAATAAATTATTAAAAATTGCAATTTTTTCCAAAATACGAAAAGAAAAAAACACATTTGGAAAAGTTTGAGGCCAAATAATTTATCAACAGTGATACTGTCAATTTCTTTGGATATGGTTAGTTTCTTTGAATTATGATACAACCAATCAAGAAATTATCAGATTTCTTGAGTTTGTGATTTGCATGAATTCTGTATGATATTGACATCTTCAGATTTTTTTAAAACTAATAATTTTATTTCAATTTCTACCACAAAAAGAAGCAAATAGCAAATTAGCATAACTGAGAACCACAAAAGAGTGAAAAAAGTCAAACTGATAGCAACATCATAATAATGCCCAAAATATCTCAAAATAACAAAGTTGTGATTGACTGGAAACAGATTAAAACAAATGATAATATGTGCTCATAAAAATTTCATAAGAATGTCGATTTTATACCAGAGACTACTGGGTTGGAATTTTTGTAGATATAATATTGTTTTTTACTTTTGAGAATGAGAATTTTATTCTTATTTACAGATAATTAGATGACTTCTGAAAATCTTGTTTATGAAAGTAATGATAAAAAACCTTTTCAGACAGACCAATGTTCTACCATATTAGATAATCTGTATGTGGAGGTTGCACATTTAGGTAATCAGCATGTGGCAGTTTCCCAAACATATACTCATTTGTAATACACTTTGTAACATAGATAATTAAAAAAATAGATGTTTCTAGCATTATTGTAAAATTAAATAACTAATTATAATTGTTGAAATAAGTATGGAAAATGATTTTTTTTGACATACATAGTTTTTTTCTCTTCAGTGATAATCTCAAGTTGTGTGGAAGAAACCATATGCTAGTCAATCTTATTTACCTAATAAAAGTTTGGAAGATTTGTTATTACCATTGTTGTTAAAACTGGAACCAATTGATTGATTGTTAATGAGGCTGAATGTTTAAAATGTTACCATTAAAGCCTAAATTTCCTGTATGGTTTAGTGTAAAGGTAAGATGGCAGACTCTGGAGCTCATGGATTTTGACTCAGCTCTATTTCTTCTCATGCTGAAACTTTTTATGAATGCTCGAGCAATAAACCATTCCATTATATTTTTTAATATATTAACATTGTTATGAGAAAAAAATATTTTTTTCTTCATTATTATATAATTAGGTATGATTTCTAATTAACCTGAAGATTGACCATGGCTAAATTACTTTTATTAGCATACCATTTTCACTTCAATTTTGACTTAGCTTGTTTTTCTTCATATATATATTACTGGCCAGTGTTTCTTCTATCAATTACCTCTAAACATTTCAATTGGCCTATTACTTAACTAAAATTCATAATGTACTGTTTGTACTGCTTCCTCACACAATACTCTATTTATAAAATGATATTCATTACCTTAGTGTCACTTAAATAATTCTATAAAAAACCAAATCATACAATATATTGTATATTTTAGCCTGTAATTGGTTTCTTGATTTTCATATTGATGATTTCACCTATACCTCAGGATTGCCTTTAAAATGACGTACTACATAAAACAAATTAGAAGAGTATATATTTTATTAACATATTAAAATTATGTATAACTCTAATTAGAAAGTTCTATAAAATATTTTCTTTTGATTTATGATTTCAGTAATTTTACCTATTTTTTCTTTATTTCTAATAGATTTAATTTTTTGTTTTCAATTTATTTCTTGAGATCTTAAAATATTTCATGAAATGTGTTTACTAACAGAAGATATATCAACATTTATCCCTTTTTTAAACTTATCTTGAGCAGACCTATATTAACATTTTAGGAATATAAAAAAAACTTAAAATCTTTATTATCAATAATATTTTATCTTTTGATAGGCAAATAATATAATAAAATACTTATAATGTTCTGATGTTTAAACCTGAAATAACATAACCCTATATCACTTGTTAAGTATTGAATACGTGAATAATTTCTACTCTTATAGTAAGACCCTCGTGTTCCAATGAATATTTTATTCTAGATAGAAGATCAATTCAAAAATCCATCATTTAAAATTATTATTACCTAAATTCAAACATCATTTTAAATACTTTATTTAATATAACTTCAAAATACTACTTGATATATACTTAACAAAGCTGACTTTTATTCTGAAACTTTTATTAATTCAATGTAATCTTTATTTTTTACATATCCTGTGTTGTTTAGTGCAATTGATAGTCTCTGAGTTGGGACTGGGAGGTCTCAGGAATGATTCCTGCACTCAAACTTCTTATGAACTCCCAAGCCATAGAGTCATGTGACTTTTTTTTTTTTACTATTTAATTTGATAAGCGTTTTTCTTAAAAATAAGTGGTGTAGTCATCTTCACAAATAAATATTTTCCTTAATCATTGAATACTAATTTTATTAACTGTTAGCATAATATTTTAATTTTATGAATCTCATAATATATTATCATCATTGATCTCTGTCCCAAAATAAATATACATTTGAACACATTTTCATGTAGGTAAAAATAATCCATTTTTTGTTTGCAAATAGATTAACTTGCTTGAATTGTTCTAATATAATAAAATTCACAGTTATATAAGTTTAATAATAAAACTTAACCTCCCACAAAATTTACATATATATAATTTTATTTTTTTGTAAATCCAAAATCATTCCTTGATAAGATTCTAAGAAAGTCAATATAAAACATGTTAACTGAAAGTTTGAATGATCTTTTTCTCTTCTTTTATATATTCAAAACTTGAAGATTATTTATGTAAGCTTAACTTTCTTTTAAAAATGAATTATCTTTTAAAATTAATCAAAAAAAAACATTTTCTTATTTACTTATTTGTTTAAGTATACTTGACTGTTCTTTCTTCTTTTTTTTTAAATTTAAACATAATTTTTACATAAAAATATCAAACAACTATATGCATAAATATATTTACGTACATAAAAAAAGTTAATATCCTTATGAAATACAATTTTAATATAAAGAAATGTTTTTCATAATTGATTTTAGAAAACTTAATTAATCTAGTCCATGTAGAGAGAGTTTTTAATAGTAGTACAAAGATAAATATATATCTTATATTTAAATAATAGTGAAGTTTTATATTATGATATAAGATGAAAACCATTTTCAGTTCCAATTTATGGCAATTATAGCATTTTATTATGGTAATAAAGTATTTTAGCTTAAACACATCTAATAAACCATAATATTTAGCATTTATTTGGTGGAAAATTGACTCATTATCTTGTATACACATTTTTGGCACAATCCAACTAGTGGCATTTCTCAAAAATCTTTGAAAAATCAACGATTTATTTTACCCTTCCATAAGCAGCTTAATATAAAATTTTACATTCATCATTTGAACAAATAAAAAATAATGGATACATTTTTGAGGCATAAAAAACACAACTCTCACTCCCACCACAAATTAACTTTTCAACTGAAAACTTTTAATTAATTAACCCCTTTTATCTTTTCAAATATGTTCTCTCATTTTTACCAATTACTAAAACTTTTATCAAAATTCTTTTATCTATTGGATTATTTTATATTTTATTTAATTACTCAATTAAATTTTAAAAATATAAATAAGTATAATTTTTTTTTTTTTTTAACTAATGAAATCAAAAGTAAGCAATACAAAATTTTTTTAAATCCAGTTTTCATCTATATTTATCAGATTAATCTTTAAATTAATTTGTATATACCCAAAAATAATTGATCTCATCTAATAATAATTTAATCTATATATGTAAAAAATAACATTTTTTAAAAAATATTGAATGGATAAAAATGAAGTATGTATTTTTTCTCTCTTTCTTTTAAAAAGTCAATATGTCTTAACAAAACATTCTTCATGTATACACATTTACATACATACATACATATATCAAAATGATATTTTGTATCTATTTTTAAGTTCTAAATTATTAATTTATTGGCTAATTTATGTGAACTTTGATTCTATATTGCCAAATTATATTCTAAGCAACTACTACTATTTCTACTCACTTTAAGTACCTAACAATAAAACTACCATTTCAACATATATAAAATAATTATGTAATTTTGTTGTATAGAAAATGAGTTTCATTTATTAATTAATGGATAGTGGTGTTTTGAAGCTCTTCTTCCACACCTCTTTATATTTTTTTTTTTTATAAAATAACAGAGTTTTTCTTGTAACATCATTTATGCAGCAGAAATATATTTGTTTTATTATTGAGAACAGTATTCTATTTTATAGAATAGTAATCCTTCCACTAAAATTAAAACTAATTTAAGACTATTACCAGTTATATTAACTATTTAAACTAATATACTTCATAAGTAATTATTTTCACTATTGTCATAACCAAAATAGTTTAATGATTATGTTATAATTTCATTAAAAACTTTAAAGTATTACAATTTTTATTTTTAACATAATCAGTTAGAATATCCACTTGCCATTCCTATAACCTGGATTTGAATTCTTGCTGAGAAAACTTAAAGTCTTGAATTTTTTCCTTCAAATAGCTGACTCATAGACAACTCAGTTAAATATCCAATATTGATCAGTAAATGATATTTAACTGTTATTACAAAATAAAATAGGTATGAAAAGATACTACAAATTGCTACCATCTGACAATTGGCTGGCCAAACGAGAACTGTCTTCTTCACTATTTTTCTATGAAAGGCTGTCAGAGACATCTTTATTTCACAGCAGATTTTTTTAAAGACTGCATTGCTATTTTACCTACCTATAATACTTACAAACAATTTTATTAAATGTTATTTGCTTTAAATATTTTATAAAAATCTAGTAGTTAGTAATAATTATTTTTAATGATTGAACCATATTTTTTTACATTTTTTAGTGCTTTTTGATTATTATTGTTTACAAAACAGTATAAACATATTTAAAAGTTCAAATATATTAATATTTAATTGAGATTTAAAGTTTATATCTATATTGGAGACAATCTCTAGTTTAGTAAATTATTACTGATAATCATTACTGTATTTATCTGAAGTGGATGGTGTCAAAGTTGTAGGTGGAGTGAGTTTGACACTTGTAAATCAAAATGTAATAATTTACTATTGCTAAATACTTTCTTTATATGTATAAGAGGTAGTGATCTACACCAACTGATGAGTGCTGGTTCAGTAGAAATGTATATTGGGAGTCATTTGTCTTTTATTGTATATTTATTTATATGATTTGAAAAGAATGTGTGGAAATGTGGAAGTTGCTTAATATATTTATAAATACTGATTTTAAATTAACTTTTTAATATTATTTTTTTTTTTTTGTTATGCAAAAAAAAAATGAAAATGCAAAATTTAAATAATACTAAAAATAAGTCATTTTCTATAACATCAAAAAGCATTATACAAAAAAACATTCGTTACATAATATTTATAAAAGCTCCATTATAATTTACTTTGATATAATTAGTATATTACATTAAATAATTAAAAGAAAAAAAATGCGTGGCTCTCTCTTTTTTCTATGTGCTCACTAAATTACTTTACCCTAATTCTCACTTCTGCTCTTCGACATTTTTGCGAATAATGAATGTAAAAAGAAATATAAGGTTGTTTTAATTAAAATGATGTAAATAGACTGGAAGGAAACTGAGCTAATAAGAATTAGCGCTTATTTAAAAAACAAAAACTTTGAAGTAATGAAGACAAGTCATATTAAAACATGGAAAGGATAAAAATAATTTATATACAAAGAGATAAAGGGAGAGAAATAGGTAAAGAATCGAAAAATTAAACGATTTGATAACATTCTAATTGAATTTCTAAAATTTAGAGTAAATAAAGATTTTGACAGAATTAACTTAAACATTTGTAATAATTTTTTATTTCTAGGAAAATGATCAATATTTTTTATTTTGACAGGTAAAAAGAAAAAGTGTGCGAAGTTTGAACAATTAATTTACTTTTTGTGCGGAATGAAACATCACTGAAAAGTTTAAACTATAATTTTTTTTTATTAAGTTATTGTTTTTAATTACTGAATAACTTATTGATGGACGGTTGAAGAGTTGGAGTGTGGAGTGGATTGAAGCCTGTCCATTAAACTATGAGGATAGTCTATCTTAATATATATCTGAGCACTTATACTATGTATGTGTGTAAAGATGATAGTCTGGACCAACTGATGATTGCTGGTTTAGCATGAAATACGTATATTGGTGATTATTTATCTTTTCAGCATATATGTGTTTAGGTGTATCAGTGTTATTAGATAGAGTGGAGAGAGGTGGGTGGTGTGAAAGTCTGTGCTCATATACCCTATATTACATATATATGTAGCCACAGGTATATAACAAGCCTGTGTTTCAGTTATTACATTATAGAGATGTCTGCCCATCCTTGCATATGTATTAAATGGATTATGTCCTGTACATGTGGGGTTCAGATTGACCTTAGGTCAACATGAGTGTGACAATAATCTCGGCCTCAGGGTGGCCTTTGAGCATTCCATCATCAGATTTTCAATTGGATGGACGGTTGAAGAGTTGGAGTGTGGAGTGGATTGAAGCCTGTCCATTAAACTATGAGGATAGTCTATATTAATATATATCTGAGCACTTATACTATATATGTGTGTAAAGATGATAGTCTGGACCAACTGATGATTGCTGGTTTAGCATGAAATACATATATTGGTGATTATTTATCTTTTCAGCATATATGTGTTTAGGTGTATCAGTGTTATTAGATAGAGTGGAGAGAGGTGGGTGGTGTGAAAGTCTGTGCTCATATACCCTATATTGAATAACTTATAAAAATAGTGAGACAAATTCTGATAGGGTAGAAAAAGAAATAGTAGTTTATATTTGTTTCACTCATTGTAAAAATAATTTTTGGTCATCTTTTTCTTTTATAAAATTAGCAAATGTCACATGATCTTATCAAGTTGGCTTAGATTCAGAATATTAATGTTTTTGAATTTTGATAACTTGACATTAAAAAAGAAATAAAGGATGGAGCAAGAGGAAAGGTGTATTAGATTCAAAATCCAGGGGCACTAGGTCCAGATTTCAAACTATTTATTAATGAAACTATCTGGAATATAAATAGAAAAGCATTGGATACATCTATTGATTATTCACACTTAGAATAAATAATATAACAGGCTTGAAAAAAGAAATTAGCATTTTTTTATCTGTTGAATATTTTGCAAAAGAATGATGATTTAAAAAAAATATTATGAATCTATGTGGAACATAAAATATTAAAATAGATAAAGGTTCTTACAATGTAAATTAAAGATGTTAATTATTCAATTTTATTTAATATTCTTTTAGAGGAAGTGATAGATTATTGCTGTTAATCACTAACTACAAATAGTATAGATAAAGTTAATAAAGCAATACATCTAAGTGAAAAGTAAACATCAATTAAAACAAGTTATAAAAATTTTGGTAAATATAAAAAAAAAAAATTTGCTAGAATAATATTTGGGAAACAAGTTACTTCTTAAATATTTAGAAATATGGTTTAAAAATAAATAAAAGTAATTACAATCTTGTGTCCTACAATTCTGATAGTAATAGTGGCTGGCTGTTGTATTGTTTCTATACAGATTATGTCATACTGCGGATAATTTTAAATGTTTCTAAACTTTAAAATAAGTGATCAACCTATCTGTTTGCTAATAAACAATTCTTACTTTAATATTTGTCTTTTGCACTGCAATTTGAAATAGGCACAATTGAATTGTTTCTATACAAATTATTCTATACTGAATATAGGATTGTTTCTAAAATATTACACATGATTAATTTGTCCATTTACTTTCTATTAGCATATATTATTGTCAGTATTTTTATGATTGCATAATTAACTTATTAAATATTTAAATATGCTAATCTGCTCTATTACATTTATTCAACTATCTTTTATTTTTATCACATTTGCCTATATTTATTGTTCTATATTTCTCTGAGCAATTTGGTTGAAGGTAGAGTGGCAGATTCCAATGGCAAACTTAAAATCAATGATTTCTGGCTCAATCATAGAGTGAGTAAACAAAATATATATATATAGTCTTATTAGGATAGTGTCGTTGTTGCTCAATCTGTAACTTGGGTGCTTGAAACATTATATGACATCCCCAGTAACTAAATATTTTTTATTATTATTATTAAAAGGCATTAATTTTACTCTATAAAAACAACTCTACTGTAATTAATCTTATGATTAAAAAATATTTTTTTGCTAAAACAGGGAAAGTAACTATATGCTTTATGACAATAGTAGTATTGAGAATTTTGGAGGTCAACATTTTATGAATAAAAGCCCCAGCTCTGTCAATTTTGGTACTGATCTTGTGATGAATTCTTATCATTTGATTATTATTAATTGTGAATGTAAATAATAAAAAATGATAACATCATAACCTATATATTTTTTAATACATTTAATGCTTATTATATTCTACAAAGTTTAATACAGTAATAGAAAATCAGTTGGAGAGCTCAAAGTCTATGGACAATGGCTCAGTTAGTCATTTCTAGTACTTTGAACTTCTTATGAACTCTGCAATAAACCAATGAATTATTTATTTATAGATTGATAATAAGTTAAAAAAATATTTATCAAAATATTAATGTTTTATTTCATCTCAATTCTTATGCAAAGATACATAACATTCCAATACGTTTTTTTCTTGCTCTTATATATTAAGTCTGTTTAATTGTTAGTTAATTGTGTTTTCATATTTGTAAAAAATGCATTTAATCAAATGAGAGAGAGAGAGGGAGAGAGGGAGGGAGGGAGGGAGAGAGGGAGGGAGGGAGGGAGAGAGGGAGGGAGGGAGGGAGAGAGGGAGGGAGGGAGGGAGGGAGGGAGGGAGAGAGAGAGAGAGAGATAATCAGCTGTCAGTCAAAAAACTTAGAGTAAAACTTGGACCATTATCAAAGTTGTTTGAAGGTTTACCATATTAAATTCTATATGAGTATTCCTAATTTCTATTATATAAAATAAATGATTTATTGAAAACAGTTAATATAGGTCAATCAAATGAATGTGTGTGTGTATGTGGGGGAAGGGGGTGTTCTTGAAAGCATGTATTTAAGCAAAATTTCTGTTTAGAAAAAAAAATGTTATTTAAAATTTATTAGAAAGTTTACCTATATGGTATAGAAGTGCTTTTTCTTTTCATTGATCTAGAATTGGTCATCTTATGTGGGTATATCTAAAAGGAGACATTAAAACTGAGTAGAATTCTTTAGCTACTTATTGAGAATGTAATATTCTACCATTTTCTACAACATCAACTTTTTAATATTGTACCTTTTAATGAATATCTTTAATAATAATAATTCATATTGTTTGATAAATTTTTTGAGTTTTTTAACAATCCAGAATTGAAATGATAATTGGGTTTTACAAGAACTGCTGCAGTATTTATTAGGAATATCTTTGGTCATATGTTTGAAAAATGTATGACGGAACAGAAATTTGAAATATATCTAAAATATAAAAATGAAGTTAAATTTAAATGGACCTAAGAACAATTTATATGTGAAATTAAATTATAACATATGATATACATATTTTGCTCACTTGAATAAGTGAAGTAAATGTTTCAAAATGCATCCATAGTGAGAGAGGTCGGAATGACCTCTGAGCTGATGGATAGTTGCGACAGGATTGAGATAAAAATTTGAAAATATTTATCAACTATAAGATCTAGTTAATTGTGGTTTTTCAGGCTTTAAAGTTGTCTTGAAATTATAATTTAGAATTTATGTGAACTTTCGTGTTAGAAAGAACCAAAATTACCACATTATAAGTATTTACAAATATTTCAGGTTTTTAGAATTATTATTCTTTACTGTTTCTTAGAAGTTGTATTATTGATCAAAATTAGATGACTATATGAATTAGTGATGATCCAAAATGTAGAAATTTTTAAGTTTAAATAAAAAAAAATTCAAATCATTACTCGTTACTGATAATAAATCAAAAATCGATGCAAATAAGAACTCTGACGATCTTATTTACATCCATATATACATTTACGACATTAAAAAAGATATTGCTATTGATTAAAACGAGATTCTTCGATTTCTCAATTGAAGCCTTAACTTTTTTGAAGTCACAAAATAATTTCCAATCTAAATTTTTTTTTTGATTGAACATGAAAAGGAATATCGCTTCAATCATAAACTAACAATAAAAATATGTATGAGCATACTTTTTAGTAAAAATTATTCACTACTGATTTTATTAATAGAAATAAATAAGACTTTATCTGATAAAAATTATATCTAAATTTATTTATTTTTTTTGCACTTACGTTGGCAAGCAATTATTTCTAGTATAATAAATTTCATATTCTTTAAACATGAATAAAAAAGACATCTGAAAAAGATAAATAATTGTTATGCTACATTTGCTTTTCAATTATTCTGAATTATAATCTTTTACACAGTCTTCATCATTTGATTAGTGTTTATCAGTAGAAAATTACTACAATTTGAGCAATGTCTACTTTCCATACTAACACATTTAGCACCACGAAGAAATGCAACGTTTCGTCATTTAACTTTTTCAGATGTCTTTATTCGTATGTTATAAGAATATGGGGAGAAATGAAAGTTTTAAAATATATCTAAAAATGATAGTATACATGGAAAAAGAGGAATACAGTACATTTAGATCAATGAAGCCATGTGCTTATGTTTATCATTAAAATAATTAATTAATTAATTAATTAGGCTTTAACTACATTTAAAGTTTATATCTGTGTCAGGAATGATGTGATATTCTTTAATTTAATAATGATTATTGGAAATCATTAATATATTTATATAAAGTGAATATTACGGTGAAGTTCAGAAAGTTTGATATTTGCAGCTCAAATTGTAATAAAATTTAGCTAGTGAGCAAAATATTTTTTTAAAAATATGATAAGAATAACTATTAAAGTTGATTTTAAAGTGTTAGAATTACAATATTTTATATATAGCATCCAACCAAATACATATATATACAAACTGTAAAAATAGACTTTATCAAATGTAATGAAACCTAATATAAAGTGATAGGCTTCCAAAAACGCAAGCTATAATGTCTTACAATCCCTTATGTCATTGTTGTTCAGAGTAGTCTTAACATAACTTTTGGACAATCATTTGTATTTATGACTAATGTTTACATGAATACTAACTAAAGATATATTAAAAGCACTTCCAATGCCAATTCTGTACACTGTTATTGAAGAGTAGTAATTAATTTATTGAATGCACAAAAGCATATGTAAATACTTTAAACAGGTTTTAACCTGTATTCAATGCACTTTATTCTCATATCATTTTGTTGAGATTTTGATGTGTGATTCTGATACCAAAATACATTATAGTCTTTCAGCTCAAAAGCTTTTTGAAAAACACTCCTTGGGTATTTTGGAGTTTTTCTAAGAGTAAAAAAAATGAATGTGGACGTGTATTTGTATTTTTGTAAATCTTTTTATCTTTTTTTTTTACTTTTTTATTTAAATTTATGTTCATAAAAAATTAAATAAAATTATGATTCTTATTTTTCAGATGCTGTAAATTTCATCCAAGGCAATGGAAAGTAGAGTGGGAAGCCTATTTATTATTAGCTAGTGTCACTGTTTACTTCAGAAATGACATTATTGTTCTGTCATTCTAGATTGCCCTTCTATGTCTATATATAATAATATTTCCATAGGTTTTTAATACTAATTCAAAAATAAATTCTGAAAAGGTCAGTATTTTCTAGGCATTTTGGTAAAAATCAAAAGTCTATCTCCACATGTTGAATCCTGCCTTTATTTTTTGACTGATTTTCTTCATTATAATCTGGTTTTTCGAATAATAAAAAATGAATTTCGTTTAGTTTATTAAATATTTCTGATTATTTTTTAACAATAATTGTATAATAATTATTTAAGCCCAAAAGTATAAAGTATACACTTTGCTTTTATTTGCATGTTTTATTTTTAAAAATAGAAATTAATAAATTTGACCATAATGTTAACAAAAAAATGCAATGCTAGAATGACCAAGCCTTATGACACTGATTGTATACCACTCCCTATCATTACTAACAGTATGTTAGGATCTTTTAAAATATTCTAAAGCAATTTTAATATTTTAAAGCACAATTTGATAGATTTATCAGAAATTAACATTTATTCATGTTTTAAAAATAAAATAAAAGATTTTATTGATTTTCTGGAGTTGTTCACTTATATAGTTTTCCCACAAAATTTTCCAATGACAAAAACATTTTTTATTCTCATTATGAACTTATTTTTCAATATTTTCAAATTTCAAATATAATTTTTTAGAATTTTTTTTTTTTAGAAACTTAAATTTGTAAGAAATCAAATCCGACTTATTGAGTTTTATAATATGAATTTTTTAGAATGTTTTTCATTTAAAAATTTAAATTTGTAAAAAAATCAAAAAATCTTATTGAATTTTATATTGAAATCAAAATTTTTAATAATTTAGAGTGAAGAGGTTGAGATTTTATATAGCTAATATTTTTTATGCTAAATCCAAAATAGTTGTTAAATATGACAAAATGTTTTTTGTTACTACTACTTGTCTATGCAAAATGCAATAATTTTTTGTGCCTTTTGTAGATACTTACATCATACATTTTATAACTTTTTTCATCTTTCCCACCATTGTCTGAGCACCTTTTGAACAGATATCAATATACTTCTCACAAATGATTTCTTGTTTGTAATGTAATTTTTAATACAGGTGAATATATTTTCTCCAATAGCTTTTGCTTAGTAGATATTCACACATGAGTCTACGTTGATGAATTAGTTTGTCTCTATGGCAACAGAAAGATCTCTGACATAGTGTGAAACAGTATTATATGATAATTGCTAAGTATCTATTGTTTTAGCAGATACTTTGTTTAACAAGCATTTTGCAATCCCTTTCAGATAGGCTTTATGACTGTCCAATTGTATGAGCTTAATCATTAAGTATAATACAGTAACTCACGTGAATTGATACCTCTATTTCATTTTCAGTTTTAGCAATATTTATTATTTCGAATTTAGGGTATATGAGCACAGACTTTCACATGTTCCACTGCTCATGACTCTATCTCATATCACTGATACACTTGAACACATATATGTCAAAAAGGTAAACAGTCACCAATATATGTATTTCATGCTAAACCAGCAATCATCAGTTGGTCCAGATTATCAACTCTACACATATGTGCAATAAGTCATCACATTTTCAATTAGATGGACAATTGAAGAGTTGGTGTGTGGGGTGGATTGAAACCTATCCATTAAAGTATGAAGAATGGCTATCTTAATATATATATATATGAGCACTTACTGAGCATATGTGTAGAGTTGATAATCTGGACCAGTTGATGTTTGCTGGTTTAGCATGAAATATGCATATTGGTGATTGTTTATCTTTTCAACATATATGTGTTCAAGTGTATCAATGATATGAGATAGAGTCATCAGTGGTGGGTCATGTGAAAGTCTGTGCTCATATACCCTATATATTACATATATAGATAAACCTGTGTTTCAGTTATTTGAAGTTTAGATTTTTCTAGAGAATCATATATCTTTAAAATATATATATCTTTTTTTTTTTTGTAATCAATGTGTATTGTTTCTAAATCCTATGAAATTTGTTAGTATTTTATTACATAAAACCCAATGTGTTTTTCTTTTGGTATGCTCTTGCCTGTTTTTAAAATTAAATTTTGAAAAAGCCAGTTTCTTTTCCAATCATAAATGTATCAGAAACAATACTTGCCCCTCTTTGTTTTATACTTTCTCTCTTTAACCAGAAATCCATAGGTAATTTTTGAATAATATTTAAATTCTAATATTAGTCAGAAATATAATAGAAACAAAAAAAAAGTGTTATAAAAAAGACTACAACACACAAAAGTAAATGTAAAAGAAAAATATTAAAAAATGTCAATTATGCAAAAGCAATTGTAATAAAAATGATTTGATAAAATGTTTAATACCAAAAATTAAAGACTATGAAATAAATAAGATTATAATATACAAAATCAAATATAAAATAATTGAAATCTGTAATGCTGAAATAAATACTTAATATAATTATAATAAAAAATAATTTATAATTATTATAAAAGAAAAATTATAATAATAATAATAATACATTGAACAGGATTAAACCTGCATTTATATATGTAATATATGCAGGGTTTGAACTCAGACTTTCACATGACCCACTACTCTCAGGGCCATCTCATATTGCTGGCCCACCTGATCACACACATGTTGAAAAGATAAATAATCACCAATATACATATTTTACGCTAAACCAGCAATCATTAGTTGGTCTCGATTACTATCCTCACACATATATATAATCAATGCTCAGCTTTATATTAAGATAGCCAATCTTTATACTTTAATGGACAGGCTTCAAACTATTCCAACTCACAACTCTTCAGCCTTCCATTTCATTGAAAATCTGATGGTGGAACGTTCAAAGCCCTAGACCAACTGATGATTGCTGGTTTAGCATGAAATACATATATTGGTGATTATTTCTCTTTTCAACATGTGTGTGATCAGGTGGGTCAGCAATATGAGATGGCACTGAGAGTAGTGGGTTGTGTGAAAGTCTGAGTTCAAACCCCAAATAATAATAATAGTAAATATTCAATCATAAAATTTAGCTAATCAATTCAAATCTATTAAATATGATATATGTAAATATATATATAATATTCTATAATAAACTTTTTTATTTACTGTGCACTAAAAAGCCAAAAAATAATTATTTTCATGACTTATAATTGGGATTTTTATATTTATCTTGAAATAAAAGTGTGAGATATTCAGAAATTATTTAATTTAATTACTTCAACTATTATCAATCCACTTAAGAATAAAATTTTCTTTAAGTTTAATCCAGTTTCTAGTTTCTCTTCTCCCCATATATATTGAACTTTCTTTTCATCTATCTATCTCTCATGTAGTCTCTTTTTAGATATTTTGCAATTGCCTATGACTGTCCATATATTATTATCACTTTTACCAATAAATTCAGCTCAGCTCTATTTGTCTTTTAATTATTTAATGATGCTGGTATTTTATTTCTCACTCATGTATCTTGTTATTATTTGTAATATATATCTTTCCATATTTCATTCACTGGTCTAAAGCCTCTGAATTGCTTTTCTATTAAGTATCAAGTTATAGATCCACAAGTAAGAACTGGTAAAATGCATTTAATAAAAATCTTCCTTTTTAACACATAGGTATATTTTCCTTTTATATATTAAGTTATTTCTATCAAAAACTATCCATCCAAGTTTAATTCGTAGATTAATTTCATACATTGTTTCCATTGGTATAAATAATTTGACCAAGATATTTATACTTATTAATACCTTCTAATTCATCATTATCAATCTTTATTATTTTGAAAAAATCCATTGAACATTATTTTAGCATTTATCTTTAATAATACTTTCTTATATTTATCTGGTAATTCTTACAACATATTTTGAAGCTCTGAAGTATTATTTGCAAAAGCAAGCACATTGTCTATAAAATTTAGATAACTTAAATAATCAACTGTGGTAAAATATTTTGGAGATATGGAATCACCATATCATATAACTTTCTCAATATTAATCTTATGTTGACCATCTAATGTATTTATTGCAAAGCATTTTAATAAATCTTTTCAGAACATGACAATATCCTAGGTCTATATCTTGATATAGTGTTTTTTCACTGCAAAAATGCTTATAGAATCAAATGCCTTTTTATAATCTTCAAATCCAAAGCATAATGAGTATTTTATATTCTTTGGTCCTTTCTATAACTTCTCTTAGTACTTGGATGTGATCTACTATGCTAAAACCACTTTTAAATTTAGTTTGTTCTTTTGGTTGGTTAAAATTCAAAGTTCATTAGAGATGAGTTCTAATTATTTTGATAAATATTTTATATACAACTAATAAAATATTCATAGGTTTATAATTGTTAATGTATTCTTTATTACTTTTTCTTAAATATCAATATCACTACCAACAATTGTTCTATTTGTTCAGGAGCTTCTTTTAAAACGGATTATTCCCTGATTTTCTTGTAGATTTTCCCTTCTGTATAAGTTTAATTGTATATCTCATTTCTTTTAAAATGATGGATAAATCAGAATATGTGCAATTGCAGAAGATATTTTATTTTTTGTTCCTTCTTACTATGTAATTCTTTATAGAATTCTTTCACATATTTTATGACATCATCTATTCTTTTAATAGGTTTGGTCTTCTTTTCTTATTGCAGAAATAAGTTTTTTAACAATACAAAGCTATTGTTTAACATTTTTGAGATTTTTATTCTCTTCTATAGCTTTCATTGCTAATTCACAGTTATATTTTTTTATATCATTATTAATTCTATTTCATATTATTTTACAAAATTTTAGACATTCAATTCTTGATAGATCATTATTATATATTTTCACATTCTTTCTTTTTTATATATATTGTCATGTCTCAATAGAAAGTTTACTGGTAAATTATTGTTTTTTTATACCAGTTATTTTTAATGGAGTTTTTAATAGTGTATCACTTATCATTCTATTGATTTCATTCAAATCCAACCATCTCCAAAAACTATTAATATTTTGTAAACGTTTTGTAAGTTCTAATTTAGATTCATTTGAATGTTTCTGAAGATTAGAAAGGACTTTGCTATTAACTGGAAGAAGATCCTTTGATTTCTCTTTGAAGTCTTAAAAGAACTAAGCATGGTGAATTACTAATGCCCAATCCATTTGTTTTCATCATTGCAACTGTTATTATTATATTATTATTTATATGGTATATAAACATTAAAGTACATATGTATATCATCATCATCATCATAACTTTCAACCATTATCGATTCACTGCAAAATGAAGGTCTCTCCATGTTCAATCCATCTTTTCTGATCTCTAACCTCTTCCTTATTTTGTCCATCCATCTGTGATCTCTTTCTAGATCTTTTACAATCTATTGGAATCTGATTTAATATTTCAACTATCTATCTATTATCTCTTTTAGTAATATGTCCAGTCCAATTATGTTTCAGTCTCTTAATTCTTACAATAATGTCAATAACACATTTGTTCTCTCACTCATATATTTTGTTTTTGATCTCTTCTTGTTACACCTAACATGCATTTGTCCATACTTCTTTGAATAGCTAAAATCTCTGTATTCTTCTTCTGTTAAGAGTCCATGTGTCAAATCCATAAGTAAGAAGTGGTAAAATGCATTTATTAAAAACCTTCCTTCTAAAACACATAAGCATATTTCCTCTTAATAGTAAGTTATTTCTACCAAAAAGCATTCCAACCAAGTCTAATTCTATGATTAATTTTATCCATTATGTTTCCATATATAATTATAATCTGACCAAGGTACTTGTAGTTGTTAACTTCTAATTCACCATTATCACTTTACTTTTTTTTTTTTGAGAAAATTCATTGAACATTAGTTTTTTTAACATTTACCTTTAATCTTACTTTCTTACATTGACTTGATATCTCTTGCAACATTTTCTGAAGCATTAAAGCATTATTTGAAAAAATAATTACATAATCTGCAAAATCTAGATGAATTAAATCATTTCCATTTATTTTTAATGTCTTAGTTTCCCATTTTAATCCACAATATATTTATTGCAAAACTTCTGTAAAAAGTTTTAGAGATATGAAGTCATCTTGTCTACATCCTTTTTAATGTTAATCTTTTCAGTATCATTATCTAGTCTAAGTATTGTTGCATTTCTATATATACTCTTCAAAATATGATAATAACTTGGGTCTATAGCTTAATAATTCAATGGTTTAATCACTGAATAAATACTTATAGAATCAGCTGCCTTTTCACAATCTACAAATCCAAAGCATAATGAGCCTTTCATATTCATTGGTCCATTTTATAACTTCTCTCAATACTTAGATATGATCCTCTGCATTAAAACCACTTAAAAATCCAGCTCTTCTTTTGGTTGATTAAAATCCAAAGTTTGCTGTAGATGAGTTGTAATTATTTTAGTAAAAATTTTGTATAGACCTGATTTCTAATATCTTTATCACTTTTTTTTAAAATATTAATATTAATACTGCATTTTTCCAATCATCTAGTACATCTTTATCATTTAACATTTGATATATGACTTTGCATCGATGATAATTCCACCATTACCTAGAACTTTTCCCTTCTTCATAAATTTAATTGCATGTCTCACTTCTTCATTTAAAATTCTGGCCAATTCGGAAAACATAGTAATTGTAGAATATACTTTTCTTTGTTCTTTATTGCTATATAACTCTTCTACACATTTCACGATGTCATGTCTCTTTTTAGTAATAATTCCATCTTTTTTTACAGAAATACGTTTCCTATTAATATCAAAATGTTGTTTTACACTCTTGGGTTTTCTAGTTCACAGTCATATTTCTTACACAGTTGTATTTTTTATATGTACATATATTTGTGTAAATAACAGCATTTGTTTTATCATCAAAGACAAACTTTTGTCGTTTTCTTATGTTTTATACTTTATCGTAAAGCTTGTGGTGATTGCTATTACTTAAAAAAAATTGTAACCATTCTCTTCACATAAAAAAAACTACTTATAGAAAAGCATTAAGTATATCAGTTAAAGGATTTTAATTATCTAAGATAATAAAAAGCTTTTCTGTCGCGGCCGATATTGTTTATAATATATTTTAAAAAGATTAAAATAAATTAAAATCACATATAATCTTCGTAGTTAGCTGGAAAAGGGAACATCTCATATACTAACCTAGATTAGTTTCTTCAAGCATTTTTTTTCTTTTTCTACTTTTTAAAATCACGTAGCTATTTTTTTTCTTTAGATCCTTAATCACTTTAATTCTTCTATTTCTTTTTCGTACATTTTTACGGAGTAGAGAGCTGCTCTTGCTTTTTTATCTCATTTACAGTTTATTTCTATGTATGATTCACAATTTATTCATATCTATTTTCTCTTTTTTTACTTTTTTGAAAAATAACTTACCCATCTATTAATAATTTTTTCAATTTATCTTTTCCATTCTTTCTCAAATTCACAGTTTGTGGGATTTTTTCTCTATCTTTTCTTACATGTCTCTATTTTTGCTCTACAAAACACATTACTTCTAATAAAACGTTTAACAAGATCTTTTCTTGTATTTAATTTCAATGATTTACAGAATAACTTACTACTCTTTATTTAAATCTGTCTAAGCATACGATTGCCACTCTATTATTTTTTTCTTTTATTTGCAAAGAAAATTTAAAAGGGCCATTGCAAGATGTCAAAAAAAAAAAAAAACTATTTGTGTTTTAGAGAATGGATTTGTATAGTCATCGCATTATTCATTCTTTTTGTTTTTTATCTCTTTTTTCTAAGTTTTTTCTAGAAGTTAGAATAGGCATACTCATTTATGATTGGCTCATAAAGATGATGACTTAATCTGATCTAATTAAAGATTTGAATCCAAGACTTTTAACCTCTCTTAAGTCATCCAATCCATCTTATACAACCAATCCCAATCTACATGGAATGGATAAATGAAAGGAGCTTTAAAGTCTGGGTTCAAATACCCTCTAATTACATCCAGCTTAAGTATATACACTATATTTATATTTAAATAATCTGATCTGTAATTTACTGCTTATTTCTTAATCTTTTCTTTTTTGTACCAATTTTCATTTTATTTGCATTTATTTACATTGAAAACTTTCAAAGAGTTTTGTCAAGAGTTCTAAATATTTTATTAAGCTTATTTTTACAAGCTGCAAATATTTCTCTACCATCTATGCGATTAATTAATTCTTATCAAAATAAAATTTCTTATTAAAATAAAAATTCATTCAACATTTTATCTAAGCATTCATTAAATAAAATAAATTACCATACCTCTTACTATATTTTAACTTTTTCATAAATCATTTCATATACAAACTTTTCAAGAAACATCTTTCTTACTAATCTATATTTTTCTTGCACTATATCCTACATAATAACTCATTTCATAGTCATTAGATATTTTTTACGATCAATAAAATAAAAAATAATATTTTCTCTCTCTCTCTCCTTCTCTATACTTATCTCTTAATAATACTTTTACTAATTCAGTTTTATACTTCATTCTTTGCTTTTTTAAAAATCCAAATTGCCCTTCAAATAGAAATATATAATGTACTAAGAATCCATCAAACCTTAATCAGAATTATATCTATCATCATTTGGATTATTGTCTCTATCTAGCTTTTGTCAACCTAATATTCTACTAATAAGATCTACAATAACAAATATCAATGTAATTATTCAACTTGCTTGATTACTGTGACAGTAAAACTTCATGGATTAATCTTGACAAACAAGTAGAGACAGCAATTTACCAGATAAAGAGACTTTCTTACCAGCTTGAAATATATATGACTTGTATTTTACCGTTTGGTTTGTAAAATCAAGCTTGCCTTTGCTCTTTTCTATTTTCTTTTTTTTTTAAATGGAATGGCTATTTTCTTTGATAAATGGATATTAATGTTTTCTATGATGGACTTTTTAAAATTGCTAACAATTAGCTTAAAAGTGATGTTAATTACTTTGATGAAGTTTTTAATTTGATTCTTCTTTTAGTTTCTAGATCTACAAGTATGCTTTGATTGTGCTACAAAATGTTTATAAAATCTTAAAAAAATAGCAATTTTATAGTTAAATGATCACGTGTTTCAATTTAAATGTTTTGGTTTTTTAAAATGTAAAAAGTAGAGTTAGATGTCAGATGCAACAAAGACATTAGTAATATGTTGAATGGTACAATTACTACATCTAATGTGTATCAGTTACTACATCTAATTTATTGTATAACAGTCAGATATAGACTACCTATTAATCTAATACAAAGGCATTGGACAACTTAATTTAAGGATTCTAATTAGAATTTTGAAAATATGATAGCAAAATCATAAGAGTGATTGACATAATCTTTAACTCACTAGGTGTGACGTTATTAAATCTTCTTCGTAAAGTTACATTATAGTAGAATTGTGGAAAGCCACTAAACAGTAATAGAATTCGAGAAAATTATTTCAGGGTGAATTTTTTTAATGTTTTTTTTTTTATAGAAGATGTAATCCCAATTAATTATAAAGATTACCTAAAACAGTATCATACTGATGGCTTTCATTAAAATTGACATTGTTGAAGAAAAAATGCAATGGACAGCAATGTTTAGATAAGCAAATTTCGCTGCTGGAAGAAATTAAAAAACAGCAGAATCTCAAGATAAACAATACGAACCAATATATGATTTCATAAATATTACCGAAATCACACTTTTCTTTATGTTTGCCGTAATATCATATAAATATAATTTATCCAAACTTCAAACACTTTTAGCAAACTTTATTTGTACATACACCTACGTTTCGACTGACCTGCAGTCTTCTTCAGAGCTATGGTGTTATTATATAGATGTTTTTTTATTTTGTTCATTATATCATAGCTCTGAAGAAGACTGCAGGTCAGTCGAAACATAGGTGTATGTACAAATAAAGCTTGCTAAAAGTGTTTGAAGTTTGGATAAATTATATTTACAATATATGATTTATATATTTGAGTTTCACAGATTGATTTATATTGTCACAACAAAACTCATCTTTTAACTGTTTTTTCCTGAAATTAGTATGGTATTCTCCGTTATGAGTGTCTGTTACTGACGATGAAGATAAGAGAAGTAAATGTTAGTGACTATTTAACAGTTAAAGTTTTAATAATTTCCCATTCTCATATAGATAGTTTACAGATTTAAATATAAGATTAAAAAAAAAAAATCTCCAAAATTTATTATATTCCTTTTGCCTTAAAATTTATATAATACGCCCACATACTTTTTCACTCAAAATATTTTTCTTCAAGCGTTAAAAAATTTGATACAATATAATTGTTTATTTAAGAGATTTCAAAGTAATAATAAAAAGAAAACATTTTAAACTTTTATGAGAGAAATTCACTTGCCAACTCCAGTATTTTGGTTAGTTACCAAAAGAAACTATTTAATAAATAATATTATAGAACTTATATAATATCACTTTGTAATGCCAGATCCAAGAACTTTATATTTTCATAATATTAATTAAAATAAAAATACTTTATAAAAATCAAGAATAATTTTATTGAACTTTCATTAAATAAATTAATTATTCTATTTTCATTGACTTAGACAACTTTTTAAAAAAGGTAAGAATGTATCTAAGTGTGTGTTTGTATGGATATATATTTATTTAGAAAATTAATGTTTTGATCCGGCGTAGCGGTTAGTGAGCTTTGATCACATTTTAGTGTTTGAAACGGTCTTGTGAAACTTGAAATTTTTTAAAGTTGCAAGACAGGTTTATGTGTTTTATAATTCAAATAACCGGTCCACGACCAAGATAGACAAATATCCACTTTTTTAATCATTCTATAACATTTAATTTTACTTTTTTTGCGCCCGTTGTAATATTTATGACCACGTATTAAACGTGTAACAGGAAAAAGTATTTTATTTCCAATTATATATTACACCCCGAGCATATTTTCAACTTTATCTGACAGATTCATAGTGCTCAACTATTCCGCAGTTAGCAATTCTTGCTTTTATAAATTCGTCTGTTATTTAAATGAACTCACACAATCGCCCGTCTTATATTAATTACCCTTCATTGTTTTACTTTAAAGGGTAATTGGAGAAGCCTCCGCTCTGCAATAGGCTATTTAAAGGCTGTTCTGTTTATATTAGATTCATATTTGTTTAGAAGTGCATTACAAATTGACATTTTTGATTGATTATAATAAATATTAATTTACTATCAGTTGTGTCCCTTAACAATGAAATCATAGGTAGTGAATTATTTTATTTATGTTAATATTGATAATTTTGAATAATGGTAATTTGATTTTATGCACGTGGAATGAGAAAGAAAGCAAAAAAAGAAAAAGAAAAGTAGTCCCATAAAGGTTATATAAAAAAAGTAGCAATAAAATAAGTGGTGAATCGGTTTTAAAATTGCTCTTAAAACTGTATATGTGATGTGATGTATTGTGGCTTCTCCTTAAACGAAGTCAAGAATATCTCAGCAATTATGCCCAGATAAAGCTGTTAGCCACTTTATTTTCCATTCGCCACTCTAAATTTTCTCATATTCTGCGCCATCCCATTTCCACAACATAATCTTTGTCAACTCTATAACCTTTATATCTAAATACCCCTTATCTTTTCCCAAACCCAGCATAAAAACCAATAATTCACTTTCTGTATAATCATTTTTTTCATATTTATTTTTCCAGAACTTCATTATATGTGCCCTTTCTGTTTTCAAGCATTTACATTCAATTAACAAATGCATAATATTTTTTATTCCTTCCTTTCATAATTTACAAAATAAATCACCCTTATTTTTTCATTTACATATGTATTCTCTTGTAGCTAAAGATACCGTTCCGAGCAGTAAACAATAAACTACTTTCCTTACTATTATCATATATTAACTCGCACCTAATATTCTGTTTATTTCTATGTATATTTAAACTCTTTTTACTTTCCATACTATTTCTCCATCTCTCTAACTCCCTATTCTTTATTAATAAATCTATTCTTTTATCCCATTCCTTACTACTATAACACTCAACAATCCTCCTAACACAATCCTCCCATCTTTTATTCAAATATACTGATATAAATTCTTTATCCAAATCTTTTGCATACCGCACTATCTTTCTCAACCATCTTATTACCTGCCCTTTACTCATAACCAAATTAAATACTATTTTGGCTATTTTTTTATTATCTATAAACTGCAATCTACCAAACATTTTCATTTTACTTTTTGCATCTCTCATATGAAAACTTGACCATCCCATTTCTCCTTGAATTGCCTCTCTTGCTGTCCATACTACTGCATCCAATGCATGTCTTACTACTTCCCTTTGAACTTTTTCTAAGTAATTTAATACCTCTTGACTAACATATAATGTATCATTACCTTATGTTAACCCTGCTACTGCAACTCCTTTCCATATAATTCTAGCTAAGTCATATTTATTATATGAAAACACTATAAATTTCTTTATCAATCCCTTACTTTTCTTTGCTTCATTTATCAATTTTTTCTCCCATTCAACCAAATAATTTTTTTGATTACTTAAAATAATTTCCAAATAACTATATCTATTCACCACACTTAACTTAATATCTCCCAATAAAAATTCTAGATCTTCTCTTTCCCCAGTATTAACCATCATTATATTTAATTTTTATTCACTAAATTTAATCCCCATCTCTTTACCCATCCTTCCACATGTCCTCAGCATAACTTCCATATCTTTTCTTCTTTCTGCACACAAAAATATATCATCCGCAAAAAAAAAAGACCTGATGAAATATATACTCTCTTACTTCCTATTAAAGGTATCTCTATCCCTCTTCCTAATCTTTCTATTGCTCTTTCCGTTTCACTCAAATACAACGCAAACAAAATAGGTGACATAGGGCATCCTTGCCTTAGTCCCATACCATTTTTAACTTTAACTGATTCTATATTTCCTAATTGATATATATATAATAATTATTTTCATATAATTTCTTAATAATATCTATTAAAGCTTCATCCATTTCCACATTTACTCTGTTGAATGAATCTAGTCCGTGGTAGTGTTCGTCACTTGTCACTCTTTAATACTTTTTTAAACATCTGAATATTCTAATGAGTGATCAGTTGAAGAGAAAGTCAAATGATTTCGAGCCAGAAGTAACACGTTGAGCTTCATTTAGAAATCTTTTGTTCTTCATTCTGATATGTTACTCTCTTGCCAAATTAAATAGCAGAGAATTTCTAAATATCTATAACCATAAAATAAACTTCAGTAAACTCCTTAAATATATAGTATCTTTATGTATAAATTACTTTGACTGAAATGAAATATATGCACATACTGTATTGTATTAAAGTCAGAAAAACATTTCAGATACACTGTTCTAAAACTTAAAAAACTGTGTTTTCCAACAGTTGTCTAAAGTTCTCGTAGTATTAAAGTTCCTAAACAGATTCTTCGTAAGGATACTGAAGAAAAATAAAATAATTTCAGGATAAAAAAAACTTGAATATTTTAATCCTTTTGCTAAGATTAGATAGATATTCATTTGCTGACCGGTAATAGAATACTTTTTTTTTCTAAATAGTAGAATAATTAATTAAACTGGCTATTATCCAAATAATCTTTCGAAAATTAAAAAAAAATGTGAGTTAATTTAAAACATGAAAAAATATCTCAAGTTTTGTGTAGATTTGAAATCAAATCATGACCGTGATAGGCAGCCATGCTAATCATTAAACTGCAAGGTTTTTCAGGACATATATATTATTTTGAAAGAAAATTTATAAATCACCTATTTCTAAAACAATATAATTTAATTCTCTCTCCTCACTAAATTTTTATTAAAAGGTCAACCACAGATTTCGCAAAGGACTTTACTTTTATATCTAGAAATTAATCACTAAGCAAGATGGTGTGTATGTTATTACATGGATAACAATAATAAAAAAAACAGTGTTGTTACTGTTGATTGTGTTACCTTTCTTTTTCTTTTTTTTAAAGAAAAAATTAATTTAAAGTACCATTTCGTAATTGAGCTTTAACTTTTTTTATGTTTGTTAATTTATCTGTAATATCTCATTTTAGCACCCACACTCACTTTCTCTTTCATGTTTTTCCTCCCCTCTCTCTCTCTTTTCCTTTATTTTCTTCCTATCTCAATCTTTTTCTGTCGTGTCCTCTCTCAATCACTTCTTGAGGTTCTCTTTTCTTTCCGCCCTCATTCTATCTTTTTTATTTATTACTGACATTACGAACTTCAAATAGACCCAGTTATTTTTCTTTTATAATACTTAATTATTTTTTATTATTATTATTATTATTTTCCAGATTATTTTGGTTAATAATAAAAATAAAAAGTTTGGTTTTGTGTAAATTCTTCATTTTAACTCAGATTTTAAGTAACCCATCTGAATTTTATGCTACAATTGGATGTAAAAAAAAAAAAAAGTAATATACTGTTAATGTATCATACTTTTATTTAATAGCGGTCATGCAATTAATGGCTTCTTGAAATATAAAAATTATTTTAAAAAGTATTTTATTTGCAAGCCAGAATCAATGCGAGTTACAAAAACCCGTAGTAAAAATTTATTAAATTGGGTTAAATATTTGAAATACAGGCATTCTTTATATACCTGAAGCTTAATTGTAAATATACGGGATTTGAACTTAGACTTTCAAGTACTCTTCAACTATCCACACTATCTCATACCACTGATACACATGAGCACACACATGTAGACAAGATGTGTGTGGTCATGTGTATCAGTGGTATGAGATAGTGTGGATAGTTGAAGGGTGCTTGAAAGTCTTGAGTTCAAATCCCCTATATTTAAACTGGATTGAGTTTACTTTAACTTCTTGCTCTTATTATATAAGTTTAAAAATCTATTTTATATTCATTCACTGTTATTTAGATTATGTAGATAGAAATCAATGTGTGAATGCAGAAAATGCATTTCAAAAACATGATAGATATTTGCTTGTCATAATTTTCATGTTGATGTTTTGTTCAGGTGTCCACCATTGAAACCTCCATGAAAAATTTACAAGATTATAGCATATAAATAAAATGATGGAAGAAACGAAATTTACTTATATGGAAATCTCCAAAAAAAATTTACAAGATAACAAATATAAAAAAAAACATATATATAACACATCTATAAAATGATGGAACGAAATTTACTTATATACCCAGATCATATATTAAGTAAGGTGATTTCTTATCCTTCACAATACATCTAAAATTCATTTTTGGACCAATTTATCATGTTAATAATCCATGGAATTTCCTTAACCCATCCTCTGTGATTATCATCTATATATACTCTAAGTAATTGCCCTAGTTCCCATATGATCCACTCATATGGATCATATGGATTAGACTGTGAGTTAGGAATAGACCCAAGTACATGTCTTGTCTTATGTTTATTAATCTATTTCTTCCATTCTTCAAAAATGGAGTTTCCATGATTGGAGACAATTTTATCTGGGATTCCAAGAGTTTTAAAATGCCACTGCTCTAACACCTGTATAGTTTGCTTGGTGTTTGTTTGTACACAGAATATGCAGCCACCAGTTTATAAAAAATATTATAAAGTACTAATGGGGGCAATGGTCTGTAATAATATATGGATATTAAACTATTCAGTTATTGAAAGTAAACAGGCATAAGCAGACCCATTCCTGATGCATATAAGTGATTTTGTTTTTAAGGCATAACTCACATTCATTTATGATGGTCAGGATGCTGGCAAACATGCTCAGCCAGTAGAACCAATGACTTAACCAACCCTTAAACTTATTTGCTCCATAATGGCCACACTTTTGATGAATATATTCAATAATCCATTTCTGCAAGACTATGAGTATAACTATACATTTTTGTTTATTTTCTCTTTTTGTGTTGTAAAAATCCTCCTTTTATACAATAGCCCTTTCTATCTCTCTACAAAGGATTATTTATGCTTCCTTTTATGGGTTAATGATGCAGATATTTCATTATTTGCCCACAATTGAAGTCGGCTCTTTGTCTTTCTCTTAACTTCCAGAAGTCATTTTCTACTGACTTGTTTTCATTAATTTCCATTGAGGCAATACATATATCATTACAACCCAAATTCTGTTGATCTGGTGAAGTTGGATAATGGCCTAATGTATCTGCCACTACATTTTCCTTCCCTTTGCAATATTTCACACTATAATTAAATTCTTGGAGGAACAAGCTACACCTTATCAACCAGCTGTTTGTTAAGAAACTATGGTTTAAAAATTCAAGGCTCTTGTGATCTGGGATTATAATCACCTCTGATCTTATTAAAAACTGATGAATTTTTGGAATGCCTAAACAATCATTAAAGCTTCCTTTTCCATCACCATGTAATTTAATTCAGAACCCTTCAATAAATGGCTTATAAAAAAGCACCCCCTTCTGGCCCTCCTCTTAAATTTGGAGAATAGTAGCACCCAATCTGACCCTTCTGCTCTCAGTCCATACAAGAAATGGTTTTCAAAAATCAGGATATGGCAGCATCATTTCCTGTAAGAACTTCATTTTCATGTTTTGAAAACTGTTGTCTTGCTGCACCATCCATACCCAAGATTTTTTATTTTTTAGCAATTGCAATAGTGGCTCCATGTCGAAAAAATAATTTTCAGAAATTTGGTTATAAAAATTACATAACCCTAAGAATAAGTTATGTGTTTTTTATTTCTAGAAACTTGGAACCCCTGTATTGCTTGAATTTTATCAGCATGTGATTGAATCCCTTTTCCACTTATTATATGGCCTAAAAACTTGACCTCTGTTGCCATTAAATTGTTGTGTTTTTTTAAAATTTATTTTAATTCTCTTTTGTTTACATTCTCACAATAGCTGTTTTAAATGAGTGAAGTGTTCTTTCATACTTTCTGATATTAAAACTATATCAACATACATCGCTACTAATTTTTTATTCCCAATAATACCTGGCCTAAACACTGTATAAGTCTCACCCTGCTATTTTTTAATCTGAACATTATTTGTTTGAAGTTGTATGTATTGCCCATTGTATCGAAATGCAGTATATTTTCCAATTGTGGGGATGTAAATTGATCTGCCAATAACTGGCTGTTAAATCAAACATTGAAAACACTTTTTTGTTATGAAATTTTACCAATAGTTCATGTATGTGTGGAGGAATATTAGTGTCAGTGATGGTTATTTTGTTTAATTGTCTCACATTCAAGCATAACTGGATGGAGCTATCTTTTTTCTTTACTGTTACAATAGGATTATTAAATGGCAATGAGAATTTGGATATGATTGCCCATTCCAACAATTTATCTGTCTGCTCTTCAACCTCCCCTTTGTATTGGTGAGGAATAGGATATGTCCTGTCCTGATATGGTTGATCTGCCAAGAATCTTATCCTGTGCTCATAGCCTTGATTTATCACAGAGACATTTGAAAAAACATTTTCATATCTGCTCAACATGCTCTAGTCACTTTTTTTGATAATCATTTATGCATTTTGATTCTTTTACTCTTGTGCATATTTCCAATTTTGTGTCAGTATTTTGTATGCAACAAGTCATGGTGGATTTATACATTTTGTCTGACATAAACATCAATACCTTGCCATATTTAATCTTATCTGACTTAGCTTATAGTCCATCACACAGCTGATCCTATGCATAAAATCTACTCCAAGTATGACCTCATGGATTAATCCCTCTAAAATAAGCAAACATGACTATATTCTTTTTTTTTATCCACATGTTTACCCAGATCTGCTTTGACACTAATTTGGCCTTTTTACTATTTGCCATAGTTATATATATAATTTTTTACCGCAATGTTTTTATGGTAGGGTTTATGCAGCTGATTTGTCAAAACATATCCTGGAACATTACCAACATTTGGCTGCCTGAGTCCAGCAACACATCTGTTATAAGCCCCTCCAATAATACTTTAGGACAATACCAAGGTGCTAACATTGACTCTCTTTTATCCCAGCTGCACATTAAGATTGCTACTTGTGAATGGCTATCTCCTTTATTATATTCTACCCTACATTTTGTTTTCAGCTGATAGCTCTTAATGCTGTAAAACTTTCTATTATTTCTATTCCAGTCCCTTTTATAAATACTGTACTTTATGATATTTATATGTCTTCCTATTTCTAGGGGTTCAAATTCCTTTTCCGTATTTTTTACTTTGGCTTTGTGCTTTCAAATGCACTGAGAAATTTTCTCATATGCTCTATCATTTTATGTTCAGTTCCAATTACCATTTGTTCTACACTATGTGGGAAATTATGCCTCCTTATTCATATAATTTGATTTTTAGACAGAGGGTTAGCCATTAGCAACCTTGACCTAACTATTTGCCAGCAGAAAAATAGAATAAGAGGTTCACTTGGTCAGCATTTATCCTACATACCTGGTGCTTAATATTTTCTTGGTGTTTTTTCTCCAGTAGCTTGCTAATAATTATTGCCTATATTCTCTGAATGCAGCCAGTTTTATAAATAGGAAATCCACCAGAACTGAGCATCATCTTGAATATGATTTCATATGATAGTGACCACTGCCTCCTCACTCAGTTGGTTTCAGGCTTCCAAAATGTTCAATCAGGGCCTCCCCAGCATGCCCCAAAAATATTTTTATTTTTAAAAATTGATTTACAGTATGCAAGACATTTAAATGTGCACACATACCTACACTTTTCTCTTTCTGCTTATTTTCAATTTTATCTAATTTATCTGTTAACTGTTTTATACTCACTTTCATACTTTCTCATCTTTCCTATTTTCTAGTCTTTTTCTATCTTCTAATCGAGCTATCATCATTTCCTGGATTAACCATTCTATTTGTTTTATGAACCTTTCCTCAAACCATTTCATGATTTTATTTTATTTTGTTACTTTCTTTTTGTTTCTTTATTTTCATTATTTTTAATTATTTTAAATCAAACCAAGGGTTTGATTAACGTAAAACCCTAGTACTCTCTAATACCCACCTGACTATTAACAACCTCTGGTAATAAATTATCTCTTGGACCATTTTGTCTTTTCTCTCCTTTTATTCACATTATATATCTTACTCATTTTATTTTATATTTTTAATTATTTTAATTCTTAATTTTATAATTTGTTTGCTTTGGTCTATTTGTCTTCTCACACTGCTTACCAATTTTACTTTTATTACTATGCAATATTTAAATTTTTAGTTTCTGACTTTTTTTTCTTAAATTTAACTTTAATTTTGCTGAGCCATTTATGGCACTTCTGCACCAACATTAGATGGCATTTGATGTCTCTTTTTCATTATTTATTTTTTTACTTTTGCTTTACTTAATATCTTTTAACATCTAAACTCTCTCTCAACTTTAAGTTTTAACATTTTTATTATAAGCTTATTATCATGCTTAGTACATATTTATTCATTATAATTCTTATCTTATATTCTTAACATTATTTATTTAACAATATCTTTTATATTTATCATATTCATTATGCAATTATTCAATTATATCTCTGAACTGTGGGAATGGACCAGTACTTCAACCAGAGGGCAGAATACTATTGATAGCCTAAGCATCAACAATATCCAAGGTCATCTTGAAACTACAATCACATTTCCTGACCATAACCCAACTCAACTGCTGGAACAAAACCCTGACATCCAAAGCATTTTACTTGTTTTGAGAATCAAACTCAGGCACTAGCTGACTATACATTATATAGCTGGCATGCTCAGACAACAGGCACACCAATCCAGCACTTGAAATATCAATTAGCTTCTACTCTTAATCAAGTGGGTCCAGTGGATTTAACTTAACATATACAATTATTTATAACTTTAAATTAATGGAGATGCAGTGACAAGAAAGAGAAAGAATAGACCAAATAATAATTAAGCAAACATTAGTATTTATTCATGCACAGTCATAATATAATATTTTATATAAAAAATATAAATGATTAATTAGGCTAAATCTTATAATAGTCCTTTGTTAAAGTTCATTTCATTTAAAATAAAGCATCTAGACATTTATCAAAAATATATTTACCCAGCTTTTTATGATTGTCAATTTTCAACCAGTTGGCCTTTCATGTTTCATCAATGTTTTCAGAGCTTGTCTTCCATTTTTTTGGCTTGACAATGGGAGAAAGAGAGATAGTGGCATCATCTATTTTACCATTTAGGCATTGTCTTCAGGTATTGTTTCCAGGCAAGGACAGTTGATTTTGTGGAGATTTTTGGGATATAAAGACCAGTTGAATGCTGCGACAGATTTCTAGCAATGCATGTTGTTAGTTCTGTGGCTTCTGCAATGATATTGTCTGCAGCAGTAATGATTGACTCTATACTGTTCTTAGATTTCTTAATATCTGGTTAACTGAATGAATCAGGCAATGAATAGCATAATCAATCAATAATGGAATAAATCACTAACAGAATGACAATTGGAATGAATAACAATCAAGTTGTGACTTTTATACTTTTTATAGTTTTCTTTTATCTTAACTTGAATCTGTTTTTTAATTAATTCTACATTTCTTTAATCTAACTGACTTTTACATTTTTCTTTAATCTATTTTTTTTAGATTAATCTGCTATCTCATGGCTTTTATACCAAAGAGATAATTTTCATAGTGTTTAATTACTACAATTATTGGTTTCAATTTTATTATCAGTCAGAAATCTTAGTGGCATTCCAAAAGTTTATTTTCGCTAATTAATTAATCTTTTTTTATTTCAGATTTTTCACTAAGATTTATTTTTAGACATTTATTTTTTTAACTTATATTTTTTTAGCTTATATAAAGGAGAGTGAGTGTTTAAATCTCTTTTTTCTAATTCTTTTCCTGAAGGACTTTTAATTAAAATAGTTTTATTCTATTTTAAAAGAACAATATAATGTAATCTTTTTATTTTACAAAATTGTGTTTTAAAATCTATTTAACTAATTATTTCTTTAACTACTCTTTTTTTTCTTATTAAATTTGATCATATATTTTTAAATTATGAAATATGTAATGCAGATATGTGTGAGTTTCATAACATATATCTCATTAGTGTTACAATATATAAGCCTTATTCTAAAGTTATTAGAAAATAACTAGATAAATGTAAATGTACTGATTTTGCACTGTGTGTTAAAATATATACCATATATGCTTAATTCAACTTTTGATTTTTTATTGCTTTGTCTAATTTTTAAATTACTTACTATTTCCCTCCTTTTAAAACAATATTTTCTTTATTACTTAACAGTTTCAGCTGTCTAGCAGCCTTCCTCAGAGACTGTAAATTAACATTGTACTATTAATTATACGAATAATTTTTGCTCATATAGAAATTAAAAATAATGCTAGCGTTGCTTAATATATAGAGAAAATATTGAAACACTAAATATAACTTTAATGCAGTTTGGTGTTGAATAACGTTTACATTCAAAATAAAAAGGGAAGTATTAAACATAATGTCAAGATGATAATATCGTTTTTTAAATAATGTATATTGAAGAATGAATGGAAAATAGTGTATAATTGTGTTTATGTGAATGCATTTTGGAATATGTTGACTTAAATATATAATTTTATATTTACATTTTTGTTTTGAATATAATAGTTTATTTAAGGTTATATTTAATGTTTTCAATATTTTCTTAATATTTTAGTGATAGGATTATCATATTTTTTCTATTTTTATCTTTACTCTATCACAGTCCAGAAACAGAATTACCATAATATTTCTATGTTTGCTAAAATTGATAATAATATTAAACAATACAATGAACTACATATCCAATAAACCATATATATATATAGAATTGTTTTATATTTATGTAATACTACTTTATACATATGTATATATGTATTATTTTATGCTATTTTTATTTTAAAACATTACAAGAAAAATAAAACAATTAAGATAATAGTATTTACACTGTGTATATGTTTATTATAAGATAGATAGGTAGGTAGGTAGGTAGGTAGATAGATAGATAGATAGATAGATAGATAGATAGATAGATAGATAGATAGATAGATAGATAGATAGATAGATAGATAGATAGATAGATAGATAGATAGATAGATGGATGGATGGATGGATGGATGGATGGATGGATGGATGGATGGACGGACGGACGGATGATAGATAGATAGATAGACAGACAGACAGACAGATAGATAGATAGATAGATAGATAGATAGATAGATAGATAGATAGATAGATAGATAGATAGATAGATAGATAGATAGATAGATAGATAGATAGATTTTGTTAATTTTAGATAGATTTTAGTAAAAGCAGATTAAGAATATTATTTGCATAAACTAAATATATAGATCTCAGTAGAAGACTGTATATAATAAAAAAAATGTTTGAAAAATGCAAAAGTAACTGATTTAATAATTGCGACAAATTAAAAACAGTTAGCCTTTAAATATCTATCATTACTTACTTTCTCATATGTCATAGCATCGGCCGGGATGCGAACCCACAACCATCTGCAACCAATTACTTGCTACTTAATATTTCTTTTTACATACTGGTTTGGTTAGTGAAGCATATCTCTCATAGATATATTCAAAATAGATTGAAATAACTGAATTAATTCAGCTTATTAAGAATAACATGAACTAAAGGAAATCATTTATGTGTGCAAGTTTTTTTAAAGATTTAAATAATTTCACTATGGCATATGTAATTTTGAAACATATATTAACAGCATATTACTTGATTTTATGGTCAAATAATAGCACTTTTAATATTCAGTGACTTGTCATATAATCATATTAAAGATTTAAATTATTCTCATTATAATATGAGATTAAGATTCTATATGGTTACTGTTATGTAAATAGTTGGTTATATATTTTGCATGTTAGATCAATCGTAATAAAAATATCTAAAGGGTTTACAATATTTTTATACAAGTTTTATGTCTATAATTAATACAAAGTGATAATGATGAAACATAAGGCATATAAAACTATGACCTTTTACTTACCAGTGACTGCAATCTATTAGAATCATTTTTGTTTTATGGCTTACACATTAATACTTAAATAACCATTACAGAATAACCTAGGATATTCATACATCAGATATAAATAGGTCAACATCAATACCTGAATGAATAGCTACATCAGCTAAAAGCTTATGATGTGGGGAGGGGGGGAACTCATGCTTGCTTAGAAACATTTACCACAGGCAAAACTCACTATATATATATATATATATATTGCCACACACAGGAAGCTAGAGTAATCAATGGATGCCAGAAGGCTTGTGCATAAAATTCCCATCTAGTGCCTACTCATCCAATATCCCCAGAATAGTTTCTGGCTTATGGCCTTCATCAGTGAGGAGCCTTGGATCTGAGAGCACTGCATCTAGATTTTAGGATCTAATGCAACCCTCCAGCAACCACCTTTTATCTCCATTTAATTATTGAGTCTTAAATTGAAAACACCTTAATGTTTTCAATCCAAGCCTATCAGCTTATATAGTCATATGGGTCTGAACCCAGTTCAGTACCCATACATTTTGGTGTCTTTAGTTCTTTAATAACCATAGCCACCACTAACCTATTAGGCAGGATTGGTTTTAAGCCAATAAACATCACATGACAATCTCCTCTTATGCTTGTGTATAACTGTTGTTAAAACAGGCAAAACTCACTATATATATTTTGCCACACACAGCAAGCTAGAGTAATCAATGGATCAAAGCTTGTGCATAAAATTCCCATCTAATGCCTACTCATCCAATATCACCAGACTAGTTTCTGGCTTATGGCCTTCATCAATGAGGATAGTTAATAAACAGAGCTAAACTCTCCATACAGTATTGCCACCTGTGCTAAACAGAGTAATCAATGGATGCCAGAAGGCTTGTGCATAAAATTCCCATCTAATTCCTACTCATCCAATATCCCCAGACTAGTTTCTGGTTTGTGGCCTTCATCAGTGAGGAGCTTTGGATCTGAGAGCACTGCATCTAGATCTTAGGATCTAATGCAACCCTCTAGCAACCACCTTTTATCTCTACTTAACTACAAAACTATGAGAATGAAATTGAAAACACAAAATATATTTTCAATCTAAACTCAATAGCTTATATAGTCATATGGGTCTGAACTCAGTTCAGCACCCATACATTTTGGTGTCTTTGGCTCTTTTACAACCATAGCCACCACTATCCTATTAGGCAGGATTGGTGTTAAACCATTAAGCATCACATGATCACATTTCCTATACTAGCACATTAATTGTTGATAAACAGAGCAAAACTCTCCATACAGTATTGCCACCTGTGCTAAACAGAGTAATCAATGGATGCCAGAAGGCTTGTGCATAAAATCCCCATCTAATGCCTACTCATCCAATATCCCCAGACTAGTTTCTGGCTTGTGGCCTTCATCAGTGGGATATTGGATGAGTAGACAGTAGATGGGGATTTAATGCACAAGCCTTCTGGCATCCATTGATTACTCTGTTTAGCACAGGTGGCAATACTGTATGGAGAGTTTTGCTCTGTTTATCAACAATTAATGTGCTAGTATAGAAAATGTAATCATGTGATGCTCAATGAGGATAGTCTGGGGATATTGGATGAGTAGACACTAGATGGGAATTTTATGCACAAGCCTTCTGTCATCCATTGATTACTCTAGCTTGCTATGTGTGACAAAATATATATAGTGAGTTTTGCCTGTTTTAACAACAGTTATACACAACCATAAGAGGAAATTGTCATGTGATGTTTATTGTCCTAAAACCAATCCTGCCTAATTGGATAGTGGTGGCTATAGTTATTAAAAAACCAAAGACACCAAAATGTATGGGTACTGAACTGGGTTCAGACTCATATGACTATATAAGCTGATGGACCTGGATTTAAAACATTAAGGTGTTTTCAATTTAAGACTCATAGTTTTGTAGTTAAATGGAGATAAAAAGTGGTTGCTGGAGGGTTGCATTAGATCCTAAGATCTAGATGCAGTGCTCTCAGATCCAAGTCTTCTCACTAACGAATATTGGCTTAAAACATTTACCACCTAAAAATATTTCTGAACTCCCCTAAATTTGAAACCAGGTAATAAACTTTACATATAAATGCAAAGATACTTATCTGTAATTACTCATTCTTAATAACTTGAGTTCTACTTTAATACTAACAAAAGTTATCATCTCATTTTTTCTTCTCATGTGTCATAGCATCGGCCGGGAAGTGAACCCACTAACCCGGGACAACTGCTTTTAAGGCAGCTGTGATGATCTCTTGACCAGCAATGCTTGACAAGTTATCATCTCTTAACAAATAAAATTGTCGTATTCTTAACAAATAAAAATTGCCGTAATACAAATATTTGTTGATTTGTTATATTAAAATTGCAATAATTATTATAATTTTAACAAGATACTTTAAATTTTGTTTATTAAATAAATAAAAATTATCTCACACCAACTTAAGCTACCTATTTTTGTTTATGAACACGAAAACGACCTCATATTGAATCCCTTATCTTTAAAGTATCTAAAATAAAATCAGACACCATTGCAGATAAATTATTTTTATATTAAACAAAATAAAATTTCTATGTAATTGTATGTATATAGTTACAATAATTTACTCTAAACTAATAAAATATTTATTTTAAAAAAGAAAAGATTCAGAAAAATATAACTGGAGGAAAGTGAAAGATTCAGTGCCCAAGAGACAGAGCACAATTGTTCTGCTCAATTGTTGAATTTTGTTTGATTTATTGTACTACTTTGAAATTATTAAAGAGGAAGTCAATCTCCGATAATGTGTTATTTCTTGAATATTATAAATCTCTGCCATTCACCTTCCAGTAAGAGTTTTAAAAATTAAGTGAATCATTTAAGTCTAGAGCTTATTGTGTATACACCAACTCTTACTGATCATGCTTATATCAAGGCTTGAATCTATTGTATGTCTGACGTTATAATCATAGATTTACTACTTTGAGAATAAATCTTTTTTTTTAGATGAGTTCTTAAATTTTGTAACTGAACTAAATCACATAGAACAGTATATTTACATAAGCCATGCAGAATAATATAACAATTAAATGCACATATATTATCTATACAAAACAATGTAATTATAAGGATTTGAACTAAGACTTTCAAACTCCCCACAGCTATCCAGTCCATCTTATACAACTGATACACATACATGTGAAAAAGATAAATGATCTCCAATATACATATTTCATGCTGAACTAGCACTCATCCCTTCCTCCAGATCATCACCTTCCACACATATGTACAATCACTGCTTGGTTTATATTAAGATAGCAAATCTTTAAAATTTAATTGATAAGCTTCAATTTTCTACACTCTCCAACTCTTCAGCCATCCATATCATTAAAAATCTAAGGATGAATTGCTCAAAGCACATGTTGATGCCAATATTATTGTCATACCCATGTTAATCTTAAGTCAATCTGATCCTCACTCATAGGATTTTAATATTTCCAATTAATTATACAGAAGAGTGATGGGCAGAATACAGGCTGAATATGTATTATTTAAATACATGTATATTATCAATACTAAACTTAGTAATTATAAGGGATACTAAACTTAGTAATTATAAGGGATTTGAACTAAAACTTTCAAACTCTCCACAGCTGTCCAATCCATCATATACAATTGATACACATGACCACATACATGTGGAAAAGATCAATTTATGAACGGCAACATAGGTAGGACAATAATATTAGCATCAACAAGGACTGTGAGCATTTCATCCTCAAATTTTCAATATGTATTGCCGAAGAGTTGGAGAGTGGAAAAGATTGAAGGGTGTCCATTAAAGTTTGAAGATTTGCTATCTTAATATAAATCAAGCAATGATTGTACATATGTGTGAGAGATGGTGATCTGGACCAACTGATGAGTGCTGGTTCAGCATGAATGATGTATGAATATTGGAGATTTTTTATCTTTTTCACATGTATGTAGTAATATGTATCAGTTGTATAAGATGGATTGGGTAGTTATGGTGAGTTTGAAAGTCTTAATTCAAGTACCTTATAATTACATTAAGTTTTATATAGACAATGACCATAGGTGCAAAATAAAAAAGGCATATTTCATAAATAATGACACCCAATCAATTAATAGAAAAGACACCTGTTTCACCATTTCAAAAAGATGGACAAACTAATTCAAACAATATTTAAATAAAATACTGAAACATCTAACTAATTAACATAAATTTGAATACTCCCCCTCATCACTATCAACCACACACAGCTATGAGTATGACCATGGAGCTTTGAAAGCACTAAGTTTTAAATAAATTATTAATAAATATAACTTCTTTAACGAGCGTTAAAAGTGCATAATTAATGATATTATGGGAAATGTATGTGTATTTAAATATTACCTATTCAGTTCTGCCCATCCCTCTTTTGTATAATTAAATGGACATATTAACATTCTACATGTGAACATGAGATTGTCTTAAGGTCAACATAGATATGACAATAATATCGGTATCAACAAGAACTTTGAGCATTTCATCCTCAGATTTTCAATGACATGGATGGCTGAAGAGTTGAAAAGTGGAAAAGATTAAAGCTTGTCTATTAAAGTTTGAAGATGTGCTATCTTAATATAAACTGAACACTGATTGTATATATGTGTGGGAGATGGTGATCTGGGGCAACTGATAAGTGCTGGTTCAGTATGAAAAACATATATTGGAGAATATTTATCTTTTTCACATGGATGTGGTCATGTGTATTAGTTGTATAAGATGGATTGGATTGCTGTTGGGAGTTTGAAAGTCTTAGTTCAAGTTCTTTTTATATATATTCTTAACTGTTTTTTTTTTTTTAGAATTATGCTATTCATTATATTTTAGTATTGACTTCGTTTCAAAATTACAAGCAGATATTTCTTTTAACAAGCTTCTAACAAATATATTGTTGAATATGGAAATAATATAACTAAATTATTATTAATAAAACCAACTTTTAAAAATATATATTATTATTTTATTTAAAAATTCTCATATTAAAAGGTACTGCTGAAAATAAGATTTTGTTACAACTGATATTATCAGTATTCTAGAAACCAATTGATTCTCCACCAAGCATACTAATGCAGTCTCTATTTAAACACTTTCATGGCATTCGGTTTGACATTAAAATCAAGTTACTACTAAATTATGTTCAAACTTTAACATTAAATGAATGTTATGAAGGCGCTTAAATAAAAACGATGTCTCCATGTTTGTTGGAGAGTCAACCAGTTTTTACGATATTGATGGTGTTGGTTATGGCAGAACATATATATCAGAGATTGATTAATTTTTCATCCAACACTGCCTCTTGAAAGATATAAAATATCTACAAATTTCTTAGTTTAAATTAATGTTATTCAATATTGTTATATAGTTAGATGTGTTTAATTAGTTGTATATAAATGTAGTTTTTATTATTTTTACTATGAAAGATGTAAACAATATTTTTTTTCTCAAAAACAGGATTTCAGCCTTTGTTAATGTTTTTAATCTTTTCATTTTTTCCAATTTTCACCAAATTCTTATTTCAAGAAGATAACTTTACTATAAGTAAAAATTGCTTTCCGTCAACATTTATAAATTCAAGAAAGTTTTGTTCATATATTGAAAAATCAATTAAACATATCAAAGGCATTTACTAAATCCACAAAATAGTTTTAATTTATAAATGTATACTAAGTGGCAGAATATTCATATTTGTTTTTATTTTTATTTTTAGACACAATGTCAAGTGAAACTGATGAAGACTCTACTACGGGAGAAGAAGAATTTGATCTTTTGGGCCCTTTTGTAAATATAATCATTATGACAGGTGGGCCTATTATCAATAACGTATATGTTTATCTCTGCTTGTCTATTGGCTTGCTTGGAAATATATTGAACATTTACACTTTTGTAAAACTCTATAAAAAAAATGGGAACGAATTTATTAAAATGATAATATTGTCTTCTATAGATTTAACTTTGTGTTTGTGCCACTCTCTTTTAATACTATATAAAGAAGATGAAGAGTCTTTTGAAAATGATTCATTTTTTAAAAGCTATCGTGATAGTTATTTTCCAATTATTCAAAAAATATTAATGAACTGTCATGCTATGACTCTATTATTTATTAATCTGGATCAAATTACAAAAGAACCTATTAAAAAAAAATTTACTATAATAGGTGCAGGTATTGGAGGTTCTTTTGGAATAAGCTTAATAATGCTACTTATAGAAGCCAATGTAGAATCAAATGCTGCTAAAATTATCACTCAAATGTTTGCAGGTTTCTTTTTATACCATGTGGTTTCAATGGTTATTTTTGGTTTTAGTGTTCAAAAAATTGCTCTTTCTTGTGAATGTTATAAAAAACCACCAGACACACCACGCCCCAAAGGTACAAAAATTAAAAATGAGTCCAAAAATGAGCTCCCTATGTCAATGGTTCTTTCAAATGATATGACATACTTGTTTTTAGTAACGCCCAATAGCTGGGCAATAGTTTTTGATTGGATCTGTAGCATGAGCAATTCCTTATGTATTGCTAATTCAAAGAGAAAATTGGCTGGATTCTTCACTATCTCATTAGTGCCATGCCAGTATATCTTTAATACTCTCAGTTATATATTCTATTCACTCATGTATAGAAAAGCAATGGTCAATATCTGCTGTTCACCATCTGAATCATCAGCTAATTAATAGAAGTTTAAAGAAAAACAATCACAATGTAAAAATTTTAAACATATTTTAGATTAATAACTTTTCTCTCAATTTTTTCAGTTTTTCTAGAGTTTGTAGCATGATAAGGATAAGTTAATCATAACATTAGATATATGCTTTAATTCATTTTTTTTTTGTAACTTTTTAAAATAGTTTTCTAGTATTATATATACTTTTTTTTTTTAAGTTTTAAAGGTTAACACTTATAGTTGCATGCAAATATGTACAAATTATGGTGGGGAAAAGGAGCCGGCAGTAAGATGAATGCAATCACCATCACAATTATAAATGTGTCTTTGACCATCCTTAAACTAATTAAGATAATAGATCATTCTAAAGAATTGCTATTGATAAGAATGCCTATTGATGCTGACTTGAGAGCATCTAATATATAAATATAATAATATTATAATTCGATGTCTGTATTTCTTCAAAGCAATACCATTTACTGATTATTACTGTATGATTAATTAAAAAAGTTATGGACCAAGTAGTTAAAAGAAAAATACTAAGATTGACTGATATCTGAAAAAATTTTCAAATTTTATCTTGCCTGAATAGATCATAGGCATGAAAGATGGATATCTTCGATTGTACTTGATGTCTATGTATCATAAGAATATATATATAATTGAATATTTATTTATACAGTAATTAGATATATTTTAAAAGTTTTATCAACTTAAGAATGCTTTTAACTATTCTCATAGTCCTTGTTAATTAATACTTTGAAAGGCTAACCTTCCCACAATTCTAAGACCATAACATTTTACAAACATGACTTAATTAACAGGAAGGCAGCAGATATTAAGATCACAGAATTGTGGGAAGGTTAATCTTTCAAAATGTTAGTTGACAAAAGACTACGCGGATAGTCAAAAGTACTCATAAGTAGATAAAAAAAAAATTTAAATATATCTAATTACTGTATTAATAAATATTAAATTATGTATATATATATATTCTTATGATACATAGACATCAAGTACAATCGAAGATATCCATCTTTCATGCCTATGATCTATGATTCAGGCAAGATAAAATTTGAAAATTTTTTCAGATATCAATCAATCTTAGTATTTTTCTTTTAACTACTTGGTCCATAACTTTTTTAATTAATCATACAGTAATAATCAGTAAATGGTATGTTGCTGTATTTTTCTAGAAAGCAATCATCCAAACTCTACCCAATCAAACCTGCAATTATTAAGACTGCTAAATAATTTGTTTTTCTTTCCTGTTTCTCTATAAAATCCTGTTTAGATGTTTGCCATTTACCTTATTCTAGAAATCTGTTATATATATATATAATAAAAAAACACGCAATTACTTCTCTATAAAGCTGCTTTAATATTTCAACCACAGATTGGTTTTCACCAGAAAGCACAGAAAAATGGATATTTCCAGAATTTATACATTAAAATATTACAAACAGTTACATATCAGATAACAAAACTAATTCTTATAGGCTAAAAATCTTTACAAAACTTTGTACAAAAAAATAATCACAAAACTTTGTATAAAAAATACACAAAAACTCTTTCACAAAAAACTTACTTAAAAAAACTAAAACTATATTATTATT